>JARYHS010011408.1:95775946-96050675 GCA_031002005.1 Vandiemenella viatica
CTAAATTGTAAAAAGTGCAAGACAATGAGCATAACTAACAAAAAGAATCCAATTGTTCAGAAATACGAGTTAAACAATTCAGTTATTGATATGGTCGATTCTATGAAATATCTGGGAGTAACTTACACATTAATTCGTTGGTAGGTAGAGCAAATTCTAGGCTGCGATTCATAGGTCGAATATTGAAAAATTGTAATGAACAAACAAAGGAGATAGCGTACAAATCTCTTGTGCGTCCACGTTTGGACTCTTGTTGTGCCATTTGGGATCCGTTTCGTAAGGGGTTGATCGAAAGTATAGAGAAAGTACAGAGAAGAGCCGCTCGATTCGTGACCGCTTGCTACAGTCCTTATGAAAGCATCACAGAACTGATTAGTAGACTAGGCTGGGAGTCTCTGGTAGATAGACGACGCACGATTTGTTTAAACTTATTGGTAAACATGCGTACTCCAACTTTCACTCACAAGTGTAGTGAAATACTTCGTCCACCAACCTATTTGAGCCGGAATGACAGGATAGATAAGATTAGAGAAATAAGGTGCCGCAATGATTCTTATATGAATTCTTTTTTCCCCTCGTACCATTAGGGATTGGAATGCACAACGAAGAGATTAGCTTTGGTGCTGAGCACCCTCTGCCACCCACAATTTTGTGAATTGCAGAGTATATATGTAGATGTAGATGAGAAAGGTTACTTCTTACAGAGTTGTTTTCTTATCATTTCGAAAGGCACATCGGAGTGAATGAATTTACCACTGATGTTCTAGTCTAAGTGAATTCTTATAGAACTCGACGAAACATATCGAAAATAAAGAATAAATGTTCTTGATATTTCGCTTGGTTTTCGAGATATAACATGTCAAAAATCAGTTATAGTTCCTTGTGCTTTTGGTGACGTTTCTTATAGTCCAGGCCGTATTTCAACCTAACAACAACCACTAGGAAGAAAATAAAACATTGAAAGTATATTTCTCGAACAGACATCGTGGTTTGGTGGATATTTTTTTTCTGGTCCAGGCCGGATCTAATCCTAACCTCTTAACTTTTGAGATATAATATCTCGAGAACTAAGCAAGATATCAGAAAAATAAATTCTTTATTTTCGATTTGTCTCGACGAGTTTCATACGAATTCATCATCAAACTTGGATATGGCGAAATTTATCTTCTGGTCCAGGTCGCATTTCAACCAACCTCATCAATTGAGATACGATACCTCGAGAACTAAGCGAGTTATAAAAAAAAATATTATTTACCTTCAATTTTTCTCATTGAGTTACATAAGAATCCATCATCAAGGGTTATCGTAGAATTCCCTGTTGTCACAAATCTGGTACCATTAATTAATCCGTGACTGGCATTAAGATTTCTATTCAACATAATAATAGGATTTCTCTTTGAAAGCAATTTATGAGGCGGTCTCGCAAATGGATCTAGCCATTTAGATGAAATTTTATATGTAGATAACATTTTGCTTTTCAAGTTTTTAACACGATTAAAATAATAATATAATAATTTTTGTATTAGTTTTCTCGGAAATGACTCTAACCTCATTAAGTAGAAGGTAAGCCTACTGATAATAGTTAAGCTTCTCTTTGGTTAACTGTGCACCTCAAAACGCCTAGGAAGCCTTGAAGCCTTTTACTTTAATCAAAGTTTACTCGAAATCTTTGATATTGAACAGAAATCGAAAGATACCGAGCGAAGATCGGTCACCCAGGTACTTAAAATTATGAGAGGTATTTTCTATTTAGGATATCTTTTTTACGGCACGGGTACAATTTTTGGTGTTAGTTGTTCCGTTCTAATCGGCTTAATTAAGCCATGAAACTCAAGAATTAATTTTACAGGTATTTCAGCTGTGTCGTTCAGATAAAAGATCTTTGTTTTAACCTGTACAAAAAATGCAGTTTCTTCCTGAAGAAAACTGATTTAAAGTTTCAACCGAGAAAACAAATGTTTGCTCTTCGCAGATACAAATTCACCATGGTTTTTCCTAAAACAAAATGTAGGTAAACATTAATCAAGTTGCAAAAGATACAAAATAATGTACAATATACATACAAGACAGCTAATTTTACATACAATACAAAATAGAGCCAGATAGTTTGTCATCAAAGTATCGTATTTTAATATACTTCCTGTTGTTATTTTAATAAGTATTCTTCCAAAGTCTTGGTGCGAAACTTCAATGCAAACTTAATCTTTAAACGTTTGAGTGATGATAAACGTTCATATAATTCATTGATCTTTATTTCTGTAACATTTTATTAAGACGTATCCGAAGATTAGAAAGGTCGTCGGCAAGAAGTAACTAGATATCGTCAACTCAAACGTGCACACTAAACTTTCTCGCTCACCGGCTGGTTCTTGTAACCCCATGGCTACCAATTCTTTTTATAATTTCTCCATGTTATGCCACAACCCTCACCAAGGTTACCATATCTTTGTGAAAATATTTTGGTAAACTTTTTTAGGGCTTTTATAGGGACGTTTGTATCTCTTTGCTCTGTCATTAATTACAGTAAATGTATAATTTTTCAAAATAACAACAATGAAATAAAACCAATAAAACCCCCTTTTGGGTCCTGTCATGGTCGCCAATATACTTCCTGTTGTTATTTGAATAAGTATTCTTCCAAAGTCTTGGAGCGAAACTTCAATGCAAACTTAATCTTCAAAAATTTGAGTGATGATAAACTTTCATGTAATTCATTGGTCTTTATTTTTGTTACATTTTATTAAGACGTATCCGAAGATTACAAAGGTCCTCAGCAAGCAGTAACTATATATCCTCAACTCAAAAGTGCACACTAAACCTTCTTGCTCACCGGCTGGTTCTTGTTACGCTTGTTGTTGCTATGACTATCAATTCCTTTTATAATTTCTTCATGTTATGCCACAAAAGGTGTCTACCTTCCTACAAATTCAGATGTACTCTCCCTTTCTAAACTACGTAACATTTTGCATTCCTTGCTCAATTTAGGTTGAAAAATTAGCAAACATACCTTGAGTAAATAAAAGGCTCTTTCCAAACATCACACTTGATGCACTGCCACTATCTCCATCCAAAAATATAACTCATAGTTCTAATTAGTTCTCTGTAGTCGTCTCTCACGATGGATTTTTATTTTAATCCAGCCAATGTAACAACTACTCAATGTGTGTGTCATTGAAATATTTTTTCAGAGTGCTTATATCAATTTGATGCCATCATGGAAAAAGTTTCAGCTTTCTTTCTAACATTTGCTCAAGAAGTGCCCAGGCAACGACCTATGTTAGGTGGAACTGTGCCCCAGCTCATTATTTGTAATTTATTACTTACTCAGAGCATTCAGATCAACTTCACCTTGGTGTTTATCACAGGAAGCAGTTCCCCGTTACCAAATTTAATTATGTGATAGAGTGGCAGTCATTCTTCTCTGGAATTTCTTACGTCCTGGCCAGGTAAAAATCCGTCATCCCATGGTCATGACTGGCACGTGTCATTTCCAAATCGGTTGCTATAGCTTCTCCTCATTCCTTCCTCGTTTGTGTCCTCATTCATCAAATGGAAGACTTGTTTAAAGAAAAATTCATCTATACTAAATCCAAGTGCCTCCACGATAACTTGAAAAATGTAAACTGAATCTCTTACACTTAACTAGGAGTAACGATATTTTTTTCTTCTGCACTTTGCAGCAGTTCCTGATTGAAATATTTCGGGTGGGTTTGTTAAATGCTCTTCCTGATGTTCTCCAGAACTAGAAGATGTGTCACTGAGTTCTTCAGATAGAAGGAACAAATCATAGTACACTGAATACGACCCTTCCAACATGCTGATTCCACAACTTAGACATGTTGCACCAATCCTACACACTGAAAATTCTCCCATTAGGCCAACCCTCTTCCACATGCTAGGAGACAGGAAATGCCAGGGGGAAAAAAGATGATTGACAAGGATATGGTGAAACATCACAAACCAGTATTTGGGCCAATGAGTGCTTTAAATCAAACCATTTTAATTGTTGTAATTTGTACTAGTAGCTTTCCAACAATAAAGTCTTTAAAATAAGTGTTGAATTACAAATTTTGTTTCTGTATGATTATTTTTTATCACCTCTCATTGCTACAGGTACGTAAATAATATCCACTGGCAGCCATCTTAAAGTGCTTGATATTACTGAACTTTCAGTAATTTTTGCATGCTGTGAAATTATTGCAAGGTGATGCAAAACTTTGCATTAATTATCCTATTAATTAACAACCTTATAAATTACTTCATACACTTCAAGCCACAGCAACTGTAATATGTGATGGCTGAAAAATATAGATGGGGAAAGAAACAACCTTCTCTAGTCTAAATACAAACATTTACACACTTGCTTTCATGGGAATAAAAATGATATTGGCCAGAGCTACATTAATACTCATATTTTTAGTTAATATAGCATGAAGATGTGAAGCAATTAATTGCTACACTAGTACATCCGTAATGTAGGATTGATAAAATACACCAATCACTGACAAAAGTTGAAGAGAGGAAGGCAACAGTGACAAAAAACATTACACAAATACAATACTTTACGCTATGCCTTTATTCACGAAAACAGAAAAATGTGAATGAGCTTATGTATGGTGGCTTTGACCATTGTGACCGATGTGGAGGTAGTGGTGGAGCAAAAAAAATCAATGGAAATGTTAACTGCA
Organism: Vandiemenella viatica; assembly: GCA_031002005.1. Lineage (NCBI taxonomy): Eukaryota > Metazoa > Arthropoda > Insecta > Orthoptera > Morabidae > Vandiemenella > Vandiemenella viatica. Next base: position 95,780,635 of record JARYHS010011408.1, read on the forward strand.
GGAAAGAAATTAATTAAAATAAAATAAACAGAGGCATGTAACTGGCTGAAAAATTATTTAGAAATGTAAAGATAAAGAAAAAAATTAAATTATATAGATTGTTAGGAAACAAAGGTGCTTTAAAATGGATACATTAAAGATGTGGATATCCAAATGTTTAATCATATATATTATTTCTATAAGGTATTTTTTTGTCACAAGCCTGTATCTTCCTTCATACTTAACCGAAATCAATGAATGAGGTATCATTTTAAAGCTTATGGTCTCCACTTTTGTCACATCGTATTTTAAGGAATGAAGTTTCCGGAATTCGACCCTTAAAGGGCAAAAATATTAATATTTCTAAAATGCTGTTTTCTGTGTTACGAGTCATTTATCTCCCTGGATACCTATCTGAAGTCGTTTAATGAAGTATCATTTTAAAGATTAAGATCTCCGATTTAGTGACGTCATATATTAAGACAGAAATTTTTTGGAATTCGACCCTTAAAGGGCAAAAGTATCAATATTTTTGCAATGCGTTTTTGTGTCACGAGCGATGTATCTCTCTTAATATCTAACCGAAATAGATAAATTAGGTATCATATTAAAGACTGAGGTCTCTGCCGTGGTAACATTATATTTTAACAAAGGAATTTTTCATAATTCGACCCTTAAAGGACAGAAACGACATTTTTTTTTTAAATTCGTTTTTTTTTTTATCTCGAGCTATTTATCTCCCTGGATATCTGCCCCAAAATCGATAAATGAAGTATGATTATGAGGAGTAATGTCTCAACTTTGTGACATCATATTTTAAGAAAGAATGTTTTTGGAATTCAACTCTAAAAGGGAAAAAGAATAAATTTTTCTATAACGCATTTTTGTGTCACGAGCGATTTATCTCTCTTGATATCTAACCGAAATAGATAAATTAGGTATCATATTAAAGACTGAGGTCTCCGCCGTGGTAACATTATACAGGGTGTCCAGAAAAGGACTCCCTGATTTCAAAATTAAATATCTCGAAAGCAAAGATCGATAGAGGAATGCAGTAAACGGTATGTTTATCGTGACAGCTGTAAGAAGTGTATACAGCAGTTTGAAATAATAGTTACAAAAGCTGCTAACAGATGGCGCTGTAATCGCCATACGTAATGCCTAAATAGTGATCCGAAGCTCAGGGCGATCAGTTCCACCATTGAAACGTGCCAATGGTGAACATTTTGGAAACATTGTGATGTGATTGTTTGCAAAGATTGTTTTCATATGATTATTTCACTTATGTATGCTGATATGAGCGTACAGCGCCATCTGTTAGCAGCTTTTGTAACTATTATTTCACATTGCTGTATACACTTCTTACAGCTGTCACAATAAATATACCGTTTACTGCATTCCTCTATCGATCTTTGTTTTCGAGATATTTAATTTTGAAATCAGGGAGTCCTTTTCTGGACACCCTGTATTTTAACAAAAGAATTTTTCGTAATTCGGCCCATAAAGGACAGAAATGACAATTTTTTAAAAAATTCGTTTTTTGTATCTCGAGCCATTTATCTCCCTGGATATCTACCCAAAATCGATAAATGAAGTATGATTTTGAGGAGTAATGTCTCAGATTTGTGGCATCATTTTTTAAGGAAGAATGTAATTGGAATTCAACCCTTAAAGGGAAAAAGTATAAATTTTTCTATAACGAATTTTTGTGTCACGAGCGATTTATCTCCCTTAATATCTAACTGATGTAGATAAATGAGGTATCATATTAAGGAATAAGGTCTCCGCCATGGTAACATTATATTTTAAGAAAGGAATTTTTCGTAATTCGACCCTTAAAGGGCAAAAATGTCAATTTTTCTAAAATGCGTTTTTTGCTCTCGAGCCACTTATCTCCATGGATATCTATCCAAAATCGATAAATCAAGTAAGATTATGAGGAATATTGTCTCAGCTTTGTTGACATAATATTTTAGGAAAGAAGTTTTTGGAATCCAACCCTTAAAGGGAAAAAGTATTAATGGTTCTACAACGCATTTTTGTGTCACGAGCTATTTATCTCCATTGATATCTAACAGATATAGATAAATGAGATATCATATTAATGATTAAGGTCTATGCCATGGTAACATTATACTTTAAGAAAGGAATTTTTCGTAATTCCAACATTAAGGGCAAAAATGTCAATTTTTCTAAAATTCGTTTTTTGTATCTCGAGCCATTTATCTTCCTTGACAATTAAACAAAATTGATAAACGAGGTATCATTTAAATGATTGATGTCTTCTTAATGTCTTCGGTCCCGTTACCACATTTTAAGAAAGAAATTTTAAAAAATTCTAACCTTAGAGGGCAAAAGTATTAATATTTTTACAACGCATTTTTCTGTCACCAGCTATTTATTTCCCTTAATACCTAGCCGAAATCAATAAATGAGGTATCGATTTAAATAGTAAAATTAAACTATCTGCAATTGTCACATCATATTTTAAGAAAAAACTTTCTCCAAATTCACCCTTAAGGCCCAAAAATATCATAAATTCTCTCTCTTTTATTTTTTTATCTTGCATGATAACTAACCGAAATCGGTAAATGAGGTATTTTAAAATCCAAGGTCGCTGCTTTGGTCACACTACATTTTATAAAAGGATTTTTTTGGAATTCGACCCTTAAAGGGCATAATATCAATATTATTTATACAACGTGTTTTTTTTTTAATTACAAGCCGTTTATCTTCTTCAATACCTAGCCGAAATCGATAAATGACATGTCGTTTTAATAATTAAGGTCTCCAGCTAGATAAAATCATAAATTAAGAAAGAATTTTTCGGAATTTGGTGCTTAAAGTGATAGCGCGTATGAGACTGTTCAGAGCAAAGTCCGTAGATTGCAGCAGCGGATATCACAGAAATGTCAATAAACTTTTTTTTTTTTAATTCAATAAATAGCTTTTCGGATTTTTTTTTTTCTGTTACGGAAACACTGTCGTTTTGCTATACAGTTCCAATGTAAACATTTTATTCGCACAGCAACAAATATTTCAGAGATGTTGATATGATGTGTGCATTTTGTTCAGGTTGGTTTTATGCTTATAAGGTTAGTGACAGTTTGTCATAAATACAGAGAGTTTTAAATTTTCCTTACTGTTTCATATTATGTTGCGAGTATTTTGATGCGTACCTATTGCACTAAACAAAAAAAAAACAAAAACAAAAAAAAAAAAGCTACAAAAGTACGGTTCTACTTTTCATTATATTACAAGCATTCAACCTCACTATTCATCTCATTTTATTCGCGAAATTTTCGCATTGGTCATCTAGTATATACCTAACTAAGGAATGATAGGTAAATAACACCCAACACTTACCACAGATGATGGTGACTGGGATAAGTGTTGGGTCTTATTTTCATATCCTTCCTTAGGTTTGTTGCTTTAAGCATTTTCCTGCTCATTGTTATTATTGTACATATATACACAGTAGTAAGTGGTGGGTATGATAGGCTCAAGAAGAAGAGTATTAAGTGAGATTAAGGCTCAGGAAGATGGGATATCCAGTATGTGCTGGTAGGCAATTCCTAGCCCTGGAGTTTGGATGGGATACGGTTTCAGGAAGTACTCCGTTGACTTCAACTGTACAATAGTTAGAGGTCAGGAGAGCTGTGAGAACTGGCAAGGGCGGCAACCAAATAGGACTAAATTTTGGGCGTAAAATGTTTGTGTGACAGTTAATTCTGATGTATAACTGGTTCATGGTGAGGCAAATTTAATAATTCTGGCTAAGGAGGCAGATGAGCTGGTATATGATGGGATTACAATGTGTTGTGTTAGATGGATGCATATTGAACATTTTGTAATGAGGCTTGTTATAAAAGAGAAAATTATAAGGTGGTTTAGGAGCATCAGAGATTTGGCATTTGTAGAAAAACATAAATAACGTTACAACCCATTTTGTTTCTATCACACACCTCTAAAACCAGACCCCATATTCTTAACCCAGTTCTCTCATGTTTTTTGTCCATTCTTCCCCACAAATTCCTGCCGACTGACCTTCCCTGATATGTGCTTTAGCAGACCACCGAATCTCAAGAACATCTAGATCCACACACATTTACCTTACAATTCTATAAAACTGCAAAAATGATATTTCCTACGAAGTACACCTAAATGCAAAACTTGCACTATTAAGCTGCCTACTAATACCTACTCCAATTTGACCTCAGGGGAAACTTTGACCATCATTGGACATGTAATATGAACTACAACACACATTTAATACCAACTCATCTGCCTCCACTGTACCAGTTCATATAAACACCTCACCGCTAACCAATTTTTCATCTGAATGAATGGCTAAAAATGAACAATTTACACTGACAACCTAGACCATCTAGTGACAGCATCTGCCAGTTCCCACAATTTGAAAAACTTGAAAAAAAAAGTTTTACAGTGAGGGATGCCAGTCTTCCCCGAAACCACAGCCCCCACAGAACTCCAAAGATGGCAGCCACCTAACCAACATATTATTGATACCAGGCATCAATAAGATGCTTCCAGAAGACACAACACTTATTATTACTTATTCACACACATATAATTAAAAAAATTAATTTAATACATTCCCTATTATCTTCTACTTTATTATCTGATGTTAATCACTGATAAAATGTTCCCCCACTTCTAGTGCTGATATTTCACCATAATTATCGATTCAATATCTTTCTTCCCTGCTCCACTACCACCCTGCCCGTTCTTTCTTAGTTCCTCCATTTCCTCGTTCGCATGATCTCTTCAGGGTATATATCAGGTACTCGCAAAATTATACTTGACACTGAAATATTGTATTATAAATATTTATCTTTTTGTGTTCGTTGCTGCCCTTCTACCTCCATCTATGGCAAATGTAGTGTTTACTTTCCCTATCCTTTATATTTATATACAAACATACAGGCAGACACATTTCACAAAGACATGGAACTAAGTATCTAGAAATTCAAGCCAAAATCCACGCTCAACACACCACCACTTCCTCAGAACCGCCCTCTGCAAATGTTTCAAGATTTCTTATCCACCAATTTGGCTTTGTGCAGTTTCCTGAAACCCTTATACAGCACAAAAAACCTTAACTCAGCCCAAATCCATACCATGAAAGAGCTTCCAACTAATCTGAACTTGATCATCCTTCTAGAAGTCATGAGCTCAACCACAGTGGTTATGGATCGCTGTGACTACATAGCTGAAGACCTACATCATTTACCAGATACAAACACCTATTGCCCCTTCACTTTCAATTCCACATCCAATGATAGCAAGAAGATTTGAGGAAATTATATAGTTTAACTGGCCCTCTGCAAGGTCTCATCCATCAGTTGCTCTCACTTCTCACTCCCAAATATCTGTGCACCCCTACCTTGCAGCTGTTCCTCAAAACCCATATACCTGGTAATTCAGGATGTCCATTAGATGGTATTGAAAAAGTTCTTCCATCTTTCCACTTCAACCAAAACTGTTTCTTCCAACTACATCTTATTAATGACTGATGTTACATCCTTATACATCAACATTCCTCACTGCCATAGGTTTAGTGCCGTAAACCATTTTCTGGATCATCATTCACCCAACAGCCTCCCCAGTATATGTTTTATCACCACTCTATCTCACCTGGCACCTGAACAATAATTACTTCTCCTTTGAAGGAAAAATCTACACCAAACCTGCAGTACCGTCGTGGGCACCCATATGACTCTCTCATATGCTAATCTCTTCCTATGCCACCTGGAAATTTCAATTACAGATAAGTGTCTGCTTGAAACTTCTCATGGGGCTCAGATTCATAGATTACATTTTTATGATCTGGAAACATGGTGAAAACACTTAATTAGCTTCCTGAACCATCTGAACATCTTTAAAATCCTAAACTTTACAATGGCCTTTGTGACTCCCAGGCTAGTTTCCTTGATTTATCCACCCATCACAGCATCCCAGTGAATAAAAAACCTACCAACCTTGAACAGTATCTTCATTTCGACTGTTGCCATTTATATCAGCACCAAATGTTCCCTCCACTAGACCTCTGGATTTTTTGGCTGTCATTTATGCTCTAACGACTAATTCCTCACCAACCAGGTTTAGTTCACAAAGAACTTTCACGAGCCACATTGCAACTTCCATTGTTTATCAACCCTCAAAAACCCATCATAGTCCAGTTCTGGTCAAACAGTACCTATAAGGCTGGAATCCGTCAACCTGAATCCTGCAGCGAGGCTATGGGTTCCTTCATGTCTGGCTGGAAATGATATTCCTCATCCCAAAAATCTTAAGTCTCTCCCAAAACTTGCTTCAATAAATCTCCTACCCTCAGCCAACACAGCTAACACACAAACATCGTCTTTTCTGTACCACTAGACAACCCCAAGGGTCTTTCCATCCATCCAACAAACCTTGCTGCAAGATGTGCAACATACACCATTCTCTCACTATCTTTACCAACCACATCACTAGGAGAAACTTTTCCATCATACGACATCTCACTTTGAAGCCTCACATGCAATATGCCAGTAAACCTGCAGTTACTGTCCCATTTGTTAAACAGGTTCTACCACTGATCAACTTTCAATTAAAATGAACCATATTCACATAGAATTCTAAGCTCCTGCTCATTCCACCTAGATTAGCACCAATAATTTTAATTCTTGCTTCACCGTCGGTGCCAACCAGGGTCCTCCCAAACAGCAAATGCCCCTCTGATCTCAGGAAGTGGGAACCGAACTACCATGACAGGTGCAAAGTAGCTCGGGGGCTAGCACACTTTACATCTAAACTGTGAACAATTAAGTACAAGACTGTTGTAGCCTTCTGGTACCTTCATATTTAATAAAGCAGTTGCCACACATTTGAATTATACACCCCAAACATGAAGGGCAAAATTAAATAAGTTCACTTGACACGGTTTTAGGATCACAAAATAATTGTATTCTTGAAAAAGTTTCTCTTGACAATGTCGGTACCAGAATTGTGAATAAAGCATTGGACAACTGTTCCATAGGAGATTGAAGGTTAAGCACATTCACTCAAAAAGACAAACACTCACTAAACACCCTAGCTTAAGTGAGAGATTATTACGGCATGTTAAGATATGCCACAACAACTACCAACGTGGAGCTGTTCGCTCTGCAAACTGTCGCGAATCTAACTGTTTGAAAACGGGCAATAGACTGAGCATTTTTAAGATGGCTGCAGGTACTTTTATTAACATTCAGATTTCTATGATGTCAGCAAGAACCTTTGAAAATTAATATCTTCCAATATACTGGATGGTTTAACTTGCAATTAATACATGGACTTCGTAATAACACATTATATCTATTCCAATTTATTTTATCATTTAAAAGGGTTTCTATAATATTAACCTTGAAGTCTCTTACGTCATCAGCTAGCAGCAAATTGTTGCACTTCCTCAACTCATGACAATCTATTGTCAAAATCTTAATTACCTTAACGATGCTTAAACTTTTTACTGAAACCAAAATATATATTTAACCTTCTTAATTTAAGCTATCTTCTGATATACATTTCTCAATTTTATCTCTTTTAGTTAAAATATTTATTTATTTATTTTGCTTGGGCTTTACGCCTTGTCATTAGAGGCAGGGATGGGATGGGGGACAAGGAACTGGAAAAGAATTCGGCCATGGCCTTTTTGAAGGAAGCATCCCGGCATTCGCCTGGAGTGATCTAGGGAAACCATGGAAAACCCAAATCTGGATGCCCTGGATGGGGATTTGAACCGGCGTCCTTCCGTATTTATTTTTCCTCTTAATTAAAACCACTAATTAAATTTTACCTAATTAGTTAATTTTACTTTCAAAATATGCCAGACGGTGCCGATTATATCTGGTGATAAAAGATCAGTTGTAACCTTACACAATTCCAAGTTATTTCAAATCTTAGATTTTAGCCTTCCTAACCACATGGCTTAAAAATGTAAACAAATTAAATATAAATTTTTCCAGATATAATGAATACACCATAAAAAAGATTCTTATAGTGAGCTTTAGTCATGGAAACGAATGCAAGAAAATCTGTTCAAGTTGAAAACTACTTTACTTGAAATTTGTCTCCTACAAAAGCTATTTCAAAATCGAACTATAAAATATGTTATTACGGGGGATGATTAGTAGAATTGCTTTTGGTGATTTAATAAGTACCTTACAACCAGTACAAATTTGGGACCAGGCAGCCGCCACATCTAAATGTAAGATAATACCCAGAGATCCTTTCAAATCTTTCTTTACTGCACTTATCCTCTGCTCAGACTAATTCATCTCAACGTGAGCCACTACTCACAAGAGAATATGTCTACTTTATTTTCAATATTTTTACATTAATTTATTTCAATTTTTATGTTTATACATAAAAATTACTAAAAAATTTGGCAGCCAGCTCCATCTGACTGTCAATTGCATGTTAATTTTTGATTTGTCTCAGAATCGTATGGCTACATTTTCCTAATAATGTATATACAAATTTTAGAAATAAAGTGGTAACCTATACCCACGTCTTAACATTCTTTCTATATTGTGTTCGTTTGTTTTGCTGTCTTCCAATATGTATAATATTATTTTTGGGTATGTATGGTTCCAGGTTGTGTTCACAATACTTCTCAATTTTCTGTCTTAGTATAACATCATCAAATCCCAAAAATATTTTGTTCATCCAGTAACAGTAGCCTATATGCCTCATTGATGTCGAGGTCAATAGTGGCAGCAAAGGGACTGGAGGCAAAAAAACAGGAAGGATTTATTTATTGATCATTTTTTTACTTATTTATTTTCCCATATACAACATAACCCAGCACCTTGACATCCTGTACCACTATTTCCATTTTTTTGTAAGCATATTATACTTACATCTTATTTATTTAATGTAATCAAGGTCATTTGATTTATGTACCAATATCAACTACTGCAACTATTACTACTGTTATTAACAGTGTGTGTACCACCACTAATACTTCTACTAGTATTGCTATAACCAATAATATTACTATCACTACTATCCTCCTTATCACTATTAATACTACAATTACCATCACCAACTTTCACAAGCACACTTCGATTCCATTACTGTTCATTTATTCTTGTTATTGTGCACCACATGTAGAGTCCCAGGAAACTGGCAGTGTATGATCTGCCCAGCCACTCAATTCTTCCCTCCCTTTCTGGCTATTTACCTTCTCAACATTAATGTCACTAGAGGTGGGGAAGGACTGGGAGAAAGGAACAGGAAGGAATTAGACCATGAACTTTTTGAAGGAACAATCCTGGAATCATCCTGAAGTGATTTTGAGAAACCATAGAAAAACCAAAATCTGGATGGCTGCACAGCTCGTTTGTGAAACTTTCTGTGGATTCTTGCCATGTTTTTCAAAAGTTTTGAGCGCACTTTTCTCTCTGTGTTGACAAATGGTGCTTTTCTCTAATTTATTTAATTCTCACATGTTTAAATACTAGCTCCTGTCACCCATGAATGTCATTTTCTATATTAGGTTGAAAATGTGTTCCAGGATTCATGGTGGGCTCTGCTGACTGCAGTTTTAGCAAACTTCCATTTCTCCTTATATTCTCTTGTTCCGCCAGTGTCATTTTTCTCTACCTCTCTATAAGCCCTTTGCTTTTCTTTTTTTATCATTACTGACTGCTTCATTCACAAACCATTGAGCCTTATTTACTCCAAAATATCTACTTTTTCCCTAAAGTTTCTATTGTACCTATTGTAACACAGTCTCTAATATTACTTTCTGATATATTCATCAATTACCTGTTCTTCTAAACATGTTTGTAACCTCTGCTGGTATAAATGTTTTGTGGATTATTCCTTGTCAGACATATCTTAAAAACCTTAGGATTCATTTCACACCATGTCTCTTCTAGTGAGGAGGGCGATTGTAGCTACTACCATGAAATAATAAACAGAAACAAGAGAAAACCTTATAGTGTATTTGACGGTTTGAAGATCATTATCACATGGTATAAACATCTATATATAAATATTTTAGGCAATAAGTTCCTATACCACCAAGCTCTTTAATTAATATAAATATCTTGTTCATGGGGAGGAGGTTTCCAACACCACTGGGTCTCTTAGTGCTAAATTTATATGTCTGAGCAAACCAATGTTAATAAACTAGCATTTACACATGCGCCAAAGATTAACCAACTGCTGACTCTATACTGATAACTAATTATGACTTTGATTAACTGGTTCTCATTCTGTTACACTAGCACAGGCTGCTGCATAAGCAACTGTCCTAAGGCATACCTGTCAGCCTTCTCCTCCTGTAGTTGATCCCAACTCTTCCTGTATGCCACAGCTCGCAGTACAGCTGGCATTGCTATGTTTGTGGATCACCATTATTCTATATTCCAAATGGACATCTGTTCTCATCCTTATGTAGCATTATTTGCTTCTGTGATTGGACACGTCCAGAAGATGGTCTGACTGGATAGATGCTTTGCCATATTTCTAAGCCCAATATACAAATACTTGAAATCACCATACGTTGCCACCAGAGACAAACATTTAAACTAAAAGTGTATTGTGTCACGATAAAACAGAAAGCTCGCGATCAGGGGTCTTGGTATAATGCTGATTGTTAAGGCTTGCAGGTTCGATATTATGTCCAGAAATAAATACAAAGTAGCTCTAAAGTTTATCCTGACTTAATTCACATAACATATTCACTGCCCATCACCACCACTGAATGAAATAAGTTTATTTACCATGGATAAGGATATCGAGAAACTTCTTGTATTCAGACTACAAGCTCTGACCTCTCTATAGACTCTACTGTCATGTATACACACATATTTGAAATTCTACAGGCTCAAATGTTCTTCACGACACTTCATATAAAGGGGACAGCACTAACTTGCTTTTTTATGCTCCTTTTCCTAAACAATAGGAAGCCTGGCACGTCCTACAATTTTAAGAATGCTGCACTCCAAATCAGCTGCTAGCATTTGAGGGGAAATAGCTTCTTACGAAAACTAAAGGAACAGCATTTTCTTGCTTTTTTTGTCCTCTTTACATATGATAAACTGAAGCTTGGTCTGCGTTACCAGACATGTTTGACAGCCAGCTTCCAACTAAATCGACAATCACTTTTCTACCCAGTGCACCACTGCGCTCAACAATGTATCGTGAAGTATCTGAGCTTTATACATAATTATATCCAAAATGCTTCTTTAAGCCACAATACTATCAAAATACATTAAATACAGTAGATTCACGACAGCTTATCCACTCTCTATATCAAATTCAAATGCTGTCTTGTCACACTTGTTTCCTAATATCAAGCATTAGGTCATGTTACTTCATTGTCAAAAAATGATATTTCAGCTGGAAGCTGTATGGCCATTATCAGTTTACTCTACTGACTTACTTCCCACTCCCACCCTTCACTGGAGCTGTCTTTTTTTTGCCAGAGATGCTGTTAAATTATGATCAAAAACAGAGCTAAAACCAAGGCATCACCCACAGTTTACTCAATAAGGACCAGAATTTCAAGCTTAGCATGAATGGGCTCCAGCTGGTATCATTTTATATCAATAAAATGATGAGGCAGAATGATCCAGAAATATACTAATAGAATTAACATTACTTCCCCTGTATAATTTTTGAACTAATGAACTTAATTTTTGTTCAGAATTACATAACCTATTGTAAGTTAACCTAAATTTTGTAATTCTATGTCCAAAATTTGTTTAGAGCATCAAACTCACTCCAGTTCCATTGCTTAAGTATTTCAAGTGATATCTTAGAGTAAACAGCCATATAAGTCATAATGTAATGTAAACATAACTGATATATGGGCTCAGACTATTTTGGAAAAGAAAACATTGAATTCTTTTTCAGGGTACGTTTAAGAATATTTTAAGTGTTTTGTATTTTGCTTGTTTTAGTGTAAGTTTTTAAACGCTAGCTACCAGCAACCTCTGTGCCAAACAGCTGACTGTAGCGCTGTGCTACCAACTTAAATTCTCAATACTTCTCACGTTGCATTTTTGTTTTCTCATTCAAGTACAATTTTTCTTCCAACATGGAACCACTTAAGCTGGGAATAGATGTGTATCAACTTTGTCAGCAACTATTAGATCTGAAAAACACTTTACTTCAACCAATAGGCAAGCTTTTAGTTTGTTTGTCTCTGAAGTTCGATGGCATACAAAAATTTTCGGTCATCTATTAACTGGAAGGGTGACAGCATTTGAATTTTTCACTGATGCTAAACCATGGTCCAAGAGGTACACTGAGCAACAAATAAGGGATATATTTTCCTCCCTTTCCAGTAAACATGATATTTTAAGCTTTAGTAAGGAAATTCTTCAAAAGTTAGCAGCAGACATCAATACTTCTTCTAATCAGTCACCCCTAATTCTTGATTTGGTATCAGCTGCCAAACTGAGACTAGATCAGATATTTCAAACCTTCACTCACAAACTTACAGAGTTGGGAGAAGTTCAACAACAAGAAAAGATTCATTTGGAACTATCTAATTTTCATAAGCTAGTCACTTCTCCCTATGACTAGGTGGTAAATTATCTTTATCAGCTTCAGGAACATTACATTTTTATTAGGTCAGATACCTTGTCTCATATCAAAGAACTGTCTGACAACTTGCTTCAAAAATTTGAGGTTAAGAACACACCAGCTGACTCACAGCTGATTGCTGCTGACTCTCAGCTGATTGCTAATACTGATACACTATCAGCTGATTCCCAGATGAATATTTTGCATTCATCACCAGCCACCAAAGAGTCAAGCACCAATACTGATCAGTCATCACAAACAGTTTCATCAAATAAGAATTGTAGATCAGTCTCAGATTCTGGATGTGATTTTCTTGGTTTTAACCAACAGAAAATCTTATCCTCCCCAGCTATTAGAGCGATCTTAAGTGCTTCTGAACGGGGTATTGAAGAAATGCTAGACTCTAAATTTGAAAACAGGAAAAGAATTTTGAGGAGCGGGGACAGGCACTTGAGCATTTTAAAAGACTTTACACTTTCAAAAACTTTGTGAACATTTTCAAAATGCTTTCTGTGATTTTCACTTCATCTTGCCAATGCAATGCCAACACAGGAAAGTGAAAAGACTGTACACTTCTTATATTAAATCTCATCTTGGAAGGGCTCCTAAATTCAAAGCCTTCATTTTTTATCCTTTGCTCACTGCAAGGCAGCATTTGTTTGGAGAGAGCAGGAATGGGGAAAGCTCAAAGGAATTAATATTGACACTTACATAGAACCATGAGGGATTATAAGAGGATTTCATTTTCTACAGTTTTGGATTTTTGATATTTTTGTATTTACGTGTTTTTTCCTGAGTCATACACTCAGCTGATTTCAGCTTTGGTTTTGTTATCAAAGTGAAGAGTTTTGTTGAAACTGATCCTTTCTCCTGAGTATATTATTATTATCATTTGTCACCAACACTGGGACAGCACTCAGCAAGTTTGTTTTGAAACAGAAATGAATTCAGCAGATGTCAAACTTGTTGAAGTCAAATTCAGATGTCAAAGAGTTGAAGTTCTTTTTATGACGGCCACTGTGAATGTGAATGTTGATACAGAAGTGAGTTTCTAACCAGTTTTATCCTATTTTATCATACAGTACAGAAGAGAAGAGGATTTTAAATGGGGGTTCATACTTATTTTAGTCCAGGACAGCTAGCAAGAGACTATGCCTGTGACATATGCAACACTGGCAAAGACCGGGTTGACATAATTTTTTTGTATATTATTTCATTTACTATTATTTTGTTGTACCACCAGCAGCCAACGATAGCACATTGTCAAAGACAGCTATCCAAAGAGCAGTTAGTCACATTATTATTAGCATCGTTTTGGACTAGCAGGGTAGTGACACCACAGTTAAGCACATATAATAGGAAACACGGTAGTAACCCACAGTCTATGGAGAGTGAAACAGATACTTTGGAAGTTATGAATAATTTGTGATGGACGAAGGAAACTACAATTAAGAGACTTATGATGATGAAGTAAAAGTGGATAACTAATTTAATGAATTATTGTAGGAATAATAGCTGTTATGAACTCCTGCAATCTGTTCTCCAGGGGAAAATACCAGAAAAGAGAAGTGCTGGCAGAAGAAGAACTTCTGGGTTAAAAAATCTGAGAATATGGACCTCCAAGACTACAGAGCTAATCCGAGCATCAACCAGCAGAGAAGAGACAGCCAAGATGGTTGCCAACATCCGGAACGGATCAGGACCAGAAGAAGAAGATGAAGCTCAGATGTTTTATGAGATACCTTAGAAGAGGATTTAGTGGAAGCAATGCACTCACGGAGGGGCATTTCTAATTTTGAATGGAGTACAGTGTTATGTTAAGGGCAACATATACATATTGAAACACATTTCTTTGACCTTTTTCCTTTCGCAATTAAAACATTTCAACATTAAAAGATTTTTGTACTATAAGACTTTTGCACTACAAGATGTTTACATTCAAAACTTGTTTTAGGCACAGTTTCAAAAACTTCAATTTAGATTAAACTTTTTTCTATGTATGCTATGTGAATTTCGTTACACTATACCACACGTTGAGGATTTCTTTGTGCTTCTATGCACGAGTATGCTGTAATTTGGTACATTTTTTAGGTACAAGCTTACACGCACTACTTGTTTAAAGAGTTGGTTAGTGGGTCATATACCCAGATGAGAAAATCAGGCTTGCTATGGCCTACCTTTTATTAGTATAGGATGTATACCTGTCTACACTCATGACACTTTTTAACCAGTATAATGGTTTTCACAACTTTGTTGTCTTAAGTAATAAGAGTTTTGAGATTTTGTACAGCAATGCACTGCTGTTAAGAAACCTCGTTTCGCTACTATTATTTGATAAGAAAATCTTTTTTTTTGAGTAACCTTAGTGTTTAAGTTAAAAGAGATATTCATCATAATGCTCCTATTCTGTATTATGTTTAGCAACATATCTTTGGGTTCTGTATTCTTAGTTTTAAGTTACCAGTGAATAGAGACATTCACCAACATGCTCTAGACAATAGCACCCTGTGTCATGTACTTTGGCGCATATGTGTTTTCAGTATTAATTTTTTATGTTTAAATATGCTAAGCTTAGAATTATATTTTAAAGGACTTTGTCTATTGAAGACATCATAATTTTTCAAGCACTTAATGCTTTCCATTTTATAACTTTACTTGATGAACCTAACTTGCATTCTTTACTGATTTCATATGAGAATTTTTGTAATAACTTTTTGATTTGCTTAACTTTTACATTCAATTTAACACGATGGTAACTTTTTTCCTCTATTCTAGTTTGGTAATGACAATGTTTACAAATTTGTACACTTCTTGTAATTTAGTTTGTACTATATTTCAAGTTGGCACGATATGTAAGAATAGATACTAATTCTATTTGTTACTTGACAGCTTGCTGACTGGGGTTTCCAGTGACACACTGCTGCACGAGGCAGGATCACAGACGAAGCTGATGGGGCTTTGGTTTATACTCGGTTCTGCCCCAAAATCGTATCACTCATGACAGGACTTGGAGAATCCATCCATTGAAATAATTTTTGTGTTTTTGTAATTGGGAATTTGCCTATTTGAGAAAGTTTTGTGTCAATACTTGGGAAATCCACCCATTTCAGATGTGGAAAGTTTGATCTTTGTGTGTTTTTCAGCATTTATGATTTAAGTAATATGAACATTTGATGAAAAAGGTGAATATTTACTAAAATTTAATGATTTTGGGAAACAATAATATATGTTTACATAAAAATAATACAAAATGGAAAAAATTGTAATAGAAGTTAAGGATTATACCATTTGATACAAACTGAAAATTTTTGATTTTGTGACATTGATGTAATATGGATGTAATTTTTGAAAGTAATCTTCATAATATCTGTATAAATGAGAGAGTGAAAGGAAGTATGAACGAAAGGTCAACCCCAAAAAGCACATAGTAAAGAGGCGGATTCCAGTTTGTTTTTTCTTCTTCAAAATTTCAGTCAGTTTTCTTGAGAAAATAACTTCAATTTTCAAGGGACATGCAAGGTAACCTAAATTTTGTAATTTCACGTCCCAAATTTGTTTAGAGAGCATCATTGTAGATCATGTTTAAAGTCCTATTCTTAAGGATTTCAAGTGATATCTTAAAGTAAACATCCATATAAAGTCATAACGTAATGTAAACATAACTGGTATACAGGGCTCAATTTTGAAAAAGAAAACATTGCATTCATTTTCAGAGCTACTTTAAATCATGTATAGTAAAACGAAATAGGTATCTTCGCAGCTAGGATTTTTTCCTGAAGAGATATCAGCATTTCAAAATTGAGTTTGTCTGAAAGTAGGATGATGTAGTAAACACATTTAAAATTCCAGAAGCCACGGTTTTGAAGAGAGGGAAACGGTTTATAGCTTAAAAGGAGCATTTTCCCCCTCTCCCTTACATATCATGTTAAATTTTGAGAGAGGTAGCTAAAAGTTAAGAGTTATTTTTGGAGGTTTTAAAGAGTATCATAGTCAATGTGAAGGAAGGAAAGAAAGTTCATATTAAAGGATATAAATAAATTTAAAGGAGGGACTATGTTTAAATGAAAGCAGAATTTTTTCTGAGAATGACACATTAATTGGTTTTTGAGTATATGCATTATTTTGTACAGAATCTGGAAAAGAAAATTAATTGCAAACTCATTAACATGGCACCTTCCAGAAAGCAAAGCAGGAAGAAGGATTTTCCTTAAATTGTAAAAAAAGGCTATTAAAGCATTGTTATCATAGTTAAGGGATATCATAACCGCATAGAAAATGCTATTTAGAATATTTTAAAGCCGGTTTCAGTTAAATATTTCAGGAGATATCAATTTTTGAAAATTTGTCCAGTTTTAATTTTGGTTGTTTCGCCCAGTTTAAAAATCGTAATTGGGCGTATATACACATCAAATGAAAGAGGCAGTCCTATAGAACAGTTTAGAAGTTACTTTGACACCGTAATTCAAGGATTTTGGACGTGAGAAGAAGTTTGAAGAAATTATATGAAAATAATTTTTTATGGCTAAACCGAGGACAGATACAAGAATTTTGACTAGGATTCATTTTAACGTTTAGACTAGCTATCTACTGTAAAAATTTCAAGTCATTTAGAATCAATTGTGTACCCGGAAGTTTTGGGCGATTTCATGAGAATGGGGCTCCTTGGGGCCAAGTCATAAAAGTCGGTTGAGCAAGCACCACATCGGTTGGGTTAGTGTTTGGCAAGGAGATGTAGGAAGGGGCAACAAACGATACCATGACATAATGTTTCCGGCAGCCATCTTAGAAATCTCAATGTGTGCGTCAAATACTTGCAAACCTTCATGTGACTGTAAGCAGTTAGGGGTTCTGAGGGTTCGCCTGACTTGAATCATTTATCAGTACTTGCAATCAATTAATTTGGTGAAGAATTCCGATGTCTAAAAGATTGTTCTATGAACTTGTAATTTTTTTCTGAAGAATATAGCGATAGTTTCATTTTTTAATAGCAGAGGTGACTTTACATACCTTTTCTGACTGAGGTTATTCAATCTGGTGGCGACCAATCTGCAGTAACGAACAATTGAATTATCCAAAGGCAACACATCATGGTTAAAGATTCAGGCCAAGTGTTTGGTACAAACCCCAACCAAGTACTTGTTCCTAACACTATCTCTGATCTGAAGCATCTCCCACTTCACATATATTTATGTTTATCTTTCTTTCTGAAAAATTGTCATTAAATGTTGCAAATGGCATAACTCATGTCAATTTACATGTACTACTGTCTCTGTTCCTCAGTTCCTTATATTGATAAGATACATAAATTAATATTAAGATTGCCGCTAATCACCAAATAATTATTCTTCCAACTTTTTTCACTTAATCTTTGTAAAACTCTTTGTCTTTTCTATCTTTACCTCTGCAAGTGTGTCCATTCCTAATCCATATATTGTTAAATATCCTGAATCTACTTTTAGTTAACTTGTTACAATTCTTCCACTAACAAAGAGCATTGTATTTTATGCCTCTATTCAATATCTATTACCTCAAATCAAGCTCTCATATTTATATCAACAGAGCTACACACCACAATGTAATCACTAAACTCTCTGATTCCTTCTATTTCTTCTTTGCTTTTGTAATTATAATATTTCTTGCAATCAATTTTGAACTTAATTCCTCCTCTTTAGCACCTATGAAATTTGTAAACACTTGACCTAGAGATGATTTAATCAATTATCTTGAAATTTATTGTGCTTTCTGTGAAGCGGCCGTCCCGATCTGGGTTTTTCATGGTTTTCACTCCAGGCAAATGCCAGGATGGTTCCTAAAAATGGCCCACGAGCGCCTCCTGCCATATCCTGTATATCCCTTCCTATGCACAAATGGTTACACATTAGGATTGGTGTAAAGCACCCTCCGCCAAACACTTTCAGTAAATCACAGAGTAATAATAATAATAATATCTTTATTTTCTTCATCGTTTCAATTCTATAACCCCATTACCAGCATCTTGATAGGGTTCTCTGTAGATGGGATTGCCAACTCTAAGCCAACCAGACCTATCTGTGTTTTGATCAGGGTTGTATTCCATAGCTGGAAATTCGTGAGTTTAAGGAATCAAAGATTCACCTTTCAGCATCTTCCATAAGGAGTTTATTACCCAATTGTTATGTAGTTTTCACCCTCTTGGGTATGGCGTAGGATCTGCTCGCTGAGCAGTTAAGGCATTCATTTTCCTATAGCCTCCTGCCTGGTCTGAGACCTTCATGAGTACGCAAACCTTTAGTCAACCAGACAATTAACATTAAAAATAATTTTGATACAGACCCAGTTTTTGAAATTTACCATTAACTACAGATCACCAAAGCAAACCAAAAGCCCACTTACCATGTCAGAAGAAGTGATGAAACATATATTTTTACTTTTGGTGTAATAATAACTGGGTTTAAAATAAGAACAAAAGATTCGAATTTTAAATAAAACACTGAAGCATTACACAGACTTGGGAATTATTTATGGAACTACACATCTGGTAAGTGGCCACCACAAATTTGGTGACACTCGTTCACTTATGGCAAAACTTTCAATAATGGTTTTGCATAAATGTCACATATTTTATCGATGCAGCATTCAATTTCAGCCTTTAATGCTTGGGTGGTCTTGGGCTTCTTGGTGCAAACCGGAGATATCAAAAAAACCGACAGAAAAAAAGTCCATAGGTGTTCAGTGGCAAAAATATGGGAGCCAATTCTGGTCATCACAATGGGAAGATGTAAGACTGTCAATGTCGCATGGGCAATATGGCAGGTGACAACACCATGCTGAAACTACGTGTTTTCAAGAGCAATATCTTCCAATGAGGCACAAAGATCTGGATTATCATGTCATGACAATATTCGCCATTTACTTTTAAGCCATTACCTGCGTTCATTAAAAAAGGTCCAAAGATTCCTGAAATCCACAATGCACAGAAAACAGAGAAACATTATATATGTATTTGTGGCAATTTTGCTTACTAATGAAGCCATCAAAGTGAAAATGGGATTCATAACTGAAGATGATTTTGTATAAAAAATTGTTCACTTCTTGTTGTTCAATGATCAAATCGGTGAACTCTCTATGCTGTGCATGGTATGTTGGCATAAGATCCTGAGTCAACTGGGTTTTTTAGGTTTAGAGATGCAAATCTTCCATCAGAATACAGTCCAGAATGGATGTTGAAATGTCCAGTTTTTTGCACGGTGGTCAATAGAGCTCCCTAGACTCTTGGTTACACTCTCGCGAAATGCCACAATGTTTTCTTCTGAATGACTACTACAAACTCGTGTCAAGTGTTTTACATCATCAACCGAACCAGCACTTTCAAATTTTTCAATTATTCTTTTTACGGTTGATGAATTAGAAATACTATTTCTACCAAAAATTGAATATAATCTACAAATCATGGGAAACAAACTTTCTCCAGTTTGATAGTAAATTTTAACAATAAGGATGTGTTGTGTTGTACTGTGTAGTGCTCTATATTTACTAACTTCTATCAACATGTCACAGTTATTTACCAATAGAATCATAACTGTCAAAAACGTGAGCAGTTCAAATCTTGTGGTCTTATTGAAACACCCTTTACAAAGTGCATGCTGTAATACCTTCTTGTATCATAAATGTGGAATTCTTTCTGTAGTCTTCATAAAGCTACAATAAGAGATATCTTGCTTGAAAATCTCTTGGACAAGTGGCCTGGTCAGTTGCTCGTAGATGAACGAATTTTCGACAGCATAACGTGCCATAATCTTCAGGTTGCATCTGCTGGTCGACGTGAGGAGTGAAGATTTTCAAGCATCAGATTCGCCAGGAAAACCTACGATTACATTCATCCTGGGCTGCGCTCCTCGTGCCAGCCAGCAGACGCAACCTGAAGATGATGGCACGTTATGCCGTCAAAAATTTGTTCATCTACGAGCAACTGACCTGGCCGCATGCTTGAGAGATTTTCAAGCATCAGATTCGCTGGAAAAACCTACAATTACATATCAAGAGATATCTTCTCTTTCCCAAGTAATCACAGTATGTTAAAAGACAACTGACAGTTAATAAAATAGGTGGATATTGTTCCAATCCGGGAATAAATACTAAGTCTTTGTAACAAAACAAATGGTTAAGTAATTTACCTATTTCATGAAATGTTTTTGGAATAATGAGAAAAGCCAAATTCACACAGCCACTGAGTTAGAATAATCTGAAACATACTTAAAATCAGCTCACTATCTATCTATATATTAATACATAAAGCGAAAACTTTGGATCCGTTTATAAGGATATTGTGCACATGGAGGAGTGTGAGATTTGGCCTAGTTAAAGTTTATATGAAGAGGAAGTGCAGAAAGCTAAAATTTATATATTAACTGTGTTACAAAACTTTAAATTAAATAAAATAAAACAGTTTTAATGACTTCAGCGATTCTGCCAATGTCGAGTTTATAAGGTACTCTGTGGTCTTTGGTCAAACAGTAAAGAAAAAAATATATAATAAGCATTGTTAATATATACATTACACGCCCGTGTGTGTGTGTGTGTGTGTGTGTACGAGCATAAAATCAGATTGGATTGGAGCCAACTATATGACTTGTATTCCCAGCCTTAAGATACCCAGTGTTCTTTGGTCAAACAAAACAGTCGCATAATTTCATTTTGTTTAACATTTAGCTATTTGCACCTACTTCCATTATGCCTCAAAGAACATTGGCAGGTCGGAGTGAGAGACAAAGAAGAAGGAATACCTATTTTTGTGAAATTCAAAATGACAGAAGATCAAATTTACACAGTGAAAATAGTACACAAAATGATTAAATTATTTTGATGGATACATTTAAATGCACACTAAATGTCATTCCAAGAAATTTTAATTGTTTTGATTGTGGATTAATGCTTTTATAATGCAGGTATTGCCATACAAAATATTTCGAATCAGAGGTCACTTCAGGTGATAGGACTGCATTCACTTCATTTTGTCATAAAGGTAAACTGGCACAGAATTGTATAAAAAATAAATACATATAAGAGCTGTTAATTGTGCTTTTACCACTGTTACATCAAATTTTTAATTTTATAGGTATTGCAGGGAATTAATGCAAATAATGATGTATAGGTACACGCTCGCAGCCAACTATTTCAATGTATATAGTTTGATGCAACTAAGGAAAATGGAAGCGGCTTCTGCATTAGTGTTCTCTCTTCACATCCATCAACTTTGGTATGTGGTGGGGTAATTTCTCTTATTTAATGTATATAGTTTATAATATATCTATACTCGCAGCTAACGCAATAGAACAAATTCAAAAAATATATATGTAATGATTATTACTCTTTTACAAAGAAACTAAATAACTTAATGTATTAAGGGCAAATTTCAACCACTGAGCGATCACTAGTTGTGATTAGTTGGCAAGTAAGGTGATATTAAAATGAGTGAAATAAATAGAGAAGGTAATTGAAAATATAATGAGCTTTAGAGGGAATATGATATTATTCAAGCCCATAGCCACGAAAATTATATACAAATATCGAGTTTTAAGCAGGTGATAAAATTACAACAGAAATCTGGTAACAATGTTTACATGATATTACCACGAACTCTTTCTTAATATTAATATGACCCTACTACTAGAGCTAAAATTTATTTATTAAATAACTGAAAAACTATGTTTGAAAGATTTTGAAAATTCTATTACCTGAGAACTCTGGTATTTGTGTTCCCATACATTTGGTGAAAGTTCTATCAGAATAACGATCGTGTTTTTCAAGTGCAACTGATTCCTGTGATATGGAGTCTTCATCAGCAGCCCTTAGAGTTTCTGGAATACTGTCAGCAAAAAAGCTGGTAGCATTATCATCTTGTGACACTAGGTTAGGTTCATTATACACAATAACTGTCAAATCTGTGTCATGATCAGAAAGCTCATTCTCATCACACTTCCCACTCACAGCCCATTGAGGCAACCGTGACTTAAATTTCTCACTCAGTCCCATTTTGACATTGGAACATATTTGAGTATAGTTAGGTGTACTGAAAGAGATTGGGGACTGCTTAATTAATCCAAAAGCAGATTCACTTAGTAATTTCTGGTTTCCTCCATGTTGTAGAGGAGACACATTTCTCACAGTAACTATGTTTCCATTGCTGTGGGCAACAAGATTGTTACCTGAAATTGAAGGTTATTAAATAAGAAAACATGTACATTTTCTTGTCATTCATTAACTTTATACAGCCATTTTTTTCAAGATAAATCAAGTTATGGATGAATATTTACAGAAAGGAGAAATTCTATGTGCAGAATATTTCCCTAATAAAAAATGTAAATTTGTCTGCGTCCACGGTTTTTGTTCATATAGGTCTCACCAACTAACCATCATGATAAATTGGTACAAGGTAACAGTTTACATCTGCCACCCAGACCATCCAGTGACAGCCCATGCAAATTCCCAAAACTATACCTGTTCACTCAGAACTTGAGGCTAAAAGCCATGTTCCTCTTGCCCCGATCCTCACTTCACCACTCCGTCCCATTGTCTT
Organism: Vandiemenella viatica; assembly: GCA_031002005.1. Lineage (NCBI taxonomy): Eukaryota > Metazoa > Arthropoda > Insecta > Orthoptera > Morabidae > Vandiemenella > Vandiemenella viatica. The sequence continues at coordinate 95,803,757 of JARYHS010011408.1, forward strand.
CCCCTCCTAAAAGATCACTGTGTACAGACTGTTAAAAGGCATTGCTGAAGTAGTGTTGTATTTATATGAATACAACATTATACGATGCTGGAAGTGAAATAGTGTTACATAATAGTTAAATTTTCGTATGGGTCTTTTAGTATATAAAATTTTAGTTGGTGAACATACAATTTCTACGACATACGATTCACTCATTTTGCTCATGGCAAGTAATTAAAATGCTCGATTTCACTATAGAAAAAAAATCACATTAGATGTAAAATATTGTACAACATACATTGTGAGGACTTTTGCCCATGTGCAGAAGCTCTTTCCTCTTCGCATGTACGAGTAAGGGCTGCAAAGTGGGGACAGAGCTGCCTCTATTAAGTGAACATGCTACAGAGAAACCACAACAACACATTTTTTTCCCAGGTACTGCAACCCATTCTTAGCTCTATATATTTAAAAAAATATTATTTATTTTCCCATATACATTTAAATATATATATATATACATATATTTAATGCATTCACTGTAAGAATAATAAATGCAGGATACTTTAATGTATTTCCAATATCAGATTACTTTACTGGTTCTATTATTAACAAAATGGGCACTACCATTTACTACTACTACTGTTATTACCACTAATACTACTATTATAACTAATACCATTATTACTACTATTGCCACCACCATCTGTAGCAACTGCATTTCAATTCCATTAGTGTCTGTTTATTCTTCTTGTTGATTGTGCTGTGAAGGAAGAGTTCCCTAGAAATGGCTGCACAGCAAGCTGCATAGGCAATTAAGAGGTGGCCTCTTGGAATACCAAGATAGACCCAGCTATCATTCATAGGACAGCTTCTCCGCAGCACACTGAAGTTCCTCCGGTGAATGATGTTCTGAGATTCCTTTCATCAGTACGGTGCTATGAGGGTTAGACTTCCAACTTCAAGCTGTAATTCTGTCCTCTTCTGCTGATCTCTTGTCACACAGTATACTGAATATTCTCCACCCTTGCAGTCGACCTTTTTGTCCTGCTCTCATACTGGCTGTTATTCTGCATTTCTATACCATGTGCTTGGGCATACTCTCTTCACCATAGTCATACCTGCTACAGGCCTTAAAAAATTCTTATTTCAAAGGAGCTGCGGTGTGGGCTGTGACCCATAATACAGTGTACTAATACTGCATAGGTTGAAGTTAGTATTTTATCCTTAATCTCTTCCATATAGAAGGAAGCATTCCATATGTTCTCTTACCAGTTTCAGTATTGTTCCATTCTTGTTGCTATTCAGCCAAAAGTAGTTTCCAAATGTCCATTTTAAATGTTGCTTTCCACCTGTAGTTATTGCCAGCTTTTCTGTTTCCCTTTTCTGAACTAGTACATGGCATTCCATTTCCTTACTTCAGGATCCAGTGGCAAGACACCAATGACAACAATTAATGCATTTGTTGCCATAGTTCAATATGCTACTGTCAACCTTATTCACATTCCCTTTTTTTTTGGCTTATGGCTTTATGCCTCGTTGTGTCATTAGAGGCAAGAAAGAACTGAAGACAAGGAACAGGAAGCATTTTTGTAGGAACCATCCTGATATATGCAACCTACATCCTCCTGAATGCAAGGCTAGAGCGTTACCACTCCCACCACACTCAGTAATAACATTCCTCATTGAACACATTTGAGTTGCTGTTTTGGTTTAATTTTTTGTAAACTTCCTCTCCCCCCTGAGTAGCCTGTTATAGATGATAGAAATGAATTATGGTTTGGTCTTACTATTTGGAACAATTGATTTTTGTTGGCCATCTTGACAATTTTATTCATGAAGCCACTGCTTGTGCTACTATGTTCACTTAGTGGGCATTAAAGTTTAAACTTTCATCCAACTACATGCCTAAGTACCTGCAAACAGGGTTTCAGCCTGCTTATAGTAGGGTTTTGAGACAACTTGACCTTAAGTAATATAAATTTACATTTCTGCATCATTGGCTAACGCGATTAATTACTATATTGCTGTTGTTCTCAATTTCTGCTCCTTAAGTTCCTTCCATGAACAACAGAAGGTCATCAGCAAACACAGTTATAGCCAGCATTTCCAGTATTCTGATCACTGATGCTATCCAAATGTCGCAGAACCTAACACCACAAACTGAACCTTGTGGGCACCCGAAGTCAAAGTCATCGTAATGGTCAAGTTCTCGTATCTTGAGGAAGCAGTTTAAAATCTGTAATAGTCCTTGAAGGTACAGAACAGTCTTCTTGAACAACCAATCTCTCAACACAGCAGGTCACCATAGATTGTCAAATGTTGCCCATCCACAAAAATGCCCTAACGAACTTTTTTGTACTAATACTATTTATTTCCATAGACTGATTTACAGTATCTTCGTAATCCATATTAACTGGGATTCATTCCCTTGAGTTCCCAGTGGTATTTAACAAACAAATAGGCCAGTAAGATTTGAGTAGAAAAGAATTCTTATCACCTTCTTTCTATAGAATTACCACCTCAACCCGAACTATACACTGATATAGGCATTGTTCAGGAGTCTCTGTAGGCTGGAGGTTAACTTTATGATTAGTTCCGGGAGGAATTCCATCAAGAATGGGAGCTTTTTCATTTTTTATATTTTTTTTATCATGGTTATTATTTCTTCGGACATGATGTCCCTTCCCCCCCCCCTCTCTCTTCATTCCATCGGGGCTGCCACATGTCCCTTTGTTGTGTAGTTTGTTATTCTGTTTCTTCTTCTGGTTTGTCGTCATGTAACAAAACTTTCAATAATTCCTCTATCGAATCTCTCCAGTTTGTCTGTCTGTTGTCTTGACTCTGGGTAGAGTGATAGGATGTATGATTTTTCATGTAGCTATTTTGTAAGAAATACTACATGTGATGCTCATAATTAGGGTTCAGATCTTTATGATCAAAAAAATAGAGAAATATGCAGGCAAATTTTACCTTAAAAATGAGTAAATATGACCTAAAAATGACAAAATATGACCAAACATTTAACTTTAGTACACATCAAAATATTTTCAATTATACATCATTTATTTTATCTAGTAGTGTTGCTTATTATTTACAGAATAGCACCCTTTCATCTGTACTAAAATACTCCTCTCTAAATACGTAACTTCGCACTTCAAGAAAATTTTTATTTTCGGCATGGTGGTAGGTCTACTCACTGATCCACTGCAGATTTAACGATGACTGAGGATATTTCATTGAGATATTGATTGATGTGGATCGACACATGCTTCTGTTACACTGTCGAGATTAAAAGGTGGGCGGAACATTACGATTAGAGAGTGGCAATAATGTATAACTTTAATTCTTGACTGGTGAATCCAGACCACAGTGAAAATTAGTTTTTGTCCCCAACCTGTATAGAAGTAGTACAGTTCTGTGAACAATTATCTCAATTTCTTCTCATATATATCTAGTGAATTCGCGCTACTATTAAAAAACTACCAGATTTTTCCTCAAATTATGACTATATGACCATAAATATTATCAAAATATGACCAAACCTAGGAAAATGGTGCAAATATGTATTTATATGTTATATAAAATACATTTAATTACAGTCAGAAATGTTGAATCAGTGTTTAATTCAGCATTTCCGCTCAAAAAGAAGGCAGGATAAAAATATGACTTGTCCTGAAGATCTGAACCGTACTCATAATGTTTTCCTTCACAATGGCTTCCCAACATTTTGTTTTATGTACCCCATGGCTTTCTTGAAAATCTGCCTCTTCTACCCATAACAGTCAAGGAGAATACTTCTCTCGACTACCACAAAGTTTCGATTATACATTCTTATCACTCTTACTATGTTTAGTTGTAGTTTCTGAAGATTTTTTGTCCATATTTTGTCACTAACTTCTTGAGTGGTATAGCCTTTTTCAAAGCTCTTTGTATTCTGGATAGCAGCAGATCTGTCTACATCAAAGTGGTTTTACTGGTAGATCTGGTGCAGTGAACAGTTTTCCTTATATCAAACAGAATGGGTCCATGGGTAATGAGAAACTGCTTGCATGATTCTTCAGGATCAAATATTTATCTTCTCTTGAAAAACTCATAGAACTAGAATAAGGAACTGAGATGGATCTGCTAGAAGATTTAACTATCTCAGTTGTATCCTATCAATTGCCACTGGCTGTGGGAACTCTATGTTTTTACCACCTGGATGTAGCATTCTTGTCAGATGCCTAAGGGAACATGTACTTCTTCTAGTCCATGCCATTTCCACCATTTAAGACTTTTCAAATGCTGTTTTTTTTTTATAATTTACTCAAACATTTTTGAGTCATCTAAAGCAATGTTCTTTTTTTTAAAAAAACATAAAAAAACTTAAAAATGGTTATGCTCAACAAATAAAAAGATAATGTATCAAAAGATTTAGGGCATGTATAAGAGCAAATGGCATCCATTTTGAACAATTTTTATAATTAACAAAATAAAAAATATTACTTGCATTTATTCTGTCTATTATTTGTATATGAACCATAACAAAAACTTTTTTTTAAATCATTAGCATAATTTTTTTCCTATATGTTTAAAATGCACGTGGTCTTTTTAGCAGAATGAACTACCATAAAACAATCATTTTAAAAGAAGTATAAAATAATTATATCATTTAAGATTTTTAAAATGTTTTAAGAAAAAAATGGACATTGTTTTAGATGATTTGAATACTTTGAGAAAATTAAAAAAAAAACAGGGTTCAAAAAGTCTTAATTTGTAGACATGGCCTGGAATAAACTGAACAAATATCTCGAAAATAGTGAGAATTTTACTAAAATAAAATTTTGTCATATAGCAGGCAATGATGTGACCTAACTGTGGTTGCAGGATTATCCTTTCATTCCTGGACACCCCGTATATAATGAAACTATTGATTGGGCACAACTTTCAGTAAGAGATTAATAGTAAACCTGTAACCAATTCTTATTCTTATCAACATTGGAGATGTAGACTATGGGAAATAACATCATGCTTTTGTTTCTTTTCTTTGTTTCCAAAATTTTTTAAATACATTTATGGTGGTGTTTTCATCATTCATACATACCAACTTTTGTTTCCTGTACCTATATTATTATTTTATACATGTATATAGTAACACTGAAATAATGAGTGCTAGGTAGTGTAAAGGTATTAGAAATTAGGGGAAGGTAATGCACCACCTTACATGATAACTGTGTGGCATAAATACAATTAATGAACACAGACACAAAAGTCATTGAAATTTTTGGTTCTCAGCACTTCATCATCAAGAAGAAAATTGTGAAAGGAGGCACTCTAAGAAACTATCACACATAGTGACTGTTGAGCAAGTAGTATGGTCCATGGTAAGGGCAATACAAACAGAAGAGAGGGAGAAGAGGTAGTGATTTGAAGCTAATACCTGAGCATTACAACATATCAAAACTTATCATGAGTAGACAAAAAGAGAAGATAGTAAAATAATATAAAACATTAAATCTATAATATTATAAACCTGTAAGCAAGCTGTGTGTGTCTTTTTATTTGAAGGGGACATGCGCAAAAACTACCCCAGTAATTTGGATGGTGTTTTCAAATTTTTAGAGCTAATGGTCCAAATAAAAATCTGCGGAAATAGCTAATGACTTATATGTACTGAATGAAGGAAGAAATACTTAAATACATTTCTAGCAGGGGCGGATCCAGGATTTTGGTTTGGGAGGGGCTTGAGCGGACTTTGGTTTCGGGGGGAGGGGGGCTTGAGTTGGGCAAAACGGTAGTATTTATAGTCTCCTAGGGCCTTAAATCCATAGAGCTGCTAAAAAAAAAAAAAAACTTTTTGGGGGGGGAGGTCCTTGAGCCTCCTAGCCCCCCCCCCCGGATCCACCCCTGATTTCTAGATATGTATATATACGGATCACACTGTAGTTGAGATGTTTACTCCTTTCAGGAAAACTGACACTCTCCTTTTTTTAGGATCACGATTCGTTTCTTGACTTCGGCTATTTATCTAATCTGTTAACCAAAATTTAAAACAATAAAATTAACGGAATATGTGACTCAAATGTATCAAGCATCATTAAGCACAGCACCGTGATTATTAACACCTATGACAGTTACAAACTTTGTCTCTGGTATGACTTTTTTTTAAATAATTTTCGCTGAATGCATACAATATTAATGAAAAACGCCAATGTGTGATACAGATGCAGAAATCAGTTTTTTCTCGACGAAGGGTGCCTACAATAAACATTAACAGGTAGCGATATGTATTTCTTATGTGCAAATATTCTGTAATATCGTACAAGGAATGTGTGTAGAAATTTTGGATGTTGTTCAAACCACAGTCAGTAAAATAAACTGTTCTTTTTACTAAATAACCATCAAACTCCTAATTTTGTAATGTTCTAGCTTTTATCGCCTTAGATTTGGAATGTATTAAATGCTGTTGAGTTTTTGATGACAGCAACATGGAACCAATAAAATTAAAAAGTAACTTGGAATTCTTAAACCTTATGCTACACCATGTGAATAAAACTAAATCCACCATGCCTTATGCTTTAACAAAACGTTTCAGGTGTCATTCTGATCCAAGCTGCATTTCAACATAACCACAAACTTCGTTAATATTTTCTATTCCCAAATTAAAGTTTCTGTCACGTGCACATTAATACATTCATGGTATCGCTTTCGAATCTTGACCAGTTGGGACTATTTACATGTGGCTGAAACTGTGACATTAGTAATATGGCAATATGGTGTCATTGAAAGGAAATTAAAAATAATTCTTGGCTGCTTTTAAAACCAACCACAAACTTCGCCAATGTTTCAATTCAAAAATCGTATGTCCATTAAACATTCCCTGTTTTGCGATCAAAACTTGACGCACAGGAACTACTTATATGCAATTAATAATGGCATTGGCAGTGGTAAAATAAGAATGAGGTAAGAAGGAATTGTGCTATTCATTTGAAATTTGTCACACACATTGCTCATGTCGAGAAAAAGTGAACACAAATGTAAAGTGAAATGTTACTATGACATTCATGCCATTCCAAGTTAATATTTGGTAATAGAACAAAATTGGTAAAGAATTTCTAGAGTATTCTATCATAACAGTGGCGCCACAATTTGATGAAGGATTCTAATAGAACTCGATGAAACAAATAAAAAATAAAGATTAAATGTTTTTTGATATGTCTTAGTTCTCGAAATATCTTTACTGAAAGATAATGTGGTTAAGCTGATATGCAGCCCGGACCAGAAGGGAAATTGACAGTGCCATACCTTTTAAATTTGCCACATCTGTTTTTGAGGAAATGTTTTTGTAGAAAAAAAAAAAAATATAAAAACAAATCAGGCCGTTGACGATTCCATTCCGACGAAGGTATAATTTCAAAAAAGCTAATTGGACAACTTTTACTGAAAATTTAGATTATATGATTTCAAAAGCAGACTATTTGCCTGAGCACTATAATGACTTTGTAGAGGCTGTGAAAACAAGTTCCCACCTTTCAATTCCTAGAGGTTGCCGCACAATGAACATTGCAGGAATACCTAAGGCACTAAAATCTTTCAGCCAGGAAACTGTGGAATCTGGGTTAAAACTATGACCCACACTTTCAAAGACTAAGCGAGACCATTGGATTGAAACCATGGAAAAAATGGACCTGTTCAAAAATAGCTGGCAACTTCTAAAAAGATTTAGCAGTGACCCATGTGCAACCAATACACATGCTAATGTAACACTCAACCAAATAGCACATCAACTATTACTGAATGGCAAAGGGGGAGGACTCAGAAGAAAAGACAGGACTAAGATATTAAGACAATCACAAGCAGAAATAAAAGATCTCTCTGCAGAATTTCAAATGAATGAGTTGGTGAAAGCTATTAAAGTGTACAAAACTGGTAAAGCAACAGAATGATATAACTATGGAGCAGCTAAAACATTTTGGTGCTGTTGCAATGGAATGGCTTTTGCATCTTTACAACAACTGCCTCCAAGGTAAACAGATACCTAAGATATGGAGAAAGACGAAAGTTATTGCTATATTGAAACCTGGGAAACACTCTTCTGTCGCCAAAAAATATTATCTTATTTCTCTGTTATGCTGCAGTTACAAGATACTTAAAAGTATGCTGCTCAATTGACTGAGTCCAAAAATCGAACCGAAACTGATTCACCAGCAATCAGATTTCAGACCTAACAAAAACTACAACGCACAAGTCCTCAACCTGACTCAGCACATTGAGGATGGTTTTCAGTGAGAGATGATCAAAGGAGTGGCTTTTGTAGATCTCTCTGCAGCATATGACACTGTACAGCATAACATCCTGTTGTATAAACTAAATTATCTTAAAAATAATTTTGAGTTTACAGAAATCATCCGAAATTTACTTCAGAACCAAAGGTTTTACATTGAATTTTAGGGCAAAAAAAGTTGATGGAGAACACACAAAAATGGGCTGCCCAAGGGAAGTGTCCTGGCACCAATGATTCAAAGTTTTGTCTGTGCAGATGATTTAGCACTAGCAGCACAAGCCAAAGATTTTGCAACAGTGGAGGAGCATTTAAGTAATGGTTTACGATCTTTCACCACCTACTATGAAGACAATCAGTTGAAACCGAATCCATCTAAAACTCAACTATGTGCCTTCCGTTTATGAAACAGACATACCAACAGGAAACAGTCAGATGGGAGGGTGCAGAACTAGATCACTCCCTGCTTAGCACTGCTTAGACACAAAAGGCAAAGTTTCATCCCACAACAATATCCTGCGGAAACTCATAGGAAACTATCAGGTGCATATTCCGCAGTGCTCCGAACATCAGCTCTTGCACTGTGTTATTCTGCTGCTGAATATGCCTGTCCCATTTGGAACAAGTCTGCTTATGACAAACAAGTAGACGTAGCATTGCATGAAACTTGCAGAATTATAACGGGTTGCCAGCTACACCAACTGAAAAACTACATGTTCTACCAGGAATCGCTCCCCCTGATAAAACACAAAATGTAGCTGCAATGTCGGAAAGAAATAAGGTTAATCAAAATGTGGGCATCAAATCCCCGGACAAAGGCTGAAATCTAGTAAAAGCTTCCATAGGACAACAGCTGCATTAGATGTATCACTGAAAGTTGTCCGCCTTAACCTGTGGCGAGCAAGAATGACTCATGTTAATCAATGGGATTTCCACTCCCAGTTGGAAATCTCAACTGGAAGACATGGAGAGCACTAAATCAGCTGAGAAATGGTTTGGTTAGGACAAAGGGTAACCTAGCAAGATGGAATTATCTTGAAGATCTAAATACTGCATGTGAGTGTGGAGCAGAACAGACCATTAAGCATTTATACAATTGCCTGTAGTGCTCATCAACTTGCACTCTGCAAGATCTTCACGCCAGTGACAATGCGATACAAGTTGCTGACTTTTGGTCATCCGTAATATGAATTCATTGGTGTTGACTAATATCATTTTCTTTCTATCTTTCTGCTTTGTTCTGTTATTGTTAACACCATTTTTAACAATCGTAAAAGCAGCATTTTTGACATGAAATAAATAAGTTCATATGCTTTCAATCCCACAACATTAAAATAAAAATTAATAAGTACGAACTCCAAATCAGGTAATAAAACTTTTACCTTAATAAACAATTTATTTAGAAATGTAACTATTGCATTTCCAAAACTTAACACTTAATTAAAAATTCTTGATGATTAATAATTGAATTAAGAAGACCTACAATTAAATGACAATAAACTAATAAACTTGAATGTGTAAGTAAAGCAAAGATTTGGGTTTCCTGGCAATGTCACCAAGTAACCCTACTGAAAAGACCAATTCTAAAGTTAAAAATCAGTTGCTGGAAGATAGTAGGAAAGATGTATATCAAAATATTTTTAAAAAAATGATCTCCGTTTTATAGCACATTTATTAAGACCAACATCTTTTTTTTAACAATATAAATGAAAGTAAGGAAAAGAAATACCTTCAATACTTTGATTAGACTGACTTGAATGTACTTGCTTGGTAGGTGTCCCACTTTTGACTGGGGATGTAATGGCAGGCTGTTCATTCTGTTTTCAACAAATAAAATAAACTGTAAATTAAATTACACTCTTTATCCATTTTAATTAATGTAATTATTCTACAACACAAGAAATTAATCCTGGCACAACCAAACGCTAAAATTCAACCACTAGCAACTTCTTCTCCATTGCTGTACATTCGCTTGGCATCTTTTGATTTCTGTTCAATATGCAAAAATTTTCATGAAATTAAAGGCTTCCTACGCATTTTGAAGTGCACAGTTCTTCGCTCTAATCAAAGAGAAGCTTCTTTGATTGAAGATCTCTCATGCATGGGGCCGGATCAATTGATCGTGGATGAACGAATTTTTAACGGCGTAACTTGCTATCATCTTCCATCTTCAGGTTGCATCTGCTGGCCAGCATTAGGAGGAGCGAAGTCCATGACACGATTGCTGGGCCAGTCCGGCCATGTCGGTATTTATACCTTTTGACCCATCCCCTCCACTCCCGCCATGGCGCTCTGATAGTGGTGGTGGGGGGTGGCACGCACCAATGCGTCAAGCAGTGACCATCAGTCTGTATGTCACCTCCGTTGCGCACTGTGCCTTAGCTCTGGTGTTTGTGGAGCGCTTCAGTGTTGGGTTCTTGGCTTAGTTGGAACCCGTTATCTTTGTTTAAGAGGTTACTCCGTAGCCAGATCTCGATGGCTTCGTTGTATACACAGTCCCAAAAGTGAGATGTGTTTCTCAGAACTTCGGTGTCCTCATATTTAATAGTATGCCATGTCTCTAGACAATGTTCAGCTACTGCTGATTTTGACGGCTGCTATAGCTCAGTGTGATGTTTATGTTCTCTGCCGATGTTCTGAGAAACACAACTCACTTTAGGAATATGTATACAAGGAAGCCATTGACATCTGGCTATGGAATAACCTCATAAACAAAGATAACGGGTTCCAACTAAGCCAAGCTTGGAACCCAGCACTGAAGCGGCTCCGCAAACATCAGAGCCAAAGCACCGTATGTGACAGAGGTGGCATACAGACTGATGGACATTGCTCAATACGTTGGAGTGTACCACCCCCACCACCGCTATCGGAGCGCCACTGTAGGAGTGTCCTGAACTGCACTCCTAACGCCGGCCAGCAGATGCAACCTGAAGATGATAGCACGTTACGCTGTCGAAAATTCGTTCATCCACGGTCAATTGATCTGGCCACATGCCCGAGAGATCTTCAAGCATCAGATTCCCAGGAAAATCTGTGATTACAAAGAGTAGCTTAATTAACATCAGTAGGCTTACAATACCTGAAACTTCTATGAGATGAGGTTAGAGCCATTTCCAAGATACCAAATACGAGAATTCCTACTTTATTTTTATTTTTCTATCATGTTACAAATTTGAAAAACAAAATGTCATCTGCGTATAAAATTTCATACAAATCGCTAGAGCCATTTCCGAGATCGTCCAAATTACCACTTCATAAATTGGTTTTAAAGAAAAATGCTATTATTATGTTAAATAGAAATCTTAATGCTATTCAGGGATTAATTATTGGTGCAATATAAGTGGTAATTCATTTAGATAAGTACATCATCAGTGTCACATTCACTCACTCCAATAAAACTATGCTCATACCTCACACCTTCTGATCGAACCGTGCCTTTCAAAATGATAAGAAAACAATTTCCAATAAAAGTAACCATTGCTATGACCATTAATAAAGCAAAATGTTAGACACTTCAAAGTGCAGAATTGTATTTACTAGAATCAGTTTTTTTATTCTTATTTTTATTTTATTTTTATGGACACCTGTACGTGGCTGTACGTGAGTTCGCAGATTCAATGATATTTTTGTTAAAGACATATATGGTCAAAAATTAAATGATGATCACATTATAAATACTAATATTGTTTTCAAAGAAGTCTCGTAAAGTAAACAAGAATGAAAAAATCATATATGATAAAGCCAATATCTATCTTTCAAATTAAACATGTAGTATTTAATGATAACAAAGTTTTACGATAATAGTAGTATTTATTACTATTCTTCAAAATAAAATACCTTTCAATAATAAATATACTTTCATTCACTTATTTGCAAATCATTATATTACCATTCATTGACTGACCATGATATTGTGTGAAATATTCACATGGGTCAGCTAGTAAAGAAGAATTTTAATTTTAAGATATAATAGTTCCTTGCTGTAACAAAAGACAAACTTAAGTAGATTTCCTGGTACCTGAAACTTCTACGAGATGGCATTAGAGCCATTTTACGGGATACCAAATACTAGAATTGCTTGTTTTTTGTAAAATGGTGGTTTTTCCGGGAAGTCACCTATTTAGATAAACTTGAAAAGCAAAACATATTCTAAATACGAAATTTTATCCAAATCATTAGACCCATTTCCAAGACATCAGATATTTATATAAATATAAATGTGGCTCATTTAAAAATATAAGATTACCTTATTCCTACAATAGAATGGTCAAAAAGCAGCTTTGAAGACATTTGAATTTTCAGTGAAACAGAGCTGTTGATACACAAACCAACATGTATTTCAGAAGAACATATCACGAGACACACAGCTGGCCCTATTTACACATTACATAATCAAAGTTATTGATGCAGGTTCACAAGTTGATGATTTCTTTTTGGATTTCCAAAAAGCCTTCATAGCTGTATGTAACGCTTTGTGCTGCTTATCGTCATACCGATGGACTGATTATAATTATGAATAACTAAATTCTTTAGATCCAAAATATATCATTTATTATATATTATTCGGATCTACTAGGAATTACAATGAAACTGGTTATTCTTAGAAGATGCAGGTTCGATTTTTGGCAATGATTACCTCGAGCATTCAATCTACTTTGATAACTAACATCTCACAAGTCCTAATCTCCATAGCAACTTATATCTTACTGCCTTTTCTCTAAGAATATATATATATTATTAATTTCTATCTACTCTCAGGAAATAAAAACATAATTTTCTTATGAAAATATTTCTGTTCTGCCACATGTACCACATAAAGCTATAGATTTCCGAATGGATGCAAGATTTTCTAACTGACTGTACGTTATTGTTGACAGAGGAGCTTTCTCTAACATGTCCCTCAACAATGTGCAATAGCAACATTTAATTCCTTACTTGTTATAAACAATCTTGGAGACAATGTTAATAGCAGCTTGAGATTGTTCCCCGATGATGCAATCATCTATAGAAAAATAAGGAATTCTGGTGATTGCTTAAAAAATTCAGCCAATCTGGATGTTATCTAGGCATAGTGCGGTGAATGGCAACTTTAAATTTTAAAAAGAACAAAGAAATGTACCTAAATAACAAAAAGAATTCGTTTGTTGTGCATTTTAAAGTAAACAGTTCAGTTATTTATATGATTGATTCTCTGAAGTATTTGGGCAGAATGGTACAAAGCAACATAAAATGATACTTACACTTAACTTCAATTGTACACATAGCTAGTTTTAGACTGTGATTCATAGGTCGAATTATGAAAAATTGTAATGCACAAACAAAGGAGATAATTTTAATTTGTATGCATTTGGATTACTATCAAAACATTTGAAATCTGCTTTGCAAGGTATTGATTGATAGTATAGAGAAAGTACAGAGAAGAGTCATTGGATTTGTGACCGATTGTCATAGTCCTTATTAATGCATCACAGATTGGATACATAAATTGGACTGCGATTGTGTAGGTTTCATTTTAACTTACTGGTAAATATGAGGATTCACTTTCACTTAGAGCAAGATGAAATACTTCAGCTACCATCCTACTTGGATTGCAGTGAAAGAAGAGATAAGAGTAGAGAAATAAGGTTCTGTACCGACACTTATATGAATATTTTGTTCCCTCTTGCCATTTGGGAATGGAATGCACAAAAAAGCAAATAGCTACTTATAATTTTTTAAAACAAGTAAAAATGTAAATGTAGATTTTGAAATTCCCCAAAACATAAAAAATGCACTGGAAATACTATTACTTGAATTAAGAACAAATATTTTAATCTAGCATGTAATGTGAAGCTCAGTCAAACATAGTTTTTTCACTTGACCAGTACTTTATGAAACCTATAAAATGCACTGCCACCAAATTTATGATGAATATCAGATAACCATGACATGGAAAGTATGTAAACAGAATTAAATTTTACGCTATATTTCTGAAATTCAATTACCCATAGTAGTATGTTAATGATGGCATAGAAGTTGGGAATAACTGTTATACATTTCACTGGCAACGGAGGCAGAATTTAGAAAATAGTTTACTGAAGTAACTCAAAAAAAAAAAAAAAAAAAAAAAAAAAAAAAAAAAAAAAAAAAAAAAAAAAAAAGCAACAGTACATGTACATATCAATACACATTTGGCAAAACAGTTTCTAAAAATCTTTACATCTCAATTTTAATGGTAACTTTGAAGTTAAATTAGATTAGATGGATGCTACACCATTGGTCTCTGAACTAAAGTGACAAACAAACAAAGTTCGCCATTCTGCAAATTAAGTTTTACCAAGTGACTACTGCAAAGTATGAGGGTAATTCGGAAAGTAACCTCCGTTCTAGCATGGTGTTAGTAGACATGCATGGAGCACTGCCATTTTCACATCTGCGTGTTCCCCGATTCAGTAAGCATCCAACTGTGACAGTATGAACCTCGTTCTTTTGCGCATTGTCTTGTTATTACCTTAAAACATGAGCGATGCAATAGAAAATCCCGCAAAATGCGAAGTGTGTGCGGTAATAAGGTTTCTTTTGCGGCAAAACGATTCAGCAGCAGACATTCATCATCAATTGTGTACTGTATATGGTCCAAACGTTATGAGTGTAGACGTTGTGTGGCAATGGGTCTGATTTTTTAAAAGTGGTAGAACAAACATTCATGACGAAGAGAGGAGTGGTAGAACTTCTGTTGTGAGTAATGATCTTGTCAAGAAAGTTAACCAAAAAGTTTGTGAAAATCGAAGATTCACAATCTCTGAACTTTCTGAACAATTTCCGCAAATTTCTCGTACAGTTTTGTATGAGGTTGTCAACGATAAATTAGGCAACTGGAAGTTCTGTGCTTGGTGGTTACTGAAATTTCTTACAGAGGTTCACAAAACCAAATGAATGGGCTCTGCCTTAAACCTCCTTTCATGATATGACGCAGAAGGAGAAGATTTTTTGAAGAGGATTTTGACTGGTGATGAAACGCGGGTGGCATACGTCAGGGCCCGCTCTAGGGGGGGGCAAACCGGGCATTTGCCCGGGGCGCTAAAATTTAGGGGCGCCATTTCGGCTGTAAGTGTGAGAAAAATATTAATAATATTAATGGGTTAAATACCCAATTAATAAAAAAAAAACCACATACCGATTTTTTCGTTCGTTAAAAGCTTACAGTTCTTAGCTATTTGGATGCGCCCCTAGAGACTTCGAAGAGACGGGGCGCGGACCTCAAAGGGGCGCGCCGTTGCCTCGCCGCCTCTGTGTGAATTCCGCCATAGGAGCAACTTCAAGATGCGCCGCGTCCGCGCCATGTCTCAGCCCGAAGTCCGCGCCACGTCTCTTCTGTGTGAATAGGGCCTTAGCACGCGAGTAGAACGCGTTGTTGTCTCAATTTGCTTATTATTGCTAATTACAAAAGTGGTTTCATTACACAACAGCATTAGTCATACTATTACGTTATTAGTGATAAGTGGTAGTTCATAAAATTTACTTCAGGATTTCATAATTTCTAAAGATAAGTACATCTATGATTAAATTATTTAGTTGGATATACGACATAGGCGCACAACGACAAAAGCACACAACAGAACAGAAGCCCAGTAGGTGGGGGCTGTTACTCCTGCCCTCTGCTACCTGCACTGATTCCGACGTTATACTGCCCACAAGTTACCAGAAGCGGTGAAAAGGAGCGTTTTTCGCAATTGCAGCTATGCTCTAATACATGGAATCGATAGTGCTTGGCGGGAGATGCTGAGTATTTATTTTATTGAATTGATGAACCAAAACAATATGGATCTTAGTTATTGGAAATCGAAGTGGAATAATTTGCATAATAATTTCTTCTTGTAATCCGAGCCTCACAGATTTGTTGTACAAATCAGATACAAGCATTGTAATTGTTTTGGTTGGGTTAAATTACATACGCGGGAGTAGTTTACGTCGCGATACATGACATCACAACGTGCTCATGAATTTTGTTTAAATAACTAATTTCCTCGTGCCATTGGCTGTGACAAAAAGGTTCAGTTTTCATATTGGTCCAGGCTGAATCTCAACCTAACCACAATCTCCGCTAATATTGGCGCTACAAATTCAAAGCCTCAATCACACGCGCATTGATACAATCAATTTTATCCTAAATTATCATCGTCGTGTATCGCGACGTAAACTTGAACCACATACGCTAGCTTTGATCGCTTGTGAAAATACTGTAGTTTAGTGGGTGTGGGACAGTAGTTACAATCATTAATAAATAAATAATATTACCAACTGCTGATTACCGATTAGTTACTTCACATACCATTAGTATATTTAATTTCGAATGCTAACTGCTAACATATAATAATCGATGATGTTTATTATATATACGAATGCGGTTTACAGATACTCTAATTGCTGCATTTGTAAATCGTCTCAACAAAAAGAAATTCATTAACTATTTTAGTGAATGTGAATAACTTTGTCAGTTGGTTTAATAAGTGCATTGCGCGACAATCACTCCACATCATCATTTTTTTGTTTGTGAACTTGGAACCTATTCCGTTCAAGCCTATAGAAATTGCCATTCTGTATACACGGTTTCTGTATTTTCAGCAAATTTACGGATAGTATCCTCCGCGAATAAGCTTTGACTGTGTAGTAACACTAAACTTTCTTAATGTTCACAGTGTATGGAAAATATTTTGTGTTGTGCATAAATATTTTTTTTTTATATCGACTGAGAATAATTTATCTTAGTTATGGTTTTAGCTTATTTAGAGCAAGGATAAATATTTACTATTTATATTATTCTGTAGTGTACATTGTTTGAGTTACGTGCATGCCTCTTTCAAAATGTATGACGGTCAAAGAAAACTATCTGGTTACCAGTGCAAGAAAAGAAGGTTGGGAAAGGAGGCGTAAAGGCAGAATCAATCTGGCGCGTTTAAATTTACTGTATTCAGGGTTTTAACAAAACAAATCTTAGAATCCAATATCAGGTCGGGATACACATGAAGTATAGAATCGTCAGAGAATAATAGCAAACAAATGAACGAAGTTTGTAAACCAACTAGAACTCACACCAACGTGAGACTCACAGAAGGCGTTCTAAAACTTTGTGACCAAGAATTTTATGAGACGCCGTAAGAAGCTTTTTAGTAAGGCAAGGTACACCTAAACTATTGCATAATTACACATTTCCTTCCAATGACACAGATCGACGTTTTAGCGCAAAATATTATGCACGAATTTTCAGCAACGCAGAGCAAATATTGCGAGATTAGCTACTGCGTTTACTGCTTCTGTTGCAAAATTTTCAGTTGTTTACTTAGTTCTCTCTCAAAGGAGGGTTTTAAAAATTGGAAGCACCTCGACGAAACTTTAAAAGTGCATGAAATTTCGAAACATCATATTCAGGCAAAAAAGATTAAATTGTTGTAAAACTGTAGATGCTGCCACTCAAAGAGTTATTAAGGCCGAAATAAATCATTGGAATGAGGTGCTTCTAAGAATCGTTGCAATTACCAAAATGCTTGGTAAAAGTTGACTGGTTTTTCAAGGTACAAGCGACAAGTTGTTTGAGCATAATAACGGTAATTTCTTAAAAATATTTGAGTTACCGTCTGAATACGATTCCATTATGGAAGAGCACGTCCGTTGAGTGCTCTAAAAAGAAGAGACTAAAGCTGAATATCTTGTGGAAAATATACAAACCGGGATAGTAGATCTGCTGCATCAAAGTGTAAAGTCTCATGTTATTAATGAAATAAAAAAATTCAAATATTTTTCCATAATTTTAAACTGTACTCCTGACTTTAGTAAGATACAGCAAATAACTCTTGTAATCAGATATGTTTCAACCAAAAAATTTAATCCTGATGTTGAGATTAAAATTAATAAAAGCTTTTAAGGCTTCTTACCAGTCGAAAGGTTCACAGGGAAACAAATGTCTGACATTATAGTTGGAGAACTTAATGACTTGTTGTTAAGGTTCTTTGGGTGGTTTAAGAACTGATTAATTACTTTAAAAAAGTCCACCAAACAAATGTTAAGTTGAGATGCTCGTTTTATTTTTCAATCAAAACAAGTCAGCGACATTCACAATCACAGGTACAATCCAAAGATGCACTTCTGAATACTGTCAACTAACAACTGAATGACAACTTAATACATAATGAATGTCTCTGTAACACTGAATGAATACTTAATGCAAACTTAATGAAAAACTGACTTCTCTGTCCAGGCGATCTGTTTATATAGAGTCTATCGAAATTACGAGAATTCTTCAAAGGCATCCGCCCGATATTTCTCGATCATTAACAATCACTCAAACAATCAAACATATTAAAAACAATCGGAATTGATACAAAATTAATTAATAACATTACAAAATGATTAGAAATGGTAATTATAGATACTTAAATACAAAATTATTTACAGAAATCCTTTCAAATGGTGGAAAATTGTCCTGTAGACATCGTAAATTACAGTAATACATGGAATTACAAACTTTTAATAAATCCTCTTGCATCATTCGGTTCTTAAGCATATTAAATGGTCTTTAAATAATTTTCTTACCTAAAACAAAGTCTATATACACTTATTTACAAGAATTTACAAAATAAACATATCAAATCACTTTCAACCAAACTTTAGCTCATTACAAATATTTCACACAGTCCAATACTATCCAAAATTCAGGTATTAGGGCTGTTACATTGTGTTTAAATTTGCAGGATATCAGAGGACAGGGACTGACAACGGGTCCAATATGAGGCGCAATAAAGCAGGAGTGCAATTTAGAATTAAACAATATAATTCGCTAGCATTCAATGTTCCGTGTAGTAGCCATACTCTCAATCATGTTATTAATGGCAAAAGCATCCTTGGAAGCCGCTAATTTCTTCAACATGGTCCAAAAAATATATTAATTATTTTTGGCATCTACTTTTCGATGGACAATACTTTTAAAACATGTTCAGGGTTCAACTTTGAAAACATGGAGTGACACTAGATGGGAGAGTAGGATAGAGAGGATAGAGGCATTAAAACCTATGTATACGACGCCTTGCTAAGCATTTTCGAAATCCAAGAAATTGATAATTTAATGATTTAGCCATTTTGGCAATTGAGTATGAAATTGCTAATGAAGTAAATTTTACGATGTAATAAAAAAATTCGCAACCTGAAAGTAAGAAAAAAAGTTTTTTGTGATTTTAGCGTATTTGATGTAATTTTGTTTTATTTTCAAAATAATGGCATTTAGATTGTGTGATAATATCCATCTGTAATAGCATTTACAAACGTAAAAATATGGTTAATTTGTGGTTATGTAAAGATATTTCATAATTAATTTATCTATTTTGTGCCGCTAGATCAAAATTAAATAAGTTTATTTATGAATATATGATTTTATTAAAATTAAATATTTTATTCGAATAAAAATTAATTATTTTTTAAAAAATATATAATTCTACATAATCTTAAGGGGCGGCAATTTGTCTATTTGTCCGGGGCGGCAATACCGCTAGAGCGGGCCCTGCATACTTAAATGCCGAAACGAAACCACAGTCGATGGCCTGGGGTCATAACAATTCTCCATGCAATCCGAAGAAAGCCCACCAAACGTTTTCAACATGGAAGGTTATGATTACACTTTTTTGGGATGCCGAGGGAGTTTTGCTAATTTAATTTATGGAACGTGGCATCACAATCACTTCAGATGTCTACTCTGTGAAACTTTGAAGAAACTTAAACGAGCCATTCAAAACAAATGTTGCAGTGAGCTGTCATTCGGTGTTGTGTTTTTGCATGACAGCGCTCGTCCCCATAAGACTCAAGAGTTCTTAAGCAATTCAAATGGGGCATTTTCGATCATCCCCCTTACAGCCTCAACTTGGCGCCTAGTGATTTTCATCTCTTCATTCACATGAAGAAGTGGCTTGTGTCGTAGCACTTTGATGACAATGACGAACTTTAAAATGCTGTGAAAGATTCGCTACGTGCCACGGTGCCTAACTTTTATGAAGAAGGAATTTATAAATTAGTGAAAGGCTATGACAAGTGCTTAAATTTAAATGGTGACTATGTTGAAAAATAGTAAAAAGCTGTAGTTTTAAGATGTATGTAATAAAAATTTTTTACTATCCAAGTTTTTTTATTTATAGCCTAACCGAGGTTACTTTCCGAATTACCCTCATACATTAAATTTATCAAATTCCATAGATACCACAGTGAAAAAATATTGGATTTCAGACTGAAGTCAAATAATTTTAAGTTGAGAACAACATAAACCAATAAACCAATGACATATTAATAAACACCATTATTTTCAAAAATCATTAATATCAGCCATGTGGGAGAAAGAGAAAATAATGTTACAACACATAATTGTATCCCTTCTTATTCTATTCCTTTCTTTTTAAAATTGCGAGGAACTTATGTATAGGTTATTAATGTTAAGGGTAAACCACAATCTACCTAGTGGAATGTGTAACCTCTTAGGCGTATTGAGTAATTTTTTATATCAATGCCCAAATTACAGTGGATGTGTACCTAAGAATACGTTAAACAATTAACTTCAGTGCACAGTGATTGCACCCTTATCCTGAAGTGGTAGCTATATGTAAGGTATCCTGACACTGGATGATGTGTCATTTAGAGGAGATTGGCTCAAATTCCCCTCTTTCAACACATGCAAGCTGTTAGATCAGATAAACAAGTTTAGAGGTATTTTGACATAGTCTGAAAATGTAAAATTTTTCTTGAAGAAATATTATTGAATGTAATTAATAATGATCACTGACACAACTTCTAAGACACTTATGTTACATTGACACATGGTTACTTCACAAACTACAGACTGTGGAAACCCAATAATAATACATAAGAAGATACAAACATTAAGAGTTACTCACGATACTTATAATTAATAAATATTACATAATTCAATATTAATAATGATATTAAATTAGTAACAAATGATTGGGAGTTTAGTGATAATGTTAAATGATGAATTGTGAAAGTTTTTAGTGACGGTCTGATAAAATTTGTTAGAGTTCACACCAACAAATATGTGGCAACTTTCTAATATGAAAGTTGCGGCAGACAGGTTGTTACTGAAAGTATCTGTCTATGATTATTGATAAATAAATGGCTAAACCTACGCATCATGTGGAGACCACAAGAAAATGGTGATGACAGAATATGACTACTGTACTCTCGAAGTATTCAGTGAAGAAGAACCTGCTGTGGATACATATGCAACTGAGAAGTGTAAGTTTGTATCAAAACAAGGGAAAGCTTGTGCATGGTCTCACCTGCAGTGAGCAATGAACAGCAGTTCATCCTTCAAAACATGAAAAATAACAGCAAATTTTATATCATGCAACTTTGTCAAAATCTTTATTCACGGAAATTAAATGATAATCCAATGGAATTATGTTTGGAACAGGTAAACAAGATTGTGCCAAACTTGTTAGTGCCAGTAATGCTATAGAGAATTCAAACATAGCTATAACAATTTTGTGTGGCTTATATAGGGAATTGTACTCTGTTGTCTCAGCTTTGTATAATTTAGAGGATAGTGAGTCTATGTGTTCCACAGTTATAAGGCATTTCCTTGGATGGGATACAAGATAAGAAAATGGTGCATTAAACAGTTGCCATTATTCTTGAAGATGGTGGATACGCCATTTGATGTAAAACATAAAAAGAGCAAAAAACTACAGACCTGACACCTAACAGCAAAACTAAAAATGATTTGAAGAAAGGAATATGCAAAGGTGGTAAAGTGTTTCAGTTGTGAACAATCTGGTCATTTTGCAAATGAATGTCCCACGAAATCGACAAATACAAGTTTATATAGTGCATCGATTATGAGTTCTTTGTGAGGAACAGCTGTATTAAAAAACAATGTTGGGTTTGATAACTCAGGTGCAATTCATCAAGTCTCAAAATAAAAATATTTTTTTCTTGATTAACAGGAAATCAGAAACCAAAAATGAATTAACAGTATATGGTATAACAACTCTTTCACCATTAATGCAAAGATTATCAGCACTAATTATATGTTTAGCCAGATGCTCCTAAGATCATTTTTTTAACTTGCACCAGGTATTGGCAAAAAAAATAATTTACAAAAACAAGCAAGTAGTTGTTAATAAAGAAAGATGTTGCATCTACTACGATATTGAAAATTTACTAGTAAAAACTGTTTGTCATACACAATTTTTTCACAATGTTAATGGAAATATAAACCATGTATCTGATTTCACATACAATATACTTTCACACCAATCTACACTGTAAAATGAAAAAAGTATTGCCTACTATGGCGAGTATACTTGGCACCTTCTACATGTACTTACCCTTTCTCCCACTACTTTAGCATGATTGAGGATAGCAATAACATGACCCATACATTTTATATTCATCTGCCTCAAGTATTCTGCACTAAGAAGTGGCAAGTATTGTAGTTTCATTTGATTTTCAGAAAAAATGGACCCATATGAGACAGCATATGTGTGTTCTAGGCCTGCTTCTTCAAAAAAATTCATCCACATTTCTGAGGGAAAAAACATTGTATTTCAATAAAATGATGAAATAATTTTTACAGAAAACAATTTTTCATCTCCCAATGACAGTAATTCCCTGAATATTTAAATACATGTATAAATACGGTCATGTTGAATATTCAAATAGTACAAGAAGTCCTCAAAATATTATAGCAAATGAGAGAAATTTTTGTTTTAGTTTTGCTTATGGCTTAACACTTTGTTGACATAGATTTCATTAGAGGTGGGGAAGGACTGGGACGAAGGAATGGGAAGGAATTTGGCTATTGCTTTTGGAATTTGCCTGGAGTGATTTGGGGAAACAAGGGAAAACCCAAATCTGGATGGCAACAGGGACTCAAAACCACATCCACCTGAAAGTGAGGCTAAAATGCAAATGTGAGAAACACACAATACAATGTAACATAAAACAAAAATCTATGGGCAGTATGGGGGTATTTCTATGGATGCAGAATCTATGTAGGTGAAACGTGATCAACAAATGCAGTGATACATCAAACAGGAAGGCAGAAGGAAGAAAAGGAGAGGATAAATTAATTTCCAACTTGGTCCAGTAAATTACATGGTACTCTTTATCAGCTGAGAATCAAAATCCATGATTAAGTATAGCGGAACTACAGCTAAAACTACTTTTTTTTTTTTAATGATAGAAAACCTGCATGATCAGGGTGGCCACAAAGAAATGATTGAAAAATTTGCTGATATTTACAGGTTTTCCAGAAAAGTTTGTCATACTTTTCCCTGAATTAGAAATTGTATTCACATAATTATATTATTTTATGATTTGATTACATTTTAATTGGAAAAACTGTTACAAAACTCACAAAAATTAAAAAGACATTTCTGATTATGTTCATTTGAATATAATAATGTATTTAATTAATTTTTAATACATTGCCATAGATGGTATTTTATAACTAAATTAATAATTTTATGAAAAGTAATTTAAAATGAGTAAAACAGAAACAAGCTAATGATAAATTAGCACAAATTAAACTGTTAGTACTTGCTATATAAAAATCATTTAAGATTTTTAAATTGCTCATCAATAACTTGAATCCCAGCTAGAAGTTTAACCGTTTATTTGATGCCAAATGTTTTTTTTTTTTTTTTTCATTAGCTACATGTTGTTTTTTTTTCATATCTTCTGATTCAGTTATTTTATCTTTCTTTTTTCGGTGTTCAATTTCTTGAGATAAATTTGAATGTGAGTTGCAACATCCCCATTTGTTTCACTTAGGACAGTCATACATTAATCGCTGAGCAATTAAAGTTTCATATTTCATATTCTAAATTAAACCTTCAGAATTTACTGAAAAACCTCTCTCAATACTAGCATTGCCATGAGATAAAACCATTATTATCTTTAAAAGTTTTACTATTCACTGGCTTAGAGTGTCCAAGATTTAATTCATCCCAAAAATGATCTAGGCGTTTACTTGTTTGTGAATAATTTTTAAGAACTTGCAATGTCGAACATTGAGAACATAAATTGTTGAAATCTTGATTAATTTCATCAGCCTCATTACCACTGATCCAATTATTTTCATTCAAAAAAGTTAGTAGGCCTTTAGTCTCCTGCTTCTGACTTCGAAAAAATGTGCAAGACTAGGATCAAAACACACGACTGCTTTGGTAAGTTTATAAAGTAAGGGTGATTGTGTCAACAACTTTCCTGTAAAAGCTTTCAAAGCAGGTGTGGCATCTTTCTGCAATTGTAAAATCATGAGAACAGTGAATTTAAAAAAAAAAAAAATATAGGCCTATATCTTATTTAGTACCAAATCCCATGTCAATTTGACTGTACAAAATCAAATTATTTTCATCAGTTAAGTTTATACTTGATAATGAGTCAACAGACTTCAGTACATCTGCTTTGATAAATCTTTGTATTATCCTATGGAGAACTGTCACTAAAGAGCTGTGAAGAAATGGTGCTATTCGAGCATCAGTTTGATATTCTTGTAGGAATGGTTGTGATTCAGTTGGAAATGACTCATCAAACCCTACAGCAAAATGATTACAAAAAGTTATAGATTCCATCAGTCTACTTTTATAATAAGGAGAAATCCCATGAAGAACTGAGTAGGTAATGTTAGTTCACTGCAATTCCATTCCTCTGGCTATTTGACTATCGTTGAACATTTTTTTAAATACTCTATGTCACTTCCAGCTGTGCACATTGACTTGTGAGTCATCAGTATCTGAATAAATCAAAGTATTACTGCACAGCTTACTTCTTCGGGAAGAAAGGAGCGGAGTGTATTTTGTGGAGCCGGAATTTGTTCTTTTTCCTGAGTCGTAACAGGATTAGAAACAGTAAATTTTTCAGTGAAACCATGTATAGTTATCTCATTATTAGTTTGTTGCGAATGACTTAAAAGACTTTGAAAATGATAGACAGTTTTGCAATTCTTAAGTTTGTTAGTATGTTTCATTTAGCATGACTTTTGATAGCTGTTCTATCCATATTAATTACAGAAAATGTAGCATTGCAAAGTCAGGGTGGCCACAAACCGGGAAAACCAGGAATATCGAGAATTATCAGGGAATTTAATGTAACCGGGAAATTTTATGGAAATATCACGGTATTCATGTAATTTCGAAATTAATCAGGGAATTCAATTGCGACTACTGGGAATTCTGATATTTTTTTAAGGTCGTTTTGAATTTATTTTAATAATGAAATTTCTCATTAGATATTTCAACTTATATACATTTAACATGAATTAGCCAACGACAGAACTCGCCACGAATAGCGCCAGAAAGCTGCCACCGATGAATGTTGGGAGCAACCACGCCAGAAGCCCGGCGTGCCTACCACGTGCTCCTGCATTGTTATCTTGAGTCGCACATGCACTCGTGCAGTGACACCCGGGGCGGATATCGATGGTGTCACCCCTTGAAAACTTAAATCCAAAATTGAGTATATTATATCACCTTTTAGGTGTAAAATATGATATTAATAAAACATAATTAAATAAAAATTATTGTTATTTAAAAATAATAGTTAATAAAATTGTAAGATTAACAACATTTAAAAGATATACAAATAAAATAAAAACAATTGCTTTCACAATCCCCTCTTTCTAGCTTTAACAACTGCAAACCATGTAAATCACATTTTCGAAATTAAAAATTTGATATACTTCATGTTCAATAATCAATATGGCAAGATTTTAGACACGTGTTGATCACTGGTTATCGAAAGTGGTTTTAGATTAATTTTAACTCCTCTTGAAGATCGGGCCTCACTTGCCTGATACTGTTCCGCACCGACACGTTTCTTACTATTGGCGCTCACTCGGTCGAAGTTTGTCCAAAGGACACGGCATGTCGTCCGACACTCGCCCGACACCCGGCCATCATTGGATTGGTTTATGTTTTGACGGTGTGGACCAGTGTCGGTCTGCTGGATGTGGAGAACACATAGAGAGAGTTCGGAAATTTCCCTTCCCTTACGACCAAATGTTGTTTTCATGTTATTGTTGGTCTTAAAACAAGTGTCTTTTTTTTCATCCATGTTCATAAGATATTCTTAACATGTAGGAATTGTTCTAGCATCTTCGCATTAATAAATCAAAACATTGCCAGAGTTGAAGATCAATTTTAAGACCCACAAAAATTGCAGCCGAGATCTGTATTTGTAACGGGGACCTTCCACACCCGAATCGCACGCCGTAACCATACGCCAGACTAATCTAGAAGTACTGGAAAATATGTATTCAAACACATAAAAGTTGATTCGTGTTTTTTGATAGCAAAAATAGATGGTATAGAAAAAAAGTATATTCATTGTATCATATTTGCAAACTTATTTTTCATTACACCTACATTCGGACTGGTGACTCAAATGACTGCAGTGCGGTTTGGATACTGAAGGTCCCGGTTTAATATCCCGGACTCGACTGTAATTTTTGCGGGCCTAAAAATTGACATTTACCTCTGGCAATGCTTTTATCTGTTAATACGAGGATTCTAGGACGCTCCGTGTTCGAATTTCACGTTAATCTGTAGGTCTCCTTTCGAAGTTAGGTGACTACGATATAGGTGCACTGCGAGTTTCCTAATAAGAAACTCTGACTAGAACTTTGAGATAACATGAAATTATTATATTTACTATACAAAATCTTTACGACCTAAATTTAAATTTAAATATGTTATAACCTCATTCTTTGCTAAAAAAAAAAATTACTGAATGAATCGAAAAGAACCTCAAGCAAAACAAACACGTCAAGTGCGAAGTGATTGACATTTCATTGCGATTGCGTTGAAATATGCGAGAATCTTTCATTCCGGTACAGTGTGGTAATGATTTGTTAATACTGCGCTGCAGGGCCGGATTAAGACAGCGCTAGGGCCCGTAGCAAATGTGAAGAAGAAGGCCCTTGATTTTTGCCGTCCTGGGGAAAATTGTGGAGCTAAAAACAAAAAAGGTCGCCCATCTAGCCTAGGTGCGGGGACCCCCCAAGGAGGCGCTGAGGCCCCCTAGAAGGCACGAGGCCCGTGGCATTTACTACCTCCTGCTACGTGGTTAATCCGGTACTGCTGCGCTGGGATACTATTTTTGTACATAAAAGATCAACCAGATAGGTGATTACATGAGTCAGATAAAAAAGTATTTTAATGTACTTTCGTACCAAAACTGTGCAAAATAAAGTAAAGGTGTCAAACCCTACCTGTCATCCCCAACACTGATTCCCTGTAACAATCACTTGAAAATGTTAAAGGAGACTAAAGACCTGGGTAGGAACATGGGCGAGCTATGGAAAATTGTGGACGCGAGGGGGCGAGCTGCCACTCGGCCGACTGTCGTTGCGGTGACGGTACAGACCAGTATTGGCAAAATAGAGCTCGACCTTTACACGTAGCAACTGATACACACACTGGCGCAAATTAAAATCCCAACACCCATACGATGTTGTGATAAATGAATGAAATTTGGCCCCAAGTATGCCCACATGAAGAGTATTAAATGATTTAAAATTGAAAGTTTTACATGTAATAATATGAGAATTACGGTGCTATCTATTATGTAAATTGCTATTTTTTTATATTCTTTTAACGTACTAGTGGCGTACAGTGTGGTGTAACATGACACTTTGTTGTCCACGAGTTCTTGTTGGCTAAGTATGCCCAGGCGAAGAGTGACAACTCTATACACTCAAATGTCTAACTGTGAGAGAGGTCGGAGAATTGACGTGTTTTAAAAAGGTGCATCATATCGTGAAATCTCCCAAAGGATTGGCCGTAGTGCATTGTCAGTATACAGACTTGTTACACAGTGATGAAAGAAAGCTCTAATACTCCAGGGTCTATACTGATGGATAACAGCACGTGAAGACCGCCAAATTGTGTGGGTGGCTGCTGCTGGCAAATGGTTGACTGCAGGCCAGATCCAAACAGTGGTTACAGAGAGAGTCACCCCCCTCCCCGGACGATTGAAAACCAATTGCTTGAAGCTGGAGTACGCTCTCTGAACCCTATGCAATGTGTCCCATTAATCTGATTTCATTGCCAGCATCATCTAACCTGGCGTAATGCAAAACATAAAAGGACATGTGAATGGCGTACATTTGTGTTTAGAGACGAGTCTCGATTCTGTCTGTGGCAAAGTGATAATTCACGACATGTTCGGAGGCGTATTGGAAAACGGCTTACCTGCTGTGATTTCAGAACATCACACAAGTGCAGTCACCGGTGTCATTTTTTGGCGGCAATCAGTTTCGACAGCATGACTGAGTCGGCTGTTGTTGAAGGCACAATGACAGCCCACCACTATGTGGACAGGGTACTGCATCTTATTGTGATACCCTTCATGTTCACCATTCAAATCGCATCTTACAACAAGATAATGCCCGTCCTCATATTGCGGCCATCGTTACACAAGTCCTTGCAAGGAGTTTCGATCACAATTTGAATCAGCACAGTCCCCAGATTTGTCCCCAATAGAGCATGTCTGGGATACCAGGAGTAGACACATTTGATCACATGGTGACCCAGCACAAACTGCGCAACAACTGACTGCAAAAGACATGCAGGCGTAAAGAGAAATACCCTAAGAAGACATTCGAAACACTTGTTGATTCAATGTCGGCAAGAATCCACGAATGGCTCAAGTTGGACGCATTTCTTACTGAAAACTGTATCTAAAGGTAATAACTTATCCTGATCCATTTCCATTTGCTATCATTTCTTCTGGGTATGGCCCTGGATATATCTTCAAAGTTTCCTAAAATTCTACCATTCCTGTATGCATGGTGAGATTCTAATTTTTGCCAGTGTAACTATAGGGCGACCATAATATTTCGCTATAAATTTTTAAAAAATCGAAAACTACCCAATCATTTGTTGTTGAAACGTTAACATAGGTTGTATTTAAATGACTTCGCAAGGGATATCGAGAGGAAAGTTAACAGAAGTGGCTTGATCCAAGTAGAAGCAATTCCAGACCCAGATGGGGTTCCATCGGTGCAAACCCAGAATCCGGGTCCCACAAGTCGTGAGACCCTGGGAGAGACTGTATAGTCAGAGAAGCAACTCTACATTAAGTTCCTTCATAAAAATAGAACAATAAATGCAATATAAAAACAACGAATTTTTTTAAAAAAACGGCTTAGGTAATATAAGAACATGCCTTTGCGATATCTGCCGTCTTTACATGAAGTACTTCACAAGTGAAGTATTTTACTATCCGCCTAAGATACACGTAGCTACAGACTTCTAATATGACATTGTATGTACTGAAGACCGTCTTCACGTGTTAATTTTACATTTCTAGCGCCGCTCTGTAGCATATAAATAAAAATGTTGTAAACGGCTTGAATGTTCGCTCAGTTTGATCAGGAACAAAAGTTCGACATCCCTGTCGATTTAAGGAATACACCTGTATTCGACAGAGGGGTTACCCATAATACAAATTTTCTTCTTCTCTAAATTTATTATGGAAAATTCATAGAGAAATCATACGCTTATTTATTTCATCGCGATCATATTTGCATATTCTCGATCAGAAGAAAGCATAGCAAACTTACATGAACCTAGAATTTAAGTGCTTACTAATGTTACGATTTCGCTAGCAAGATACGCGGTTCCGACTTTTTTTATTTATTTAAATGGCTTTCGGCCTTATCAGCCACACAGCCAAGTTCTTTGCGTTTTATGACAATTCACATTTCATTACTTTACAGTTCTATTTACATAGTTTAACAATTTACATTTCATTTCCTTTACAGTTTTAAATATATATAATTTACATTACAGTTCTATACACAACAGTTACGGTTCCGACTGTTTTAAACACAATGCTTTACAAAAACTGATTACCAACGACGGACGATACCATCAACGAACACTTGGACCCGTTCAGATTGATTTGAAACCTGACAGTATTGCTAGTTTAATGCACAGTTTTTACTAGCATAAATTCGAACATGATACGATTTCATGTCGAATATAGGTGCACTGTCGATAATAGGCAGGTACGCAGAGTGTAAATCGGATAACGCGAAATGTACTCAGTTTGTACATCACGAATCTGTCAGATAATAAATTCAAAAATTACTAGAAAAACTTCAAAGCACTTGTAAATCTTAGCTTGAAAGCTAATGGAATTCTAAATAAGCAAAACAATTTTAAAACCTAGACTACGCGTATTCCGACATACGCTTGGTTTTCATTTCCAAATTTTCTCTAAATATTTTCGAGGATTTACAATTTAATTGTCTAATTACTATGATTTTAGCAATTATATATAAACTTTAATTTTAAAACTTCCTCTTTTTATACAAGAAAACTTACATTATATCCACCGCCGCTTCTAACAAACCAAACAACAGTGACGGACAGGCAAGCACAACAATGAACGATTTCTTGTGATTGTTGGAGCTACAGAGCGATGCTCTCTTTGTTTAAGCGCACGGTATTGCCAACAATTATATTCTACTATAACGAATGAGCATAGCCGCCTGGATCGCATTTGAAAAAGCACTAGATCAACCTAAAAACAAATATTCATAACAATAAAAGTAGACGTGTTTCGACACCAAAGGATAAAAGAAGTTTATTATTATTATTATTATTTGTGTCACACTAATTTCGATTACTATTTTCGAAATGTGGGTGTCACCCCCAAACGGGTGACACCCGGGGCGGACCGCCCCCCCCCCCCTCTAGCTACGCCACTGCACTCGCGAAAGTGTAAAAGTGGCATTAGAATCCTAGTTTTTTCGAATGTTGATTCGATGCGACATTTCAAACCATGGACAGTTGTGATCTTCATAACACCCATGGAGGATTTAAATGTGGAATTGAGGCCACTAAATGGAATATTGTTCAGTTTTTATGGTACTGACACGCCACGCTCAGTGAACAGGGTATTCAGGAGCAACTCTTTATACTAAACAAATTTTGTGCAACCCATTAGATAGAAAATTACAGTTGGCTGCTTGTGTTATCGAAATTATACCTAATCTTAAAAAAATTGTGGAGGGTTTTACAGCATGATAAAAATAACCGACTAGCACCAGTTACAAAATTGTAACTGAGACTCTTTCAGATCCTTTCCTGCCAGCAAAACAAGAATTTTTTCGGTCATTACCAGCTGAATCACAACCATTCCTACAAGAATATCACACTGATGCACCTATAGCACCATTTCTTCACAGCTCTTTAGTGACAGTTCTCCATAGGATAATGCAAAGATTTATCTAAGCAGATATACTGAAGTCTGTTGACTCATTATCAAGTATAGACTTAACTGATGCAAACAATTTGATTTTGTACAGTTAAATTGACATGGGATTTGGTACTAAAAAAAATACCAAAAATTTTTAAAAAATATTACCGATCTCATCAGTGGCGTTGCTAGGTCAACAAGGGCCCCAATGCAAAAAAATTATTTTGGGCCCTCAGGCCAGATGGGCGATCTTTTTTTTTTTTGCCTTGTGTTGCTGGTAAGGGCCCCCTGAGCTGAGGATGGGGCCCTTGAGTTGTAATTAGGGGCCCCCTGAGCAGTGGTTGGGGGCCTCCCTGAGCAGTGAGAGGGCCCTTAGTGAGGGGCTTCTTGTGTCTTAGGGGCCCCCTTAGACGACTGTAGAACTAAAAAAAAAAAGTCGCCAGTTTGCCATGAAGACTCGTGGGCCTCTGAACTGCGTTTGGGGGTCCCCCAGAGGTGCGCTTTGGGACTCCCAGATGTATGCTAGGGGGGCCCCTGAGCATAGGGGCCCCAGTGCACTGCACCGCCAAGCCCCATAGTAGCTACGCCCCTAGATCTCATGATTTTACAATTGCAGAAAGATGCCGTACCTGCTTTGAAAGCTTTTACAGGAAAATTGTTGACACAATCACCCTTACTTTATAAACTTACCAAAGCAGTCTCGTGTTCTGATCCTAGTCTTGCACATTTTTCCGAAGTCAGAAGTAGGAGACTATAAGCCTACTCACTTTTTTGAACGAAAATAATTGGATCAGTGGTAATGAGGCTAATGAAATTAATCAAGATTTCAAAAATTTATGTTCTCAATGTTCGACATTGCAAGTTCTTAAAAATTATTCACAAACAAGTAAACGCCTAGATCATTTTTGGGATGAAGCAAGTCAATAGTAAAACTTTTAAAGATAATAATGGTTTTATCTCATGGCAATACTAATATTGAGAGAGGTTTTTCAGTAAATTCTGAAGGTTTAGTTTAGAATATGAAATTTTAATTGCTCAGCAATTAATGTATGATTGTCTTAAGTGAAACAAATGGGGATGTTGCAACTCTTGATGTTCCAAAATCTTTAGTTCATTCTTACCATAACTCACGTTCAAATTTATCTCAAGAAATTGAACGCCGAAGAAAGAAAGATAAAATAACTGAATCAGAAGATATGGAAAAAAACAACATGTAGCTAATGGAAAAAAAAAAAAAAAAAAAAAAACATTTGGCATCGAATAAACGGTTAAACTTCTAGCTGAGATTCAAGTTATTGATGAGCAATTTAAAAATCTTAAATGATTTTTATATAGCAAATACTAACAGTTTAATTTGTGCTAATTTATCATTAGCTTATTTCTGTTTTACTCATTTTTAATTACTTTTCATAAAATTATTAAATTAGTTATAAAAAAACCATCTATGGCAATGTATTAAAAATTAATTAAATACATTATGATATTCAAACGAACATAATCAGAAATGTCTTTTTAATTTTTGTGAGTTTTGTAACAGTTGTTCCAATTAAAATGCAATCAAATCCTAAAACATTATAATTATGTGAATACAATTTCTAATTCAGGGAAAAGTATGACAAACTTTTCTGGAAAACCTGTAAATATCAGCAAATTTTTAAATCATTTCTTTGTGGCCACCCTGAAAGTCTGCATTTTTCACTATTAGAATCATTTTAACTTCTTTTAACTAAATATTAAAATCTGGATTAATCAACCAATCATTTTAAAAGCGTGTTATCATGTTGAATTCATTAGTCTGAAAATTTAAAAAAATGATATTTTTATAATGAAATTAAATACATAAATAATCAACAATAGTAATAATATCCAAAATGTATTCGTCATCCACCCAATGAATGTTCAAAAATTATTATTAATTTAAAAAATGACAGTAGAAAAATTTGATATAATCATAAAAATTAAGAAAAACTTCCATTTGATAATGAACTAAAAACAACGATATTTAGAAAACAGTTCCACTTTAAAATTATATGTGACCGCACGAGATGTATCTCGGTTATTCTTATGCCTCTTTTACACTTTCGCGCGAGCTTATTCCAATCGAGATAGCACTGCTTGAACACACGGTTTGCTCGCATTGGTCTTCTCGCGTTGTTGCTCGCAGAGACAATATAATAGGTTGCTCGCGAGTGCCGCTCGCTTCTGTGGCGGGTGTTTGGTGCGAGTGAAAGACACTCGTTACAAGCGCTAATACGCTGTTTAAACTGTCGCATCGAATCAACATTCGAAAAAAACTTTGACGATCGAACGGAGATAACGGTAATTAACATTGCGAGAAAAATATCAAGAGTTAATGATCAGTAAAATAAATTATTTATATCCTTTTATCGGCTATTTCAGGTTAAAAATGTATAAGGTGAAATGTTTAATGAGAAATTTCACGATTAAAATAAATTAATAACTTAAAAAATAACAATCTTTCTTCCAAATAATCAAAAATTAAGAAAAACTTACCATTTGATAATAAACTAAAATAACGATATTTAGAAAATACTTTCACTTTTAAATTACGATATGCTCACACGATATGCGTTTGCGTGTTTGTAAACAGCAGTCGAAATTTTATGACAAATGAAGCGATTGTCGCTTAGCTAGCAAACTCAACTGACCAGAGGGCTATCTACAGTATCGGATTAACCACGTAGCAGGAGGTAGCAAATGCTACGGGTCTCGCGCCTTCTAGGGGGCGCCCGCACCGAGGCTAGAAGGTTTTTTTTTTTTTTTTTTTTTTTTTTTTTTTTTTTTTTACAAATTTCCTCAAAAATCAAGGCCTCTTCTTCACATTTGCTACGGGCCCCGCACTGTCTTAATCCGGCCCTGGCTATCTATAGCTACATAGCATATCAAGGATTCTAATGCCACTTTTACTAGAGCTTGTGCGAGTCGAGATAACAATGCAATAGCAGGTGGTATGCACGCCGATCTTCTCGTGTGGTTGCTTGCGAGTGACGCAACATCGGTGGCGGCTTTTTTGCGCTAGTCGAAGGTACTCGTGGCGAGTTCTAGCGTGCTGTTTACACTATCGTTGGCTATTTTATGTTAAATGTATATAAGTTTAAATATCTATTGAGAAATTTCATTATCAAAATAAATTTAAGACGACCTTAAAAAATATCTAAATTCCGAGTAGTCGCAATTCAATTCCCTGATTATTTCCGAAATTACCTGAATACCCTGATATTTCCATGAAATTTCCCGGTTACATGAAATTCCCTTATAATTCCCGATATTCCCGGTTTGTGGCCACCCGGTAAAGGTGTTTTTGTGTTTCACTGAACAGTTTTACAATTTCAAGCAAAGTGTGAAACAGATGTTCCAAAACTATTGAATTTGTGGAGAGCCTTCGAAGTCCTGGTTTTGAACTTCTTTTGAGAAAAATTGAACCTATAATATCAAAACAAAAGCCTAGGTTCAAGATAACAATGCCAGCAAAAATGTGAATAGCGATAATTATAAGTCTTTATAACTTTTTTGTATTAATGATATAAGGTGAATTAAAGCAGGAAGAAAATAATACGTAAGATCATGTAAATACTAACCAGAGGTCTAAATAGGTAGGATTTATAAAGTTTTGCGTCATTCAGAGCTCTTTCAAATGCTGAATCGATGCGACAATATAAACATCGCGCTCGTGCCTTTGACTTGCACCAAATAAACCGCTGCCAAAGCGAGCGGCACAGGCAAGCAACCACGCATGGTGAGCCTACACGACTGCACGGTTTATACAAACTCATGTTCATGCTATCTTGCATAGACTGGCGGAAACTTGCGCGAAAGTGTTAACACGGCAACAGAAGAAATTGAGGATGGAATAAAAGCAGCTACAATAACTGAACCTGAAGATTTGAAAAGAAAAGTGTAGCAAATGAAAAAATGCATAAAAAAGATAAGCTTTTGACTGAGTCAGGTTACTGAATTTTCAAAATAAACATTTTTAAACGTGTTTCCTTTTCTAATTTTCTGGGTTTTTTTTACCAGATTTAATTATTTACAATTAAAATATAATTAAAACATTAAATATCTTAATCATGCAAATAAACTTTCTAAATCAGGGAAAAGTATGGCAAATTTTTCTGAAAAACCTGGAAATATCAGGGAATTTTTAAATCATTATCTTGTGGCCTCCCTGTTTATAAACTTACTACTCTACGATTGCTGTTTTATCCAGTAAAAAATATAACTTCTGAGTTTACATGTAGTACTATAATTCTGATTTCGATGTCATCCACCTTTTTTTTTTTTTTTAAATATAATTTCGAATGCTGAGTTGCAGAGAGAGTTCATGTCAGCGCTCGCGTACGAACATCTCGTCGTCCAATCTCGATGAGGCGCAAGACGAATGCAAGTTGCTAGTGTAAATTATTTAATGCAAAAGTTCAATATTAAAATAAATTATCAAAAAATATTCAAATTTTGGGTTGTTGCAATTAAAATTCCCTGCTAATTTTTGAAATTACTTGGATTCCCTGATATTTCAAGGTTTCTTTAAATTCCCTGATAATTCCCAATTTTCCAGGACTGTGGCCACCCTGTTTACTTCTCCTCAAGGTCATTAGAGGGGGGATGGGACTGGGGGACACGGAATGGGAAGGAATTCAGCCACGACCTTTTGAAGGAAGCATCCTGGCACTAGCCTGGAGCGATTTAGGGAAACCATGGAAAACCTAAATCTGGATGCCCGGACGGAGATTTGATCTGGCGTACTCGAGAATGCAAGGCCAGAGCGGAGGGTTAGTTCTCCAGGTATCTCCTATGACGTTCCTTCCCTTTACATAGAATGCAAAGTTCAGGCAACACACATTTAAAGGTAAATAATAAAATCGTTTATAGTGATAATATCCACACTGGCCCCTTTACTCTATTTCAGGCTACTTAATTCTTCCATATCATCTTCAGGACTTATTTCTAATTTCCTGTTTATTTAATTGTGGCTTTATGCCTCGTCGACGTTGAGGTCATTAGAGGTGCATGGGATTGGGGACAAGGAAGGGGAACGAATTCGGCCAAGGCCTTTTTGAAGGAAGCATCCCGGCATTCACCTGGAGTGATTTGGAGAAATCATGGAAAACCCAAATCTGGATGCCCAGATGGGGATTCGAACCGGTGTCCTCCCAAATGCGAGGTCAGAACGTTAACCTTTCACCCACCACGCTCGGTCTCTAATTTCTGTCTGCTTATTTCTACATATGTATAAAATATCAATTCTGATTTTTCTTCCTACAATATCTCTTCCTTCTTTTCTTCTTTCACATCTGTATCCATAATTCTCTTGATACATTCTTTTCACGTTAGTTTTCTAATCCACCCCATTCCCCTAATGGTTTTTACTAAGTTCCCCCATATAATATTAAGGGTTTATTTCTAATTAGTTTGTTCATTTTTTTAAAGTTGTTGCCATGTACTTATCCAACACTATTTTAACATAAACTGTAGTGCTGTAAGTAACAGACTGATTCTACCCATTGAGATTCTAATATTTACGACACGAAAATTATAAACTTGGCATTACAGACAGATTTTAGGGGTAAACTAAAAAATAATAATAATATGAAAAATAAAGTAAGGCTGAAATTTGCACCTTAGTACAGGGCGTTCGCCGGAAAACGCTACCCTCCCAGTCTGTTGCCGTCGGCAACTTGGTCGGGCAGTGGGGCCAGCAACTCCCGCCACACGGCACCGTGAATCACCGCACTGTTTAACACCTCCGCTGCCCCAACAGTGCAGTGACGCAGTATAATGGGATCCTTACATTGTTAAGAACGGTTTCTTTGCATTGTAGCTAGTTTGTGACTTCAGTCTCTTATTAATCAGTGTTGTGAATAAACGTTTCTTTGCGGTTTGGCTGGTTTGGGGCTTCATACTCTTACTAATCTGTACCGTGTTTGAGTGTGAGTAAAATTATGGTACGTTACAGTTTGCGACAAAGAATATTTCTCTACGATACATATGTGAAGAAGAAGTCGTTTAAAAAGTGTCGCAGTAAATTTCGTCGCGAATTTCCTGGCGCTTTACTGCCAGCTAAATCAACAATTCCGCGTCTGGTTAAAAAAGTAAGAGAAACGGGTTCATTTCTTAACAAAAAGAGACTGTCGGTCAACCGTATTCTCACAGAGGAGAAAATTGACGATATCGCTTTTCGACTAGAACAGTCACCCAAAAAATCATTAAGTCAGTTAGGGCAGCGTGTGTCTCGAAATATGTTCAGAAGATGTGACATGTGTAATTCACAAGAGGGTCAACACTTCCAGCATCTTTTACAAGGTAAGCTAATGAATTACGTCACATTTAAATGCTTAGCACATACAAGTTTATGAAGCGTAATTATTATGAAATAGTCCGCGGCCGACGGTCGAACAATGCCGGAAGCTGAAAGCTCGCTCGCCGGGAGCAGTTTCTTCCTTGTAGCGCTAATAGTGGGTTGCGTTTCCCGGCGAACGCCCTGTACCTAAGAAACCAATCCTAAAAAGTCCTCACCTTTAGAGTGCCTGTGTTTTTTTTTTTTTTTTTAGGTCAAAATGGCTTAAAAATGGCTTGGGTGGCAAATCAGTGAAAACTCGTTGTAACATTTAAAATGACGGACTTAGTAACATTTTATTCCACTCTAGGCAGTTGGGAGAGGGAAACCAATACATAAAAGTGTAGTACTGGCATTATTATCATATAAACGTAAAAATAAACTCACATTTTATAATGAAGGCGGAACGAAACATAAATTTCTTTTTTAATAAGTCTGCATTGCTGAAAACCTATCAAAGTCAGGGATTCAAGTTGTAATACACTGTTTCAGCGCTAAAATGGTATGTGACAAAACATTGTCAAGAAATGAGTTGAAACAAGTGCAAATGCATCAGCACTAGGCCGAGAGCGGCGCTTGCCATTTCCCAGTTATTATAGGAACAAACCTCACGAAAGTAGTGCTGGAAATTGACACAGTTGTTACTTAGTACGTATCAAACAAGTCTTTTTTTTTTAACTTCTTACCGTCTCTTAACAGCGAGATCTTTACAGA
Organism: Vandiemenella viatica; assembly: GCA_031002005.1. Lineage (NCBI taxonomy): Eukaryota > Metazoa > Arthropoda > Insecta > Orthoptera > Morabidae > Vandiemenella > Vandiemenella viatica. The sequence continues at coordinate 95,842,309 of JARYHS010011408.1, forward strand.
CAGGAAAGGATGGGGGGCAAGGAACGGGAAGAAATTCGGCCATGGCCTTTTGAAGGAAGCATTCCGGCATTTGCCTGAAGTGATTTGGGGAAACCATGGAAAACCCAAATCCGGATGCCCGGACGGGGATTCGAACCGCTGTCCTCCCGAATGCGAGGCCAGAACGCTAATCGTTACACCACCACGCTCGGTCAAAACAAACAAGTCCTGAATAGTCCCCATCTCTTAGGTATCTGCATCATAATTTTTTCCAGAAAAAGGAGGTAAGTGGAGCGTAAATGAAATAATGAGTATAAATATCTTGTGGCTCTTAAAATATCAGCCTTCATATCATTTCATTACACTATAAGTAATAAGGAGGAGCTAACCATTGAATGGAGGTGTATTTAAAAAAATTATCATGAAGCAGATAAAAAAAAAGAAAAAAAAAACATGATTTATTTTATAACTAACCCAGATTTGCTGAAAGACTATCAAAGTTATCGAGTTAAGACCTATTATCAAAAATTTAGAAACCAGTCTTGATTTTTTTTGTTAATTTTTTTTTTTTATATCTGCTTAATGTCTCTCTAACAGCGAGGTCTTTAGAGACGGGAAAGGATCGGGGGCAAGGAATGGGAATGAATTCAGCCATGGCCTTTTGAAGGAAGCATTCCGGCATTTGCATGGAATGATTTGGGAAACCATGGAAAACCCAAATCTGGATGCCCGGACGGGGATTCGAACCGCCGTCCTCCCGCAGTCTTGATCATTAAAATGAAACATTGGTCATGTTTTTATGATAAACATTTGGCGAGATCTGGATCAAAACATTAAAAAACAATGAGCAGATCTCATCTCCTTAATTTGAGGTCCTGCAATTATAAGAGCATTTGTGGAAATCAGTGTGAATGCGTGCATTCTGTGCTGGAGTTTTCACTAATGTGTGGACATTGCAGAGCATCCGCAAGTGTTAGTGTCAGCAATAATGGTTCAGATGATGAGGACGTTGATGAAGCTGAACTTTAAATGTCATGTAACAAGTTCAATAAAAAAATTCAATTTTAAATACATATAAAAATTGCCGCATGTGTACCTAATTTCATCCTGCAGTCACCACTACCTAGCACAGATCACTGATGTTTGTGTGTGGTTGTAGCATGGAGTTTCTCATCATGCACAATGTTGGCCAAATGCTGGTAACTGTGGCGGTGTGGGAGATATGATGGTCGAACGTGGTCCTACCAGCCAGAACTACTAAGTGCAGACCACTGGCATTGTGTATGGTAGTAGCCTTGAGTCTCCCAACCTGCATCATGGTGGTTGCGTGTTAGTAGCTATGGGGGTGTGGGAGATATGGCAGTTGAAATTGGTCAACGAAGGCCTTTTTCATTTTTTGACCAATGAGGTGTGTCCATATATTTCACTCTGTAGTCAAAAGCACTTATCGCAGACCACTGGTGTTTGTGTGTACTAAAAGCCCCATGTCTCCCATTGTGCACTTTGGTAGTTGAATGTTGGTAGCTGTGGGGACATCAGAGATATGGTGGTTGAAATTGGTCAATGAAGGGCACTTTCATATTTCGATGATAGATGCGTGTTCTTATATTTCACTTTCCAGCCGCAACCTACCTAGCGCAGACCACTATCGTTTGTGTGTGGTAGTAGCCTCAAGTCTCCCATGGTGCATTATAATGGTTGCATTTTGGAAGCTGTGGGGAAGTGGGTGGTATGGTAGTTGAAAATGATCGACCAAGGGTACTTTGTTGTTTTGTCCAAAGGCATGCGTGTCCTTGTATTTCACTTTGCAAACACAACTGCATAGCACATATCACTGGTGTTCATGTGTGGTAGTGGCCTTGAGTCTCCCATCGTGAACTACGGTAGTTAGATGTCGGTAGCCATAGGTGTGTGGGAGATATGGTGTTTAAAGTGATCGATCTAGGGCATTTTCCTATTTCGACAAAGACATGTGTGTCCCTATATTTATCCTTGCAGTCATAAACACCCTGTGCAGATTGCTGTGGTATTAGCTTTGAGTCTTCCATCGTGCACCATGGTGGATACATGTCGGTAGGTATCGATTAAAATTCTTTACAAAACACTAGCAAAGTTGTGGGCACCAGCTAGTTATTAAATAAATTTGCACACTAATTTATAATATTCCAAATTGTTTTGTAATTTTTTAGGTTTATTTCTGTGAATTTACATATAATTCTATGAGCACAAAATCTCAGCAAACTGTTCCAAGCAGGCAGAATGATACAGACAGGGGAGGGAAGTGGAGGGGCACTTTACGATGAGCTCTGCACATTGTTTTTTAATGTTTTGATGCAGATCTCGCCAAACGTTTAACACAAAAACATGACCAATGAACCATTTTAATTTCAAAACTGTGTTCTGCAATTTTAATAATTGGACTTGACTCGATAATTTTAATAGCCTTTCAGCACTATTCATACCTATAACACCTGGCAAACGGCACGCGGCACTATCGGCATGGTGCTGATGCATTTGCACTTGTTTCGACTCGTGTCTCGACAACCGTTTGTCACTGAAAGGTAAATCATACACTATTTTAATTTTGAAACTGTATAATACAACTTTGATCATGGGACTTTCACAATTTTTCAGCAATGTAGAGTTAATGAAAAAAATCATGTTTCATAGCACTTTCATGATAAAATGTTAGTATATTTTAACTTTTTTAAGGTAATAATGCCGGTACTACACTTTTATGAATTGGTTAATTGGTTTGCCTCTCCCGACTGCCTAGGGTGCAATAAAATGTTACTAAGGTCGACATTTTAAATGTTACGAGTTTACACCGATTTGGCACCCAGGCCATTTTTAAGCCATTGACCTAAAAAAAAAAAAAAAAACTATGACGCGGACACTCTAGGGATTGGTTTCTTAGGTACCAAGGAATGTCTGCACTAAATTTCAGCTCTACTTTATTGCTTTTAGGTTAATACCTATAATGCATTCATTTTTACAACTGAATTATGCAAAAGCCACAGACATAATTAATTCTTTGGTACAAATTTTTGATTGGAGGAGGAGGAGCTAATGAGATAATTTTTCAGTTTTTCTTTAAATACACATTTATTTTCTGTAAAATGTTTTATAGGATTAATTTTACAAAATTCGACGAAACAGATGTGTTTCACAATAATTAACTCCTCTTAGTACTAATAACAAGGGATGTTTGTGTCTTGTACTAATTATTTTTGTTTATTGAATTGAAATTTTGTACCTGTGAGTTTGATGTAAAAAAGTTAAAATGTTTTATGTCAAAGAACATGAGAGAATAGATATACTGAGAAGTAACTAAGAATGTTGAGCTTTCCAAACAGTTTTCTGCAAGAAGTTCTTGGTTTTAGAATACATGAGCACCCTAATAGCTCTTTTCTGTGCTAAGAAACCTTTTCTAATTTGTGAAATTTTCCCCCAAAACATTATGCCATATGACATAAGCAAAAGAAAATAAGAGGAACATGCCTGTTTCATTAATTTTAGATCTGCGGTAAGAGAAAGTTTCTTCTTGCAAAGATGGCATACTTAATGTCTTCAGTAGTAATGTGATATGTTCTTGCCAACTAAATTTCTCATCTATTTCAATGCCCAGGAATTTTATAGTCTATTTTTGCAAGAATGATATATTTTTACAGTTTATATGTCAATCTTGCTGTGCATAGTTTTTTTAAACCTACTATAGTGAGTTTTATCAAAATTTAATTTTAATGAGTTTGGCTTATACCAGTTTGACACTTCAGTAAGTGCTTCATTTGCATTAATTTCTAGAATAATGTTCGGTGTTTTTTTTAGTCAGGCTAGACTTGGCTGCAAACAAAATGCTCCAAGCCTTGTTGAATAAGTTGCCAGGAAGATCACTGATGTATAATGAAAACAGAAAGGATCTTAAGACAGAGCCATGTGGAATGTCATGTTGTATTTTCTCCCACATTTTCTAGTGAAGCATCTTTACTGATTTTAGAATCAAAAAGGAATAATTTTTGCACCCAGCTTTCCATGATTACCATAATATTCCTTTATTAAGGAAAACATTAATTCATGATTTACATAGTCAAATGCTATTGCAAGATCACAAAAAGTTCCTACAGGGCACCTTTTATTATTTGGTTCCTCAAATGTGTTATTTAAAAATGAATATAAAGCTATTTCAGAGAATGACCCTTTGTGGAATCCAAACTGTGAATTAGTGAGAATATTATAGTGTGTGACATGTTTCTACATTCAACAATACACGGCTTTTTCCAAAACCTTTGAGAATCCTGGAAGTAAGGGGGCATTCATTAATTATGTGAGCCTCCCCCTTAGTGTAATCTGTTGCCCTCCACCTTTCCGGTCCCTAACATGGGGCTGACCTTGTTATTTGAAAACCTCTAGTTTTTAACTCTACTCCTCTTTGAAGGGTGGCAATCTGAAATAAAAATTTTGTGTGATATTTTTCTCGTCCCCCCCCCCCCTTGCTTGATATCGGGGAAGGAGGGGAGAGTACTGCGGTACTTGCGCCCAGCAGCAAAATCATGTTTGAATGGGCATTGAATGGCAAATTTACATGGTGGCAATCTTTTTCTTTTTTCAGCTCCATGACCGCCCTAGGCGGCAACAATAGGAGCAGTAAAATAATGTTTGAAGACAATCTCAAAGTTTTAGCCCCAGTTCGGAAAATTTGGAGATCCATCACTGGTTATCTATACAAGTTGTTTCTCTTTTTTAAAATAATCATTTTACAACTGCATATATTAGTCTATTTGGAAATACACCTTGCATTAAAAATTCATTACAGATGTGAGCAAGCATGTGACTGACACAATCTGAACATCTTTTTCAGTAATTTACTTGAATTGTTGTCATTGCTGCCAGAATTTTTAGGTTTTAATTGCTTCATGAGTTTACTTATTCCTGAGACTGTTTTATACAACTGAAGCACAATTTTGTTAAATATTTTACAAACTCCCCCACTTCTCTACATAACTATTTTGGGTGGTAGCGCAATCACTGGGACTCATCAAGGAATTGTCGTTTTGGTCTGAAAACTGTTGCAGAAGTTCATTGGGTGATTTTATTTAACATATGTTGTTCTTAGAGCTGTAAAATATATCCATCCTCTCAAATTCCACTTGAAAAGTGCCGTAACGTAAGGCAGCGAGTGACTGGGAGAAGGCTATGGTTCCTTCGAGTATATTATTTAGTAATATGTTTCTATTACACCCATCAAGATAGTGTATACCTACTTCATGCAAAATAATATTAAAAAAACTGCTGTGACATTACACACTAAGCGATGAGAGATTGCCATTTGTTGTCGTATGCAACTTCCAGCGATGCTAATATTACATGCATCAATGATCAACAACAGCGAAAACTAAACCAACTTAACTTTACTAGGAAAAAAAAATATGCAAATCTATTAAGCTACAAAAGGAAGCATCTATGTCCATTTTGGTCCAGGCTACATTCCAACCTATCCACAGGTGCCGCTAATGATTCTGCTTGAAAATCATGATAACTTAAATGTTTAATAAATCCACATTTCTAGAGAATTATGCTTTAACAACAAGAACCAAATGCCATTTTGGTACAGGCTCCATGTCAACTATAAAAACTAAATTCCTTCAACCTAATGCTGAAACAAGGATATTGCCGCACTTTCAACCTAAACATAAGCTACGTTAATATTGCCGCAACCTACTTTGATAAATGCTCTAGAATATTAACATCTCTGACATCACAACATGCTGGATATGTTTCTTGACAATGTAATACCTATTATCATTGGACGTCGCATGTGTGAACGTAAACGAGGCAACTAACGTTCGATTACAGTTCCAAGTTGGGTTTTTTTTTCAGCATTTAATTTTTTCCATATTCATTCTTTTGATAGCAATATATTCCAAAATAATATTGTTCAAAGAACGTGTACAGGTTCATCATATTTCCCTATAATGCTACACCCAGTCACTTGTGATATAGCGTTACGGCACTTTTTGAGTCAAGTTTTTGAGGTACATATCTACATATTTTACGGCTCTAAGAGCGACATATATTAAATATGTATCATCAAACAAACATGTGCATCAGTTTTCAGACCAGAATGACAATTCCTTGATGAGTCCCAGTAATTGCACTAGAGTCCCATTTTGACGTCTTTAGAGCGATTTACAGAAGTTTTTAGTATATTCTATCTAGTTTTCATTTTATTCCTTTAATTCTATATTTACTCTGATACATAATGGTCCTTTTATATTTCTCAGAGTTTTGGAATTAAGTTTATAGTGAGCTTTCAGTGTATAGTTAACCGATTCTCTTACTCTTATGTAAAGGTACCTTTTTCATTTTGCTATCCCTTGATAAACGATCTGACCGGGAGTGATTTTGAAGACAGAAAGTGTACAAACAGAGTCCTGGGAGCTTTTAAGGCGTATATTGGTGATGAGGCTTGGATGGGTATTGGTGAATTAACAGTATGATATGAAGGGGAAGAGATAACCATGACCATGAGCATGAGCTGACATTTGATTTCGAGTATAAGGAAGCGGTAAAATTTTCTATTGTAGGTAAGTGAGTAGGTATTGGAATAAGTTACTTAGGGAAATGTTAAACAATTTTCTAGAAACACTGGAAGAATTGAAATCTAAAATTCTGTAAAGGAAAATGTAGGTATGTAGTAATATTGCACACAAAGAATTTTAAACTAAAAAAATAACTTTGTAATGTGAAATTGCGGGTATGTTGCGCTTCAACATGTGTCTACTTTCTGAGCAGTGACTGTACACCAACTGTGTATGATGTAAACAACCAGAAATATAACAGATGTATTTAATCACGGAAGCTGTGAGAAAGATATTGTACATTTTCTTCATACCCGTGAGACTGAACTATCAAGGAAGCCGTGACAGATTCCCTTTTATGATGGCTTTACGTCTTGTCGAAGTCTGTGCAGTGGCGTAGCTAGGTCAACAAGGGCCCCGGTGCAAAAAAATTATTTTGGGCCCTCAGGCCAGACGGGCGACTTTTTTTTTGCTTTGTGTGCTGGTAGGGGCCCCCTGAACTGAGGATGTAGGCCCTTGAATTGTTCTTTAGGGGCCCCTGAGCAGTGGTTGGGGCCCCCCATGAGCAGCGAGGGCCCTTAGTGAGGGGCTCCTGTGTTCTCAGGGGCCCCTTAGACGACGGTAGAGCTAAAAAAAAAGGTCGCCAGTTTGCCGTGAAGGCTCGTGGGCCCTCTAAACTGCGCTTGAGGGCCCCTAGAGGTGCGCTTAGGGGGCCCTTGAGGTATGCTTGGGGGCCCCCTGAGCGTGAGGGCCCCGGTGCACTGCACCGCCTAGCCCCATAGTAGCTACGCCCCTGAGTCTGTGTTATTAGAGGCAGAAAAGGTTGAGGTAGAAGGGCATTATACATAATTTTAATTATTATTTTTTCGTAGCCACTGTGGTCCAGGCTTCATTGCACCATAAATTTTAATAGCCGGTATATTCTGTTTACGTGTTTAGAATAGGTAACGGCGTTTCATATTTTAAACGTGTAAACAGAATATACCAGCCGCAGCCAATGGAAAACAAAAAAGTAGCTCAATATGTTTCTGAGAATGAAGTTAAAAGCATTCATCAAATCACTCCACGATCAAAAAACTCAATTATATTACCAGACATAATTCATAGTGTGGAACTGAAGAGAATAGCCCAGAAAAAATCTAGTTATTTACAAGATGTCCATGCACTAATACTTACAGGCATCGATGATTTATTTAAAATGTTTTATTTCATTATCCAAATATTTGCAAGATGTACATGAAGTGATACTTGTGAGCATCCATTATTTATTTAAAATATTGTACTTCAATATCCAGTCATTTACAAAATATACATGCAGTGATACTTACGCGCATCCATAATTTATTTAAAAAAATTTATTTCACTGGACGTCATAGACACTTTTGTTAAAATTCATGCGGCACAACAAATTATAAACACTGCCTTGTTTACCAGTTTACTACGCGCCGCGTTCTTCCGTACTACATGGTTAAATGAAATAAATATTATCTTTGCTCAACAGGTACTTATGCAGAGATATACATATTTCAGATTTTGTTTATAAATCTGAAATAATGTTCACTTTGACGCAGCAGTGAACTCATTGTCTATGAGTGGACGTACATAGTTTTCACCGAAATGTCATAAATAGGAAAAATAAATTACTGTAGTGCGTCGCACTATGTCATTAATGTTTCAATGTCCAATTTTTTCCTGCACTAAAAACTCATTTGTGAGAAAAGTGTGTGGTTCCTCAAGTTTGAGCAGGAAATTACATGTTGAAACTGTTTCCCACCATCAGTCAAAGTAAGAACCTTTTTATAGTACCTGTTGTTATATAAAAACTACTCCACGGATTTGTTAGAAACAGGCATTTATTTTTCTGTGTGCAATATCTGCAACTAATAATAATTTTGGGATTACTGGAGATGGCGATTCCGCCAGGGGTTGTCTTAGTACTGAAGTGGTCAAATGCAAGACGCCACTAGAAATTCTTTCCTAAGTACATTTAACGGTTTCATGATGGTTCAGGCTGTATTACAACCTAATTTCTGCTGGAAAATGATGGTCCAGGCTGTATTACTATTACTACAGCAGTATTCAAACGATATTACTGAATGTTGTTGTAGCGGAATCTCGATCTCCAGTAGACCCATAATTTTTCATCAGCAGATAAGTTGTGTGGTAATTTTTCTGAAAAATTAAATTAGAGTTTTTGCTTTCTATCACTTTGTGGTACATTACAAGGTTCAACACTTCCTGATGTCTTGTGTACTATAATAAGCAGGTGAGGAGGTTAAAGAGGTTTATTAAGAAGAGAACATGGGATTACTGGAGGTCACGACTCCGCAAGGAATTGGCTTCATAATACTGCGACAATCAAACGCAAGACACTGCTAAAAATACTTTTCATAGTAGATTTAACAGTGTAATGCTGGTCCAGGGTGTATTACAATCTCATTTCTGCTTGAAAATAGTGATCCAGCAGAATTACTGCTTGAAAATAATACATCTTATGATTGACTACAGCGGTATTGGGACATTATTAGTGAATGTTGTTATAGCAGAATTGCAATCTCCAGTAGACCAGAGAACATAACAGAGTTAAGAGACACCGAGGATGGTGGGTGAGCAGTTAATGCTCTGACCTCGCATTCGGGAGAATGCCGGTTTGTATCCCCATCCGTGCATCCAGATTTGGCTTTTACACGGTTTCCCCAAATCTCTTCAGGCGAATGCCAGGATGCTTCCTTCAAAAGGACAGGGCCGAATACCATTCCTTGTCCCCAGTCCCATCCCGTCTCTAATGATCTCGACGCCATCGAGGCATAAATCCATAAGTAAAAAAAAGTTCAGAGACAGCAGGGTAGTAGGGAATATTTAAACATCTAATCAAGCACTTGATAATAGCTAAGAAGGTGGCAGGAACAGCTGAAATCTGGCTGTTTCAATTGGAGAAATCTGCAGTCGTGCGACATGTAATCGAAAATGGCCACTAAATGGACTTCGGCAATGTGAAACTGCTGACAAAGTTTTCTTTCTATTGGGATTCAGTCATTAGGGAAGCCATTGATATACGGCTGAATAATGACATTATTAACAGAGACTCAGGTCTGTGGCTTAGTGATGCCTGGAAGCCAGCTTGGTCCTTGCTAAGACAACCTCATATCAAACAAAAGGACAGAGAGTCAAGATTGGCCACCCAACATTACGGGTGCAATACAGAGTCACGTTTTGCAGGAACTGTGGAACGTGGTGGTGGGAGGAAAGAGGCGCATTGACACCAGAGACTGGCATTGCAGTTCTGGTCGTCACAGCATGAGCACCAGGCCTGAAGATGGCAGTATTTGTCGCCAAAAGCTTGTCTTTTACCCACACAATCTGGCAGTGAACCCACGAAGATTATATTGCAATTTTGTTGATGGTTCACCATGAGAAATTTGATTGTTTGCAGATGACATAATGCTATATAAAAGGATCAAAATGGTAGAGGACCGTAAGCAGCTGCTGGGTGATCCAGACAGGATATCTAGTTGGGTTGGTAAACACGGGATGAAGATAAATGCAAAGAAATGGGATTCATTGCAAGACAGGAGAAGGATCAGGAGGGTCATGGGAGTATACAGGGCATATACTGGCTATGAGGCATGGAAAGATATTGCAATAGGTATGAAAAGTAGAGCATGGAAGGGAAAAGATGACCATGACCACAAGCTGGAAATTGATTTCAGGTAAGGGTGTCAGGGATTGGAATGAGTTACCAAGAGAAATAATGAATAATTTACCGAAAACTTTGAAAGAATTTAAAGATAAAATTTGTAGAGGGCAAATGTAGGTGGGTGCAGGACAGGCGGATGATGGGTGTGTAGGGAAATTACCACTGGAACCTGTGCTCCATTGCAATTAAATTAAATTCAGCTTATTAGAGACACAGATAAAAAATTAAAGGTTGAGTTTGATTATAAGGTGGGGAAAGAATTTCTTGCTAAAGACTTGAATTGTAAATATGTTGGCATTATATTTGATAACAAGCTTAACTGGGCAGGACACATTGGACAGGTAGTAGGAACAGGTTTCAAAATTCTGCACTTATTGGAGAGAGTGATGAGGGGATGTACGAGAGAAGTAAAGGAATTGGGTTACAAAACTTTGGTTTGACCATTGCTTGAATATGGTAGTGTAGCATGGGACCCAAATTTTGAGTATCAACTACAGGAGGGTGCAATAAAAGGGCTACTAGATTTGTTTCTGTAAATTATCGCAGAATGCAATCAGAAACAGATATGATAAAGGTTCTGGAATGGAATTCGTTGCATGACAGGAGGAGGATGAAGAGGGTCATGGGAATGTACAAGGCGTATACTGGTGATGAGGCATGGAGAGATATTGGTGTAGGTATGAAAAGTAGTGCATGGAAGGGAAAAGATGACCATGACCACAAGCTGGTACTCGATTACAGGCACAAGGGAATGGGAAGATTCTCTTTTTTAGGTAAGGTAATAAGTTGCCAAGAGAAACTATGAATATTTTACCAAAATCGTTGAAATTTGTAGAGGGCAAATGTAGGCGGCTGCAGGAAAGGGGGATGGGAGGTGTGTAGCAAAACTGCCTCTGGAGTGTACACTTCATTGCAAATTAAATTGTTTTTAGTATATATGACTAATCTGCCCTGTGTTACACCTAACAACTCAAAATTGTTCCAGTTGTAGATGACAAAGCATAGGAATTAAAAATACTCCAGATATCTCTACTGAACACATTTCAAATTAAATCTTTGACCATACCAACAAAAGGGTTACAGTTAATGGCTTGTCTTCAAACTTTGATAAAATTCAATATATGGAATTCAGTACAGCACACAGATTAAAACCAGACATAGACATAAAATCTGTGGGCCACTCTATTCAAGAGGTAGACAGTGTGTTGGGTATCTAGTCTGGCTTTATTTTTTTAATACTTCAGAGATTATTCTGCATTCCAAATGGCAATTGTTACTTTCACCACTAAAATCATTATCTCATTGTTATTGTTCCAGTGGCTCTCTTTCATAGTAAAACTTGGGTTATGCCACAAAGAAAAATTCGAATTGAAAGTTATTTTAAATCTTAAATTCTAGCTTTCGTAATCGTGCTTTGAGGTTCACAACCTCACCATTTTGCAATTTTTTTTTAATATTAGAAAAAATTTTTTATTTAGTAATTATGATTGTAAATACTAACATTTTTGAGGAGTATTAAAGGAACCACCAATGAAGACAAAATACTAATAAGACATGAACTTCAGATAGAATCAATACAAGAAAAACAATTAAGAAAAATAATAGAACAATTAGGCAGAATGAAGGGAGATGGGATTCCAGAAATGATAGGAATAAGTACACTCCTAGGAAGTTAATGTATTTGCTGGCCAAAGAAGCACTGGTGAAGTATAACAAATCAAAGATCTAAACCATTAATAAATTTGAAATTTTCTTTCTTTCAGTTCAAAAACACGATTTTTACATGTCTTCCAGGTCATGTATGAATGAATGAGCTTTCAATATTATTCATGTAAAGTTGAGTACTAATTTCATAGTGTTACAGTTTTGGTATAAATTAACAGTTGTTCCTTAGATTTATTTGTTGATCTTCCCCCTTTTTTTTTTTTTTTTTTTTTTTGCCCAAGAAAATCAGATTTGAAGACATGAGTATGTGATATATGCAGTGATTCCACCACCTGTACATTTTCTTCGGGTTTCTATTTTCGTATGGCTTAATGTCTCGTTGACATCGAGGTCCTTAAAAGGCAGGAAAGGACTGGGAACAAGGAAATGGAAGGAATTCGGCCATGGCCTTTTTAAGGAAGCATCCCAACATTTGCCTGGCATGATTTGGAGAAACCATGGCAACCCCAAATCTGGATGCCCGGACGGGAATTCAAACTGCTGTCCTCCCAAATATGAGGCCAGAGCATTATCGCTCACCATCACGCTCGGTCCATTGTTTGTGACAGTAGCACTGAGATCAATGTGGCATCCTTTTTTTCCAAAGTGACTTCAATGAAAGTTGCAGCTCTACATCTAGTTAAGGTGGATTTTTATTTATTGATGAGTTCTGGAACTGTACTATAGTTAATTGATTTTTTTGGTGACATACTAGCCGTCCCTTTATACTATGGGCGCATGCATAAACCACGTAGCTCCATTTTGGCCTCCTGTGAACCCCCCCCCCTTTCCCCCAACGTTGCCCTACGTGGCTTTTGCCTCTACCCCCCACGTAGCACGTAGCTTTTTTCCCTTTTGATTCCAGAAGACATTTTGTACTGTTTTATCTTGTCAGACTATTGTAAATTACATACTGAGATAACTAACTGAGGGAAATAAATATTCACATGCTGTTGTGTGTTCTGTTTCTCATTTTAACTGTGAAAAATATTATGAAAGGAAAGCTACGTGGTCTGCCTCCCCCCCCCCCCTCCCTCCCCCTAGCCCAGCATAGCCTTCCAGCCAACCCCTTCTCGTATTTTTATGTACATCTTCTCAGAATGTCTCGTATTTCTATTTACTGTTCTCGTAATTTTATTTATTTTACCTTGTCGTCGTCGTGAAAATATCTACTTAATTATTTATTGTAGTTTCTTCTAAAGTTTTATTTCCTTTGCTATGAGAAAATAAGAAACACAATTTCCGTTCCACATCATCCAGCTTCGCCAAATAAATAATAATCTAATGTGAATTAATTCCCTTTTTATTATAATTCTATAACATCCTTAATCATCTGAATATGTACAGGTTCTTTTCCACAGTAACTCAAAATTTCAAAGCGAACACGACACGGCCTTCACCAAGCTTGTCTAGTCTTGATCTATCCTCATCTATTTATATAAACGTTTCCTTAGTTACCCATTTCACAGAGTAATTATTATAGTAGCCTGTTATATCACCCCCTCCCCCTGGACCGAGCCACGTAGTTTGTGCACGGTCCCTATCCATGTCTCTGCTGAAAGTGGTTACCTTCCAGTGTGGAGAAAATGAACTAATAAATTATTATTATTGCCTGCTGTAGTAGTGTAACCCATAGAATATTTAGGTGGATAATGGTGACAATTGTAAGGTACCCTTTAGTTTGCCAAGAGCATTCCCACTAGCTATCCCCAGCAGTAATATATTCTATAGATCGATTTTGAAGTCGCTTATGCAAGACAGAAATTTCACAACTTGAAATTATCAACTTGAATGAATTTTCCCACATTCATTTCGGGTCTATTGTAGATCGCGATCCGCTACAACATCATTCAGTAATATCGTTGGAATACTGCTGAAGTCAGTCACAAGACTATTATTTTCAAGCAGTAATTCCATTGTAATACAGCCTGGTCCATTATTTTCAAGCAGAAATTAGGTTGTAAAACAGCCTGGACCAGCATGAAACCGTTAAATGTATTTTGGAAAGAATTTCTAGTTGACTCTTGCGTTTGACTACTTCAGTATTATGATGACAACTCCTGGCGGAATCACGATCTCCTATAATCTCTTCATTTCCACAGTGAAAACTTGTTAAGAGAATCATTATTAGGTATTCACTATGTCCGGAAAAATTTAGTTTAAGAAATAAGTTGGTTTGTTTATGTTTTAAACCACGCTGTAAGGTTCTTTTATGTTTTTAGAAAATAAGTTATACTATTTTTCCTCAAGTTTCCAGCATCAGATTAGTTCAAATAGGATCTTTATTTAACCCCCTATGCCCACCGTTGATTTTTCTCAAATACCACTGCTGCAAATGAAACTAATATTAATAAATCATACCAAATGTACTTTAAGAATAAACTCCACTTCCTTTATTATAATCCCAACATCTTATTGTCCTCCACTTTCAATTGACAATCCTTTACCTAATACAATTTTCATAATTCATTAACTTTATCATTATACTAATCTTCTGCCCTCAGGCTAATATTTTCCATTACAAATCCCGCCAGGATTTTTACAGCTTCTCCATTAAGCTTTTTCCATCCACACCTTCTCTCATTTCATTTTCTCTTCAATAACTTTTTTTCCTTCAACTGTTCTTTTCCACCAAAGATCTCATATACCTCTCTTGAAATTCTGTGATCTTAAAAACTCAATGTTAGTATTTACAATCATAACTACTAAATAAAAAAACAATTTTCTAATATATATAAAATAAAAAACACACAAATGGTGAGGTTGTGTACCTCACAGTGCAAATAGAAAATCTAGAATTTGAGGTTTGAAATAACTTTGAATTGAGTGAAGTCACAGCTGATCTTTCCTCTCAAATTACATATATCATGATGGCTTCTTCCTGGGTAAAATATTCCGGAGGTAAAATAGTCTCCCAATCAAATCTCCGGGTGGGGACTGCTCAGGGAGGAGTCATCAGAATGGATAGGAAGGGATGAAGGATTGCATCAAACCAGTCGAAAGACTGACGACAAACAGTCAGCACTGTCTAGTACTTTTAAAAGTAAAATTAACTAATTGGCCTAAGTTTAGTTAGTGGTTTTAATTAAGAGAAAAAATTAAGTTTCTAACTCAAAGGAATAGAATTGAGACATTTATATCAGTAGACAGCCTAAATTGAGAGGATTAAGAATATATAGTGGTTTTGGCAACAACAAAAAAAATAAAAAATAATAAAAAAAAAGCATTAGTGAGATAGTTAAGATTTTGAAGATTGATTGTAATTAATTGT
Organism: Vandiemenella viatica; assembly: GCA_031002005.1. NCBI lineage: Eukaryota > Metazoa > Arthropoda > Insecta > Orthoptera > Morabidae > Vandiemenella > Vandiemenella viatica. The sequence continues at coordinate 95,857,538 of JARYHS010011408.1, forward strand.
TGATGAAGTGTGACAAATCGTGCCAAGCTGGTGACATAAGAGACTTCAAGGTTAAGCTTATAGAAACAGTTTTCAATGTTGAATAAAATTAAAATAGATAGAATATGATAACAGGAAGCCTTTGTACTAATGGTTCATTGGGAGATATTCATTTTCCAAAGAATTTGCTGACATCATAGCAATTGAAAAGTTGGTAAAAGTCCCTGCCGCCATCTAGAAATTGCCCAATCTTAAGCTAGTTATTAAAGAGGTAACTTCGTGTCACTACGTAGCACAGTCTTTCAGTAGATTTGAAACAGTCAACTTCGCATCAGTTCAGTAGTTGTTGTGGCACATGGTAACATGCCTTAATCGTATTCTCACTGAAGTGAGGGGGACTTGGTGAGTTTGTCTTCTCTTGTGAATGTGCTTAGCCTGTCAATGTTGTCCGATGTCTTATCCACAGTTCTGGTACTGATAATGTAAGAGAGACTTTGCAAGAATATAAGTATTTTGTGATCCTAGAACTGTGTCAAGTAACTTTTTTAATTATACCCTTCATTTTTGGGGTTTATAATACAAACTCGTTGTCAAGTTCTTCGTGGTTGATTTAATATAGTAATTAAGTAGTCCACAATGTATTTCAGCTTAAACTTCTGTTTGTTTCCAGACAACACTTCAACGATATTGTTTACATGCAGAGATACAATCCAGAGATACTACTAATGCAATCCTTGGCAGTTGCAAAGTGAATCTGTATAAACTAATTAACTGTCCTTCTGCTGATTTCTTTATATAGGCTCTATCGAAATTTCCCGAACACTTCAAAAGCTTCCGCGAGATATTTCTCGAACATTAACAATTTCTCAAACAATTAAACATATTAAAAACAATCAGAAATAGTACTTAATCATTTAACATCATTACAAAATGGACAGAAATGGAAATTAAAGATATTTAAACACAAAATTATTTACAGAAATCATTTTAAACTGTAGAAAATTGTCCTGTAGACATCGTAACTTGCATTAATACTTGGAATTACCACATTTAAGCAATTCTCTTACACAATTCTGTTCTTAAACGTATTAAATGGCCTTTAAATAATTTCTTTTCATAAAATAAAGTCTATATACACTTATTTCCAAGAAATTGCAAAACAAACATACCAGATCATATTCAAACAAACTTTAGCTCACTACAAATACGTCATTAAATACAATTCTATTTAAAGTTCAGGTATGAGGGCTGTTACATTGTGTCAACCCTGTTACCAGAAGGCTACACAGGTCATGAACGTAATTCTTCAAAGTTTAGGCAAAGTGTTGCTAGCCACCATGCACATATCATGCCTAACACAATGAAACTGCCATTAAGCACTAAAAGTAATATAGTATAGGGAAAATAACCTGTCACTTATCGCAGACGAAGGCAAAAAACACATACACATATCACAATATTTTGGTTAATAATCATGATTCATGTGGTAGGGCCTACATGAGTAAAGTTATTAACTGAAACATTGTAAAATGTGTTTGTGTTTTTTGTGTTCATCTGACCCTCCTGCTTTCACCTGTGATGAGTGGCGGGTTATTTGCCCTATCCTGTCTTATCAACAGAATATTCTGATATAATTAAATGCCTCACCATTGATTCAAAATTTGAGCCAGGCAAACTCCACTTACGATTTGTGTAGTTGCAGATTAAATCATAACAGTCTTTTGTTTAATAATTATTAAGTTGGGAGTTCCTTTATATTTTGAAAGCAACCAATCCATACTCGCACTGTTGGCTTGCTAGGCCTAATGCAGTTGAGGTTTTTCTTTCAGGGTTTACTCCCTTAGCCTTTGAATATCCCACTTCGCCACAAGGCAGTAGTGTTCCCTTCAAGTTTACCCCCAGAGAGGATGGGTGACCTCTTCCGCCATTCTGAAGATCTCTGCCGAAAACTGCCATTGATGACTTCACCTACATCTCTGGGCGTGGGTTTCACACTATACCCTGTGGGACCGGGCATTTGCCTGGACTTAGCCATCCTGTCACTCTGACCTACTAGGTCTAAGATGCTCAGTGTGGATACGCCAGAAATGAATTACTCAAGTGGAGTATAGGGAAGGAACCCTATCTCCCTTGAGCTGGATTAATAGTTGCATATGATGCCACAACCAAAGCAAGAAGAGACAGAATAAGGAATGAGAGAATCGGGGAGATAATCAAGGAGGAACCACTACAAAAAAAAAATCTAGATAACACTGGTATGGGCATGTAAAGAGAATGGGAGAGGAGATGCTGGATATGGAGATGAAAGGGAAGAGGCCAAGAGGATGACTGAGGGACAGATGGGGGAAAGCTGTTAAAAAATGTGGTGAAGAAAAAGGAGGAAATAGGGTGACAGTGTAAGAAGAGAGGTGGTTGGACAGCAAGTGCTGGCGACGATTTTTTTTCCAGCAAACCCGGCCAGTGGCAGATGATGATGATGAAGTTGAAAGTCCAGCTAACAGAAGTTTCTCATGCATAAGCTGACAGTTGATGTTTACTATCAGGCTGCTTGTTACTTCTAGTGGTTTTGTCCACACTATTATGTTCACATTGGTTATATTTTGGTTACATTTCAACCAGAAATCTGACATCATAGATTTATTTCCAAAAATCTTTGGGTAATTAATAATAATTGGATTAATTTTGATGAAACGTTTGCTCTAGTGCCAGTTTTGTTGAATATTTTTGTATTTTAATTTTTAACTGTTTCAGTGTTTGAGATAAATTGTTTACAATATTCCTCAGTAATTTATTCTAATCACTCACTCCTTTATCTGCAAAAGAAAATTTTCCAATTCCCTTATTCCTGAAATTGGCTTACAATCATGGTTCTCTATCCCCTATTACATATTGCTCCAAAATCTTCTATTATCCAGGTCTTTTCATCAGTATATGCCTTATACCCTTCCAACAGTCTTTGAACCTATCTCCTGTCTTCCAAAGACTTCCAGTCCAGCTTCGTTCTCATTTCAATGAGCCATAAAGCCCGAAGAAAATAATAAAATTATTATTATTATTTCAGTTACTGACTATGCTCCATGGTAATTTCCACAAACAAATCTAACTACCCTCCATTCTACACCCTCCAACTCTTGTTTGTGATACCATAATGGGGTTTCTGTATTCCCCCTCCATACTTAAGCAGTGGTCTAGGCAGGGTTTTGTAATAAAATTCCCTTATAAATTTAAAGTCAATGGAAAACCAATTGCCTTTATAACAGCATTTTGCTGACAATTATTCATGATATTGTTTGCTTGAATAAGTATAATATCTGTGATGAACTACTTATTTTTCAGGGAAAGAACTGTTCTTAACAGTATAGAAGGTGCTTGACCTCCAAATTTAAATAAAATATAAGAAGTCTAAACTTTCAAATGTATGTTTTATAGCATTAATGAAGATATTTTTCATTTAACTTCTTTGAGCTGTTAAATATTATTGGATGATATGCATAATGCAGTATATGAAAAATAATTTTTGTATTCATTGAAATCTTCAGCACCATTAGTGAGTAAAGAAAAGACAGTGGATGATTTGGTTCTCCTGACTTCTGCTAATAATTTCTTTTTCAGGCAGTGAGATCATTTAATCAAGTAGTAAATGGTGTGAATAACAGGATAAATATATGAGTGTATGCCGGATATAAAGTTATTGGTGAACTTAACTAATATATATATATACAGTAAAAATCAGCTTTCAACTAAATGGCTAGATTGCACCTCATGCCCTTTCTCTTTTCGAGATAGCATTTGAAGACTTGTGCATTTGCAGACAAGAGTGAATGTTGTTCCTTTCAGGCCTTAACACCTGAGATTGTAGTGGATTGCAACTGGACTGGTTGCTACAATGTACACTTGAAGAGGTTAATTTGCATTATGCAATAACACATCCATATCAAATTCTTAACCATATCAATTTAGTGTATGTGGTGTAAAATGGTAAAAGACAATATGTGCATTAAGTTTTTAAAATACTGTAACTTCTTTTCCACTTTATTTTGTGTTACAGAGACAGATGGGAACCAGTCATTGGACTAGAAATTCATGCTCAAGTGTCATCTTCATCAAAGCTGTTTTCTGGGGCAGGGACAGAATTCAAGAAACCAGTTAACACAAATGTCTCCTTCTTTGATGCTGCTATCCCTGGAACACTTCCTGTGAGTAATCTTAGAGCAAAATTGTACTTACAAAACTTCTAATCTGAGCTAATAATATACAATATTTCACAGGTGCTGAATCGTAGATGTGTTGAAGCTGGTGTACTGACAGCATTGGCTTTATCTTGTAAAATAAATGCAGTATCATTGTTTGATCGAAAACATTACTTTTATTCTGACCTTCCGGTAAGAGATATGTCTTTATTTAAAATTTATTAGAGCTAGTTATTTTTTACACTTTAGCTCTAAGATATCAGTTTCAATACAGTAAATTCTGAAATATGTTTATTGTGATGACCATGCTTGATTAGCTTATTTACTGCTGTTATTAACAACTAGTCAGGTAATCAAAAACATGAACAAGGCCTGCGTATTCTTGGATATTCTGCCTTATAATTTCTGCCATACACACAATTTGACAGCTACCTCTGCTGTCTTCATCTGGTGAAGACCATGGAGGTAGCTGTAGAACATCGTGTATGACAGAAATGATCTGCCAGAATGCCTGAGAAGGTTTTTTATCAGCTGTATAGCAGGAAAGACTCAATTCTCATGCCTGAAATATTGTTTTATACTGCACACTTTGGCACTCTTTCTGTAATTTGGAAATTGCAATGGTGAGCATCCTGTGTTGCCTAATATGAGCATCAACGACTTGCTACCCAAACCCAAACCTTCCACCTACCTTTCAACACACAAAAGATGTCTGTGAATGGGAATTAGAAAGTGGTGAGGGTGAGCGTGCTGGAGAGAGGGTGTTTTGATTTTTAGTGTTTTGCGATTTTTACATGGGGTATTAAATAATTCATTTAATTAATTATTAACCATAGTAATTTAGTGTAATAATTTTGCTGAACAAAAAGTGCAGTAATTTATAATTTGGGTAATTTAGCAACAGTATTGTGCTACTAAAAATTGACACTCAGGAAGAAAGTAAATCCCCTACTCCAGGTGTTTCAGGACTAACGACAAACAAGACACTTGTCATCGACAGCGGAACTACCATGGCTGAAAGCTCTGGAATTTAATGGCAATGAAGACTGAAACCAAATTAGAATTTGATTTATAAATCCTTTTTGTCCCTTATTCACTTGGGAACTAAGTTCTTAAGTTCATCTTCTTAGCAACACTGATGGTACTGATGTGTGAGTGGAGACTTTCCTGGCGTATCAATGCAACAAAATCTTCTCGGGTGTCCAGCCAGATGGTGGTGTAAAAACACGACGTTTCGACAGCTGACTCTACTGTCTTTATCAGGTATCTTACAGTTGTTCTCGGCTGACTGTCTCTGCCTCGACTGGCTTGGCCGCTCATCTAACCTCCTTTATACCTTCATCTGGAAGGCCCGCTCACTCTGATTGGTCGAGAGCGTTGGCTTTATACACGGCCCGCAGCAGCCACCATTGGTGCCACTTGCTCCTTCCCGCCCGGATGTGCTGGTGGTCCGAGATGCTGGTGTGGCCGCTTCTGATTGGCCGTGACCGCTGGCGGTCCGCTGCAACGCCCCACTGGTGTCATTTGCTTATGAGTATCTGGTACGCTCTCGTCAGAGATCGCCACTGATAGGTTTCCAGGCTTCGCTCAGAAAGAGCCCGCCGTCCCTATTTATGTTGTCATTTAGCCGGATCTCCAATGCCTCACTTGTGACCAAGTCCCAGAAGGAAGAGGGCCTGGCTAGCACTGCTGTTTTATCGAACTCTATCCTGTGTTCTTCGCCAAAGTCATGCTCGGCTATCGCAGACTTATCCAGTTGCATCAGCCTCAGGTGTCGTTTGTGTTTGATAAGGCGCTCTTCGATCATTCTGATGGTCTGACTGATATACACTTTACCGCATTCATACGGTATGGAATAAATCCCAGGTGTCCTAAGTCATCTTTTACCAACCGTAGCATATCACGTATCTTGACGGGAGGCCGGAAGATACTTTTAATTCCATACCGCGCCAGGAGTCTTCCAATTTTTCCCGATGTATTCCCTGCATTTGGAAGAAAAGCAAGATTTTTTGGTGGTTCTTCTTGCTCCGATGGTGGCCTAGGTGGCTTCTGAGTGAAGGCACACTCTATCTGCCACCGAGAATAGCCGTTCAGTTCGAAGACGGTCTTAAGATGATTCCTTTCTATCGGCAGGTTCTCACAGTTGGAGATAGCTCCCGCTCTGTGTACCAGTGTGGCCAATACAGCGTTGCGTTGTACCAGATGATGGAAGCTGGCTGCACCCAAGTAGCACTCAGTGTGGGTGGGCTTGTGGTATATGCTGTGTGACAAAGTACCATCGGCTTTCTGCTTTATCAGGATATCCAGGAATGGGAGGCACCCGTCTTTCTCTATTTCTATGGTAAAGCGTATATTAGGATGGATTCCGTTGAGATGGTGGAGGAAAGGAATCCATCCTAATATAATTTTTTTTTATGTCTTTAGAGTGATTTACAGATTTTCCTGTTTCAGTTTTTATTATATTCCATATAGTTTTCATCTTATTGCCTGAATTCTCTATTTTCTTTGATATATACCTGTTCTTGGCCTTTCTTATTACATTTCTTAGTATTTTAGAATAAAGTTTATAATGAGCTTTAAGTGTATAGTTATCTGATTCTCTTACTTTTAAGTACAGGTCCCTTTTTGTTTTACAAGATACTCTAATACCCTTTGTTATCCATCCCTTACCCAGTTCATTGATTTGGAGTATTGACAACTTTCCTTTTTTTGAAACTTCCTTCGAAAAGTGTTAGAAATATATTGAGAAAGGAATCAAAATTTTCATTAACACCCTGTGCAGTGGTACACTTCTGACCATTGTTCATTATTTAAGGAATCTATGAAATGTTTTATATTGTTTTCATTAATATTTTTCTATATAACCCAGCTTTTCTTTATCTGTTTAATAGTGTTTCTGGACTTGATACATAACAGCTGGGCATCATGATCTGAGATACCATTTATTACTGTGAGTATGTTGTACTGAGAAATATCCATAAAAATAATTATCAATTGCAGTCCTGCTATTATTTTGTATTCTAGTAGCGGAAATTTACAAGTGCCGTTAAGTTAAAAGACAACATCAAGCCTCTCATTGCTTTGATTGAGAAAGTCAACATTAAAATCTCCACATAAAACTATTTGTTTGTTATTTTTGAAACATAGTAGCAAAGACTCTAACTGAGATAAAAATAGTCTAAAATTTCCTGAGGGGGCCCTGTAAATTACAATTACTACGAGCTCTTCCTTACCATATTCCAGTTTTGTAACACAGTATACAAAGTGTTGTTCTATACAATACTTACTTATACCTACACTGTTGCAATGAATATTATTTTTAACAAAAATGGCAACTCCCTCTTTCTCCATTTTACAGCTACAGAAATGAGAGCTTAGTTTATAATTTGGGATGAACAGCTGAGATATTCCTGTGTCAGACAAATGATGTTCATATATGCACAAAACATCTACATTAAAATTTCTGGAAATTTGAATCTCTTCTAGGCATAAGGTAATGTCATCAATTATACTAAATATTCCTCTTATATTCTGATGGATAATAGTAGTATAAACACTTTGATTCAATGACTTTGAATTGTTTACTTTGTTAGTACATACTGGTATGCCAGTTGGAATTTCTAATTTCAATCAGCAGAGACGTTAGTGTCTTTTAGACATCTTAATACATCTATTTCATTTAGCCCAAAAAAGAGGCTGCGGTTTAACACCACTAATAACAGGAATACCCCTTTCACTCACCTGGCATCCCCCTGATCTCATCAGCAATAAGAAGCAAAAGCTTCCTTTTTACCTCTGAAATTCAGATGGAGTCCATGGTGAGTATTACTGTCCCTACCAATGCAGGCCACATCTATCAAACCAATGTGTGAATTTGCTGGCTGCCAGAGAACCCTTTCCAATGATGCATTTTTACACCTAATGTTATGCCATGTCCATAGTTTATCATAATGTTCAAGCAAGCCCACAATTCCCACATTTGTCTGACGCGTTGTTGCTGGAAATGTGAGCATTGTCTTCCTCAATTGAGGTCCTTATCAAGACTATTCCTGGTCCCCCCACAATTACAATACAATCCTCATCTGAGAAATCTTTCCCTAAGTCTTCCACATTTGTTACAACACTTCCAAGATCTGCATTTGGTTTGAAAATAGTGCAGACTTGATAATCTGGCCCAAGTCAGACTAAACCATCTAACTGCTTACAAGTAACAGTACCTTCCTGCGTTTAGATACCTCCTGAAAAGTTTTCCTTATTACTTTACAAGATCCCAGGTCATTCATTCCAAAATGATGGTCCCCAAAGTCACAATCTAGATCCTCCAATGGCTGAAACACATCGAATGTCTCCATCTGGAAACCATCAGACAGACAGTGTTTCCTACCTCTACATTTCATTTTCCCAAGAAAGTTCACATAGAGGGATACATCATCCATGGTAACCGCCTATGCCTGGAATTGGGTATGGCATCGTAAGAAAAAAATTATTTATATGCATTGAGGGACCGTTACCAAAGTAATTAACATGAGACCGTATAAATATTAATAGACATTATTAAATTTAATGTCTATAAATATATGTATATGACTAAATAATAACTGCTGGGTCTATTGGAAGGGTGTTATAAGAGATTGATGCATGGAGGATGTATGGTATCAAGGATATGTTGGTAAGCTAGTTCCCATCTGTAGAGTTCAGAGGGAGACTGACAGCTCACACTGTTCAAATTATGGCTGCCACAGCTTGATCTGAGTTGCTGGTGCAAATTGTTTTGTTTGCCTGTGGCCATTGATTCTGATGGAAAGTAGATGGTTATTAGTAAGTCATATGGGGTTTCTTGTTGTGCATGTGGGATGTCCAATTGATGGTTATAGGTTCCCCTGTGATTGGATTGGAGCATGTGGTGGTAGCTGGGTGCATGCAGCAGGGTTTGTGGCATGGGAATGATTGATGTGGCAGTTTGGGAAAGTTACAAAGTGAGTATTTGTGCACCAACATATTATTGTGAGTGTGTGGTCTGCTGAAGCAATTGCAAGGAGCAGTGGGTGGGATTGTATATAGAAGGGTGCACATGTCAGGCAAGGAACATTGGAAGTCATGAGAACGATAAAGGATTAAGTTAATGGACTCTTAAATTTAATATTTTCTACCTAATATTTTAATATTTATGTCTCTCATACTTATTACTTTGATTATGTTTCCCCACTTACTATAATAATATTTCGCTGGAATTAATGATTTAGTATTTTCTTGCTGCCTCCACCACCTCCTTCCCACCCTAGTTACATGGATTCCCCATCCACTGAAGAACATTAGTATAACCACATCCTACCTTCTCATAAGTGTCTCATCTGCTTGCAAGAATAAGATTCAATATGGAAATGTTGTATTACACATGTTCGTCCTTTTGTATTCACCGATCCTGGTCACCATCATCTATCCTCCTTCAGCTTCATTACCTTAAAGCATTTTTCTATTCATTATCATCTTATACATATCTTATATATAAAAATCAATGTTTGTGGGTTTGTTCGTCTTCTATGCATTCCTATACCATTTATCAGATTGCAATGTAACTTTGGAGAGTTTTCGAGTGTGCATTTGCGAAAAAAAAAAATCAAAAAAGTCACCCCCTATTCCCCATAACACCCCATAAATTAGGCAAAACCACATTTTTTATCCGATTTAGATATGAATTTGTACACTTATACTTTAAAACAAACATAAAAATACTGCCTACATATGGTTTCCGAATATTAATCCCCTCGCCCCCTTTCCACCCCCATAATTTGTTCACCCCATAATTTAGGCAAACCACATTTTTATCCGATTTAGATAAGAATTTGTACACTTATACTTTAAAACAAACAGAAAAATACTGCCTACATATGGTTTCCGAATATTAATTCCCTTGCCCCCTTTCCAGCCCCATAATTTTATCACCCCATAATTTAGGCAATACCACATTTTTTGTCCGAATTAGATAGGAATTTGTGCTCTTATACTTTAAAACAAACAGAAAAATACTGCCAACATATGGTTTCCGAATATTCATCCCCTCTCCCCCTTTCCACCCCCATTACGTTTTTACCCCATAATTTAGGCAAACCACATTTTTTATCTGATTTAGATAAGAATTTGTACACTTATACTTTAAAACAAACGGAAAAATACTGCCCACGTATGGTTTCTGAATATTCATTCCCTCTCCCCCTTTCCAACTCCATTACGTTTTCACCCCATAATTTAGGCAAACCACATTTTTTTATCCGATTTAGATAAGAATTTGTACACTTATACTTTAAAACGAACAGAAAAATACTGCCTATGTATGGTTTCCGAATATTCATCCCCTCTCCCCCTTTCCAACCTCATTACGTTTTTACCCCATAATTTAGGTAAACCACATTTTTTATCTGGTTTAGATAAGAATTTGTACTTATACTTTAAAAAAGAGAGAGAAATACTGTACACATTAATTTCACAAAAACCCAATCCCTCTCCTCTCTTTCCACCACCTTAATTACCCCCTCTTCCCCATAACACCCCATAATTTAAACAAACCCGCAAACCGTTTGTCCGATTACGGCGAAGCTACGGTGAATTGTCGAGGGGATGGCGAAAATGATTCCTGCCAAAAAACAAATATTTAAAAACCCATCCCTCTTCCCCATAATGTAACTCGACGAGACAAATCGAAAATAAATAATATATTTTTTGATATCTCGCTTTGTTTTCGAGTTTTAGCATGTTAAAAATCAGTTAGCCTATAGGTAGTCTATTACTCCGTGTACTTTTGGTGACGTTTCTTCTGGCCCAGGCCGTATTTCAACCATTATAACATTCAATAGGGGAAAGTAAAACATGTATAGGTAATTTCCACCGCAAATATATAGTGATATTGGGAATGTAAATATTTTTTCATTTAATCTATGTGCCTACTCAAGTCCAGCAATAGTGAAGCATTGCCGGGTCAGCTAGTATATATATATGTGTGTGTGTGTGTGTGTGTGTGTGCATTAAATAATGGGCACTAAGTATCAAAAATTAATTACAAATTAGAATAGGGAAATAAATCACTGCTTACCTTAGATGATGGCTACGTGGTTTGAACACATATAACAGTCATGAACACAGGAGACATTGAAATTTTCAGTGCTTAGCCCTTCATCAACAAGTAGAACATTGTAGAGGATGGTTGCTGTAGATACTGCCTCACATAGTGGCTATTGAACAAGAAACATGGTGGAGGTAAATTCAAACAGAGGACAGTGATTTGAAGCTAATACTCGAGCAGTACAGAATATTAAAACTAATCATGTGCTGGCAAAAAGAGCAGATAACAAAATAATATAAAATCTTAAACACATGAATATAAATAAAAACGAACATTAAACCAAAAAATACATGCAGTTGAACATTACTTTGATTAACAGTGGTTTAACTTAGGTAGTGAGGGTAAAGAAAGGAGAAGTTGAAGCAGTGACTGGGTATTATTTCAAATGACACCAGGTGGTTGCCTGGTGTCCAGTATTTACTGATAGGCAACTTCCACCTTCTTGAGTTCAGAGAAGCTGCTGCTTTTTGGGAAGACTCTCATGAAACAAGAATTAAAATTATTGGCATCATGGAAGATGCTATGGACAGCTACTTGGTGATTTGATGAAGGAAACCAGTCAGTTTAACTAGTTTAACAGATAGGAGGAATCAAAGGGTGCATGTCCTACGATGGTAAAACTTTCCCTAGTTATGGGGTTGGTAAAAGTGGTGGATGCATGGTGTATATTGCACATAATGCACTAGTCTATCATATGGAAAAGGGCCTTGGAGCTGTCTGGTAGGAAAAGGAAAGCCATATTTTGGGCTAGGAGTTGGCTTTGGTTAGGATTTTTTTTTTTTTTTAACTGCTTAACGTCTCCTATAACAACTAGGTCTTTAGAGACGGGAGAGGATGGGGGGCAAGGAATGGAAAGGAATTCGGCCATGGCCTTTTGAAGGAAGCATCCCGGCATTCACCTGGAGTGATTTGGGGACATGGAAAACCCAAATCTGGATGCCCGGACGGGGATTCGAACCGCCGTCCTCCCGAATGCGAGGCCAGAACGCTAGCCATTACACCACCACGCTCGGTTTTGCTTAGGAGGTCTGCTGAAACAATTACTGGGAGTGGCAAGAAGGATTTTGGGGAGAATGGATATCATTTTCCTGTAAATCTGCCCTGAAATGAGATGTGTTAGATGACATTCTTCTTAGCTTCCTGAACAGTCTCAATGCCCTTTACACTCTTGCCTATTCGCTCACCCATGCCACTTTCCTGGATCTGTCCCTCTTCAGTGACCACTTCAACTTCTCGGCCAAACCAATCCTACCAACTTACAACAGTATGTGCATTTCAACAGTTGCCATCCTAATCACACCTAACATTCCCTTACCTACAGGTTTTTCATTTGCAATAATCGTGTAAGCTCTAACCAACAATCCCTTACACATCCCACTCTGTGGTCACATTGTGTGGTTCAGAACCCGTTTGTACACTGTGTAACACATCACTTTTATAGCAGTGTGCCCTCTGTGAGCCAAAACCCATTTCCTCAGAGACTAATCATTCCTCCACAGTTCATTGATATTCTGCCCTTTAATGCTGACAAGGCAGACCAGCACTTACTTCCAAATTTCCACTTCATCTGACAGCTCTGCACAGACTGACCATGGTGTAACCCTACCTGTCTGGTCACTCAAAAGAGGGTTTTGCTGGGCCTTTGTGCACGCCATATCTCTACAATTTTAATCAGTTATTGTGTTTTCACTATTCTACTCATCCTCTGATTTTGGAATGATCCATACCATTCCTTCTGCAATTTTCACAAACAGTATCCTCCACCTTTCACTCCATTTTGTTGCTCTTTGAACATCACACTGTGTATTCTAGGTTCTTTTTGCTAAAGAAAGGTTAATACAGTGAAACTTCTCTACTTTGAATCTGAAGGGAATTTCGAATTAGCTAGTGTTTTTAAAAATAGATAAAATGCAATAAAAGTGTCCTTAAAAATTAAGTTTTAACTTCTTTTTTTAGACATCACTTTAACTTATTAAAAATATAATGCACAAAGCCAAATTTAAAGTTAAGTAAAAAATTAAAACCTTTTTGCATTGATTTTTTTGCAAAGAGTAAGGGCCTGGAGTTTATTTAAGACAGTGAAGAGAGAATCACTCACATTAGCCTGAGCCTTGATGTAACATGGAAGTTCATGGATATTGTAAAATAAAAGGTATTGATAAACAAACAAACTTAAAATTGCACAGGAAACAGCACACACAACACAAACACACTGCTACTGTACTCTTAAAATCACAGACAAAACAGCCGACAAGACTCCCACAGTTGACTGAGCTGCAGTGTATTACAAAACAGCAACACAGTTGGTAGGCCAGTTGATAAGTCACAGCAGTCTTGGAAACAGTAACAGTAATGATTACTGTAAAAGGTAATGTTCAAGAAAAATTTGTTTCAAGAAATATTAATTTACATCAGAATAACATGCTCATTTCCTAAATAAAAACAAAATTTCTTTGAATTAAAAAAAAAAAAACTAAAATTCCAGTTTTACTGTGTTCATCTATTTTTACAGTTTCTGTGTTGTCCTTCTGTGGTAAGCTTCTTTTTTTTTTTTTATTGCCTCATTGACGGTTAAGTTCATTAGAGGCGGGATGGGACTGGGGATAAGGAAGGGGAAGGAATTCGGCGAATGGCCGTTTTGAAGGAAGCATCCCGGCTCCAGTAAACATACAATACCTCAAGCTCACAGTATCTCCGTTGTCGTAGTTCGTTTATAGGCTTCATAGCATCTAACTGTCCGTCAGTAAGAATGGCTACAGCAAACTGTTTACACCTATCAACTAGATCATCCACTGGCTACACACGCCAGTTCCCCCAACTTTCAAAATCATAATAACTGCTTCATGTTGATATCAATTATTCTTTCCAGAAACTACCAAGTATGCTGAACTCCATGGATAGAAATTAGCATATCAACATATTCCTCACTCCAGACACCTCTTATTTGTTTTTTATTATTTTTACCTATTATTATTCTTAATTACCTATGTGTTTCTAATTTTTTATTTTTGTTTATACCTTTCCATTCCATAACCAATGATGTCTGCAGATATTAGTCTTTCTTTTTCCTGCCCCATTCTCATTATTTCTCCAACAGTGATCACCTTCTGTTCATGTGGTGAGAATTAGTAAGTGGACATAAATTGATTTACTGTTTCTTTCATCAAGCTTCTGCATGATGAATATCCAGAATATTGTAAATTGTGTCAGTCTTTTCTTTTGTCCTTTCATCCATTCTGCCTTCATCTTTTGCAAGTGATGTGTTTACTTTCTCTCTCTCTCTCTCTCTCTCTCTCTCTCTCTCTCTGTGTGTGTGTGTGTGTGTGTGTGTGTGTGTGTGTGTGTGTAAGGAAAGAGATAATAATATTTAATTAAATTGCAATCGCAATTTCCCTAAACAACTATCTCCCCCTTTTATGCACCCACCTACATTTGCCCCCTACGAATTTTAACTTTAAATTCTTTCAACGTTTTTGGCAAATTATTCATCATTCCTCTTATTCCAATCCCTAACACCCTTACCTAAAAAAAGAGAATCTTCCTACACCCTTGTGCCTGAAATGGAGTGCCAGCTTGTGGTCATGGTCATCTTTTCCCTTCCATACATTACTTTCAATTCTTAAACCAATATCTTTCCATGCCTCATAACCAATATACAGCCTTGTACCATCCCATGACCATCTTCACCCTCCTCCTGTCTTCCAATGAATCCCATTCCATCTCTTTTATCATATCTGTTACTGATTGCGTTCTGCGATAATTTCTAGAAACAAATCTAGTAGCCCTTCTTTGTACCCTCTCCTACACCTGTATGTGATACTCAAAATGTGGGTCCCATACTACACTATCATATTCAAGCAATGGTCTGACCAAAGTTTTGTATCCTAATTCCTTTACTTCTCTCATACATTCCCTCATCACGCTCTCCAATAAGTGCAGAATTTTGAAATCTTTTCCTACTACCTGTCCAATGTGTCCTGCCCAGTTAAGATTGTTATCAGATATAATCCCACAATATTTACATTTCAATTCTTCAAAAAGCAATTCTTTCCCCACCTTATAATCATTATCAACCTTTAGTTTTTTATTTGTGTATCTAATAAGCTGACTCTTCTTTTCATTTATCTTCATTCCATGTTAACTAATCCAACTAGATATCCTATCCAGATCACCCTGCAACTATTTACAGTCCTCTACCATTTTAATCCTTTTGTATATCATTATATCATGTGCAAACAATCTAATTTCTGATAGTAAACAGTCAACACAATTATTCATTAGAATAATGAATAGCAACAGTCCCAATAAGCTACCCTGTGGCACTCCCATTTTTACTTCCAATTCTTTTGATACTGCATTTCCTACCCTAACTTTTTGTTATCTACCTTTCAAAAATTCTTCTAGCCAGCAAATCACTTTCTCATCCTTTCCAATAGTTTTTACCTTATTTACTCCTATTTTATGGCTCACTCTGTCAAAAGACTTTGACAGATCTATTGCTACACTATCAGTTTGGTCTCCCTTGTCCATTTCATCTGAAATATTTTGCATATAACCCACTAATTTATGTACCGGCACTACTTTTGTACTTTTCCAATCCTTTGGTAAGCAGACTCAATTTAAATAATATTTCAAGATAAGGTACTATGTTACATCACACTTTTCCAATCCTTTGGTAAGCAGCAAGTATCCAGACTCAATTAAAATAATATTTCAAGATAAGGCACAATGTCACATCTGGCTATCTTTAAGATGTCTGTAGTAATATTATCTTCACCACTCCCTTTATGTTTTTTCAGCTTTCCTAGTTCCTTCATGATATCCTCTGGATGAATTTCAGATGTTTTGCAGGACAGAGTAAAAACCGCAAAAACACGTTTTTGCTTTTTTTCAATGCTTTTCTGTCATCATCTGTGGTTAGTAATGGCTCCTCTCTCTTTCTCTGTTTATATCTCTCTTTTCTATCAGCCTATTTTCATCTCTTTTATATTTGCATATATGTATTTGCCCCAATTTTTTGTTTCTTTCCATCCTTGTTGGCTCATTAGCAACGGACATAATTGAATGTGTGTTAAATGATTTTTATGATAAGAGCTCTAGCCACAACCAGTAGGAAAATTTTTCACTTGACATTAACTTTCTTGTTAGTATTGGTTTATTGTGTAATTTATTTGTCACACATTTTTCTTGAATAATACATTCTGTTTTTAAGCCCCAAAAATCTCTGTGGATAATAATGTTCACCTTAAATGATATCTTGTCTAGTACAGTGCCCCGCAGTAAATATGTACATAAAATTGATTACTCGTTAGTATTGGTCTATTGTGTAATTTATTTGTCACACGTTTTTCTTGAATAATAAATTCTGTTTTTAAGCCCCAAAAATCTCTGTGGATAATAATGTTCACCTTAAATGATATCTTGTCTAGTATAGTGCCCCGCAGTAAATATGTACATAAAATTGATTACTCAGCATCTCATTAGTTCTGCACAGGAATAAACTGTACTAACACGAATCTTGCTTAAGGAAACATTTAAAACCAATGTAAATACAATAGACACCTGAAGATGGATTCAAAGGGTCTGAAATGCATTGTGTAATATAGTAAAATTTGCATTCCAGGCTGTTTTTCATTCTATCTTTTGTCTGAACAAACTTTAAGATGTACTGTAAATACTCCATCCACATTGAATATATTGTGATATGGCAGTGGGTTTCCAAACATTGAACTGAGGGCACTGGGTGTGTACGGAATCTTCTTGCTGATGGATATGGGGAGTACTCACCCCCCACACATTGACCACACCTTTCCTTATGTGATTTTGACCCCCATATCTATTGAAGGAGTAGTTGCGTGTGATACATTTTTGGATATGTGACGACACTGTTATAAGATGTGATATCAGTAGATTCTCTCATGGTGAGCCTGGGCAATATGTGGTGGATTGTTTGGAAGATCGCTAAAAAGAACTGTACATGCCGTATGGTGATTGTGTGATTTACATGTTGTAGTTAGATAAATAAACACATTTGTGTTCAATAATTAGTGTTTCTTATTTTGTCTGTCCTGATACAGATCTTAGTGCTCAAAACTGATACATTAAACATTAACATTTTATTATGACCATCCAATTGTGTATTTTAAAATTTCTTACCGTACCTGTAATATCAGTTGCCATGACATTTATAGTAATATTCTTGTTTTGACTTCCTGTTCTTTTTTCAAGAGATAAAGGTTCTTATGATGTAGGTGAAGTTTTTTTTGATACCCTTGAGCTTGAATTGATAGACATAGAGTTTCTTATTTTATTGCAAGCTCTAGCCATAAGAGAGAAGTCACATAACACACCTGCTGCTTCTTCTCTACACTTTTCCCTCCAAAGAATTTCCTCCCCAGTACTCATTTGACACAGGCTGATTTAAGCTGGAGAGCCAATCTAGATGTTCAAAATCAAGGTCGGGCCTTTCTTTGATTTCATGAGTATTGAGAAACATCCTCACTCAGTTTATAACCAAACCCTATAATGACAGAACTACATAGCCAATCTTACATTTATGTATCAATTTATTTTTATCTCAATTGTGAGCCATCATTCTTATTCACATAGTCCAAGATCTATTTTGAAATGAATTATTGAGGATTAATATACTGTTTTTATGTTAATAATTTTTTTTGTAGGAAACTGAAATATTTCATTTTCACAGTCATTCTGTACTATGAAATTTAAAATAGATAAAAAAAAATCATCAAATGCATGCATTCCAGGCTGGGTATCAAATAACTCAACAGAGGTCACCACTGGCACAAGGAGGACACTTACAGTTCCAAGTTTTTACACCAGGTGTGCACAAAAAGCCATATAGAAAAACTGCAAAAATAAGTCAGTTACAGCTGGAGCAGGATAGTGGGAAATCTCTTCATGACAGAGACTTGCACAGGTTGTATTGTGTATGTCTAAATTAATTCTTAATGTAGCTATAGTATAGTAAATATAAGGTTCATATTTTCACGAAAGGTTGTATAGAAGTGTTTCCACGGACAGCCATTTCTACATTGGAGCTCCAATGGGAACACTTCCACACCATGATGATCTAAAATTTTTTAAATGGTTTGAACAAGGCTCAAAGTCTTGAGGATTTGCAACAGGCTTTAGTGACCTTGCATCTTACCATTCCAGAGTTTTTCAATGGTTTAAACAGTTTAAAAGAAACCATAAAATGCGGAAAGCTGAGCAACGAATAATGAAAACATGACTTTTATGGCAGACTTGAAGATTGGAATGCTTGCAGTAACAAGACTCGTGCTCAAATTTTTTTGGTGTCAGAAAGGTTTCTTCCAGTGGGGTGCCTCACATACAGATGCAAGGAAGTTGAATGATGCAAAAAAAAAAAAAAAAAAAAATGCTGCTAGAGTCTTTGACATTTTCAGTAACAATTAAATCTGGATTCACCAGATTGACCTGGAAACTAAACATCAATTGGCAGTGCAGAACTTCCGTTCCAACATGCTGCGAACAAAAGTGAAGTGTCCCCTCAGTGTCAACTAGAAAATGGTGGCAACTTTTTACTTTCAAAAGTGCCCAGTTAACAACCATTTGTTTGGTGGAGGCAAACTGTTGTATCTTCCTTAAGTTAACCCAGGTTTTGAGAACTGCAGGACAGAACTGTTAGGGATCCTCTCCCCTATGACAACTGTGCACACACAGCCACAATGCCACCATCCAGTTCACAGTGTCATAAGAGATCAGATTGGTGATTCTTACTCCTTACAGTCTTGATCTGGCTCGAGTAAAAATAATAATTATCTTGTGGGAACCTGCTTTTGAGCCCTGAAGAACAGTTGATATCTGCTGCTAACACGACTTTTCAACCATTGAAGAAAATGATTAGTAGAAGCTCTTTAGAAAGTGGTTACTGAGAATGCAGAAGTGCGTACAGGCTGATGGTGACTATTAAAAAAAAAATTGCTGGTCACAAAATGATTTTGTATAAATTAGTTTAGCTGCAACTCAAAACATTTCTAGTACCACTTAAAGTCTTCCACTTTGTGATGTTGCCCATCTCCTACCACATGGAGAACATATTGGACATGTAGGAGTGATGAAAGGGTGCCAAAGGAAATGTTTTATTAGAAATTGGAGGGAAGAGACCTTGAGGAATTTAATTGGATAGATGGATTAAAAAAAAAAAAAACTGTTTGTGTGCAATACAGAGGAGTGAATCACAGGCTGTAAGCTTTCTGGGATGATGGCGATGTTTCTACTCGGAGTTTTTTATTCAAGTCAATTTACAACTCTACTGACATGTGACTGGTATAAATGAAATTTGATAATACTGAATTTGTATTAATTGTAAAATTGGGTAAACTGAAGTTACAGATTATTATTCCCAAGACTTATTTGATGAGCATGAATAGTTGATGAGCATGAATAGTTCAGTTATAATTTTCATAAAGTTTTATATTTAGCAGCTTCACTTCAAGTTTATGGTAGTGACAAAATTTGATGTTTGACTTGTTTGCACAATCTTTATAGCCTCTGCCCTCACCCATCATTTCCAAAACATCTTCATTTCAAACTTTATCTATCCAATTAATTATCAGCATCTTTCTGTAGCACGACATTTCAAATTTTTCAGTTTTCATTCATTCTGGTATTCCTAAGGTGCATGCTTCACTACCGAAAGTGTTGTGCTCCACACATAGTCTTTTAAAAAGTTTTTGAATTCTATATCACTATTTGAATCTAAAACATTTCTATCTTTCATGAAGGTTCATTTTGCTAGTGCTGTTCTGTTTTTAACATCATTCTGGCATTGACCATCAGTTGTAATTTTACTTCCCAGGTAGCAGAATTTATTTACTTGTCCTGTTGAATTTGATCCTATTTTTATATTTAATTTACTATTATTGTTATCATTTCTACTTCATTTAGTCACTTTTGTCTTGCTTTGTTTTATATTTAGTCCAAAATCTGGCTAAGTATTCTGTTCATGCCATTCAGAAACTTTTCAATATCCTCCATCTGTTGTGGAAACAGGACAACATTGCAGCAAATTGTAGTATTTTTTACATCCTTTGTCGCTTCCACTACATACAAGTTGAATAGACTACTTTTTCTTGTTCCCTTTTTAACTGATGCATGTCTCTGATGATTGTTTAATTTAACTATAGCCACTTGACGCTTTTATAGATCATAAAGTATTCTTCTATCTCGATGTTTCAGATCTCACTTTTTTAAAATTTGGAACATCTTGTTCCATCTAACATAGTCAAAAGCTTTTCATAAGTCAACAAATGCCATAAAAGTATCTTTGTTTTTCTTGATTAATCCTTTAAGTATTAATCTTAAAGCCACAAATGCTTCCCTTATACTGTGGTTTTTCCTAAATCCAAACTGATCTTCACCTGCCGTCTCTTCTAGTATCTTTTCTATTCTTGTGTGTATTATCCTGGTCAATAATCTTGAAGTTTGTGATGTTAGACTTACAGTGCGATAATTCTCACATTTGTTGCCTTTATTTTCTTCGAAAGTGTGAAGATTATACTTTTATAAAAATAAGTTTGAATCTCTTCTGCTTCATAAC
Organism: Vandiemenella viatica; assembly: GCA_031002005.1. Classification (NCBI taxonomy): domain Eukaryota; kingdom Metazoa; phylum Arthropoda; class Insecta; order Orthoptera; family Morabidae; genus Vandiemenella; species Vandiemenella viatica. The sequence continues at coordinate 95,878,410 of JARYHS010011408.1, forward strand.
TTTTTGACATCAGTTTGAATAATCTTTGGATTCCTTCTTCTTCTAAGGATTTCATAACTTCTGTAGGAATTCCAGCCTCATTGTTTGATTTCAAATCTTTTAAAGCTTAATAAATTCATCCTTAAAACAGGATCTCCTAAGTCCCCAATGTCAACATTGCCTTATTTTTCCAGTACACTGTTGTTCACATCATCCCTATCATACAGTTTCTCTGTGTATTCATTCCGTTGTATAGCTCCATCCTCTCAGCTTAAAAGATGGTTCCCATCAGCAACTTTAGTTTTTATACATCTTCATTTCTTCAAAATTTTGTTTGATCCTCCTACAGGACACATCTACATTAGGGAACATCCATAAACCACATAGCTCCATTTTGTCCTCCTGTGACCCCCCCCCCCCTCACTCTCCACGTAGCACGTAGCTTTTTCCCCCTATTTTTTCCAGAAGACATTTTGTTTTATCTTGTCAGACTATCATAAATTACATGCAGAGGTAAATATTCACATGCTGTTGTGTGTTCTATACCTCATTTTAACTGTGACAAATAATATGAATGAAAAGCTACGTGGCCTGGCTCGGAAACCCCCTCCCCTCAAGTAGCCCAGCATAGCTTTTCAGCCTGCTCGTCCCCCCCCCCCTTCCTCTTAGACCGAGCCACTTAGTTTATGGACGCCCCCTTACCAACCACCATTTCCTTTTCTACTTCTTTGCACTTTTTGTGCAGCCACTTTTCTTTTGCTTTTTTAATTATCTGCTTATTTGGTTTTTAAAATGTCTGTACTGCAGTTTTCCTGTGTTATAAAGAGCATTTATGCTCCTTCTCCTGTGACTCACAAACTCCAAAACGTCTTCTGTTGTCCATGGTTTCGGGCAGCTTTTTACTTAAAGTCTGATGTTTCTTTACCAGCTTTGATTATTTCTCTTTTTAATGCATTTTATTTGCCCTCAATTGAACTCCTTTCAGAGTTGTTTCTTATACTTTGCAATTTTTTCTTTGATGTTAGCTTGTTTCAATTTGTTCGCTTCCAGCCTATTCTGCAAGTATTGCTTCTTTAACTCTTGAATTTCAACCTGCAGTTTATAATTGTCAGAGTTTGTGTCAGCTCCTTAGTATGTTTTACAGTCTAGAACTTTATTTCTGAATCTCTGTCCAATAACCAAGCTGATATCTACTGTATCCCCAGATGTAGCTATGTCCTTCAAGCACGGTTTTTAAATAGTGTTCACCACAATGAGTTTATATTTTTCACAAATTCCTAACAACCTCATTTCTTTCTCCTAGACCAAAATTTTCTGTGGTATTCTTCTCTTTTACTTCCCCCATTATCGCCTTCCAGTCACTGATGATTATTAAAATTTCCTCCCCCTCATGTATTGGATTAATTCTTCAATTTTGTCATGTATTTTCTCTATTTCTACACCATGTTCCTGTGACAATGGTATCTACACTTGCACTAACATGATTGGAGCAGGATTAGTTCTACTCTCATCAAATAATACTGTCACTATACAGTTCATAATAATTCACCCGTTTCCCTACTCTCTTGTGCATTTCAAACCCTATACCAGTGATTCAATTGACAACATTTGTGTCAATTATTCTTTGTTTCCAAGACCAGAAATCCTGTGAATCCTTCCACTTAATCTCACTTATCCCAATAACATCTAACCTGAGTCATTCTACCTCCTTTTTATGTTTTTTAATCTACTTGCCTATCCATGCCCAACTCTTAGAATGTCTCAATCCATTCTGACGTTCCTCCGTTAGCAGTCCCCATCCATATATCTAATTGGGTTACTATTTTACCTCCATAATAATTTACCCAGGAAGAAGCCATCATTGTAGATGTCATTGAGGGGATTACATGGCCTTGGGATATCCTAAGGGTCTTTAATGCAGTGCCTTCTGCATCCCCATGCTGTTGATCATTTCTGATCCATCTGCCTTTAGAGGTCATTTCAAACTCCAAGGGCAAGAGGACACTCTGGACCACTCTCTGCTCCTTATACCAGGAGCCTTGTCTGTGCAAACCAATTGCACTACATGAAGGAGAGGTTGACATTTGGTTGGAAGAGGCTAATATAGTCTCTCCAAAACCCTTACACCACATTAAATGTTTATGAATGTCCAGAATGTTTTTTTTTACATATCTTTGTTTATAACCAAAATAAATTAACTTTTATCTCATGCTTTTATTATAACAGATACAGACATTTTTTCCTAAAATAAGTTTTACACTTTTATGATTCAGAAATAGATGATACCTGTGATATTTCTCACACTTACATATGATACTGGCATGATACATAAATGATGTTGTTAAACTATTTGATTTGTTTATGAAAAATCTTAAATATTAATATGGATAATTGCAATATTTTGTAAAATTTCCACTTAAAGCACTTTAGTTATAAATGATAATTCTCATTCAGGTATTTTTTTAGTAATAACTGTTCTTTCATAGCTGCCATCACCAGTTCAGATGAAATTTTTATTCAGAAGAGAGAAATGGATAAAATCTGTTAGAAACCTAAGTTTTACCCATTCTAGCTGTCTCTCATTTTAAATTAGATCCTGCATCAATACCACCAAGGACACACTCATCCATTTGTGTGGAATCGAAGCAAATCACCTCATATCCAATTCTGAAACAGAAAAGGACAAGCCGTTAACTAGATGAGTCAAATATGAACTGCAACCTCACTTTGTATACTCTCAACCACACACATTACAAGTTTAGGAAGTTTTAAAAATCCTTTGAAATGAGAAAGCTGCAGGATTAGATGGGATTTGCTCAGTTCTACTGAAAAACTGTGGACTAGCTACATTTCACTGACTTGTCTCATTGTTCATCTCCGGATTGTGATCTGGAAGTCTTCCTCAGGTCTTCAAAAGAACAAAAATCATTTCCTTCCTCAAACTAGGTAAAGATCCAAATCTCCCACAAAGTTACCATCTGATAGCTTTACTCGGTGTCACAAGTTTTTTGAGAGGTCTATTTTTAAGAGAATAGCTCCAGCAATTGAAGCCCTGATCCTGGTTGAACAAGCTGGTTGTAGTACCCATTTGGACTGTAGTCATCAGGTCCTGTGTCTTACCGCCTACTTGGAAGTAGGGTATCAGAAGAAAATGTATCTGACTTCCTAGATCTTTCAGCAGCATATGGCACAGTTTGGAGAGAGGGGCTCCTACTCAAACTAATCAAGACAGTTCCTTGCAAAAAGATAACTTGTTATGTTAAGTAGCTGCCTGTTCCAGGTGTACACTGGGCACAGTAGGAGCAGATTTCAAGAACTAAATAATGGTCTACCACAAGACTCAGTTCTCTCCTCTATACTCTTTAACTTATATATTCTTGACCTGGCAGACACTGTCTCTCACATGTTCATGTATGCTGATGATATAAATCTTACAGTGCAAAGAACAAACTTCACAGCGGCATGATTTTCAGGAAATGGATTTCTGATTTCAAAGAAAACATCATTCCAAAATACCTGGGAGGCACATTCACGATACAGTTGCCAAGCTTTAAAGTCACAACAATCTATTTCAGCAGCAGGCTGGAACTACTTGACGAACTGATGTGAATACATTTAGAACATCCTTGACCTTGGTTTACTCCACAGCTGAATACTGCTCTAATGTCTCACTAAATAGCTCTCACATCCAGATGGTGGATATCCAGCTTTGCCAAACCTCTCACATTGTAACTGTCACACTCCTATCAACACCTGTCCAGTGGCTGCTGATGCTCAGCAACATGCCACCACCTTGCATCAGAAGGCAAAAGGTCCTTTCTCAATTATAATTGAGGATCCTGAACAATAAAGGTGATTCTCTTCCATGGAGATACTAGGCAATACAAAACATGGTTAAAGTCAAGCCGCTCTGCCTGAAAAACTGCTCGTAGCTTAACATCCAACTCCTTCATCCCTACTTTTAGCTGGCAGGGAATGGGTATCATTTACACCACTGAGCATCATGCAAATTAATAATCCCACTTTAAATTTCCATGATTCAACCTGCCATGACTCATTTGGAGTAAATTAAATTGTATTAGATGTAACATGGGAAGAATTGCTTCCACTCTCCACACCTGGGGATCGGCAGATTGGCAGATTTACCGTACTGTGACTGTGGTGAGGCTGCACAAACTGTGTTGCACATTGTGCAGGACTGACCACTGTGTTCTATCCCCGGAAGTCTAAAAAACAATAGATTTAGCAATGCCGGAGGTGGTTGCGGATGGAACATATCAACATCAAGTTATAGAGGTTATGGCCGATGATGCTGATTTAGCGCACTTTTCACCTGCCAGTTGAAGGCATTGTCCACTCAAATATGTGTAAATATTTAAAAAATAAAATAGTTCACTTAAATTATAATTGTTGTTTGAGTTTCATTTATAATGTTCTGTAAGTGTCATGTAGCATCGAACGTAAAATAATAATTCAGTAATAGTTTTATTAATAATAATTTTGGGTAGTTGTATTTATCTGAGGTCAGGAATATCAGTCTACTCTACATCATGCCATTTCATAAAATTCGCTAATGTACCAATCCTACAGATGTAGGGAACTTAAAGCCTTACATGAAATCTGCTTTCTGTTCCACAAAATTAGTCAATTTCTATGATGAGAGGCCACAGAAATGCTGACAGTAATATGATTGTATTAGATACTATTCAGATCCCCTGGCAACTTATTGCAAAGTTACCAAACACACATTTAAGAATAGGTATTTATTGTGCCTTCTTTTTTTTTAAAAAAAAAGGAGTTTGGTCGATTTAAACCGAGCAGGAGTGCCATTGATGGAAATAGTTTTTGAACCCGATCTTCATGATGGAGAAGAGGCAGCTGCTTTAGTGCAAGAGCTATCGCTGATTCTTCAGAGGTTAGGAACATGTACCTGTAAGATGGAAGGTAAGTAACACTATGTGCTAAACTGCAGTTGGTATATCCAGTGCTTCATATAAATAAAACAAACTTAATGAATACATTCATGATTAATAAATTTTCGCAGTATGCTGCATTGTTTATTTCATAATCTGAGCTTCCGGCTGCCATCCTACAACCTTCATCAGAGATACTGTTGAGATACCAAGAATCAGAGAATAAAAGGCCACTATCTATGTTGTTGGTACTCTTTAAAATTTCCCCTGCCTCTCCGACTATGACATAAACAACGTGGCATATCCCAAAAATCTAGTAATCGTGAACAAAGACGACCGCAGAAGCCTTAGGAATAATAATACATTGTAGTTTTACTAACTGCACTAATTATTTGGCTCCACAAGATACTTTAACCATGTTCTTAAGATGATTTAAATCTTTCTTGAAAATGCGTATAGAAATATTGATTTAATGAGGCTAGTAAGCCTTGAACTTTTTATTAATATGATGAGCCAGATAAGGTTCAGACCTCACAATATAAGGAATGTTTTGTTTTAGGGTAGGGAAAGGTGGATGCTTTCTCTGTGGTGTAATAGTCTCCAGTTGGGATATAGTAAAGTTTGCATCATCTCATCTTTGTGCTCTGCATAGGCATAAACAGTTATACTCACCATGGACTCCATGTAAATTTTAGGCAAACTTTCACTTCTCGTTGTTAACAAGTTCAGAGGATGCCACATTAATGAAAGAGGTATTCCTGTGATGAGTAAACCCTATGTAAGCATCTTAGAATTTGGAAAATTCTAGTTTTGCTTATGTTGGACTTAGAAAGTTCGAGAAAAAGTAGTTGTCAACGTAAAGGAATTTTCCTGTAATCTTTCCCACAGTAACAATTCGCTATAAAAATCATTTTAAAGTGTATTTATCCTATCGAGAAATGTTTTAATAAGAGATATTCTGGTTTGTTCATGCTTTGAAACACGCAATCAGAATAGTAAAATTCTAAGATTTGTAATATCTTTAAATCGCATAAAGCGACAGCCGAACTTTTATCACCAGCTATAGTCAGCATTGTTCCCGATATTTTGGCAGTGAAATTAAATAATTTGGCAAAGTTTAATTAGCGATTTTAATTAAGAGAAAATAATGAACTTTTTAATTAAAAGAGATATTAATTTGAAATTTACATCAGCAGATAGCCCTAATTAAGACGATTACGAACATATAATGGTTTTAGTAAAAAGTTTTAGCATTTGTATGGTAATTAAGTTTTTGAAGATAGATTGTCATTGATTGTCGCTGTAAAAATTCAAACGTTTGGGTTAATCCCCACTTCAGAGCTTTGTATCACCACGCGGAAATTAAATAAAACTTTAAAACTAATTAATCTAAATTCCTCACCAAACTGCCGCTGGACTTCTAGTAGATAAGTCTAGACATTGTCAAAGTTTAAACACTCTTAATAATCTGGATCGTCAAATAAATTACGCACACTTTTGGTCTCGCGGAAGCAAAAAGATGTGGTACAGCTGCTTATGTCACTGATTTTGGTAACCCTATATAAGGTACCGTGGCCATTATCCTTTGTCTTTACCTCGGGAGCGCTATGTGAGTAAACCTGTGTCAGTTCGTGTCTGAGTAGTGGTTAGCCGGTTGAAAGTTGGCGCGTATAGACAGCCATGTTGGAACATCAGTGTGTTAGTCTGCGATTATGAAGCCTATATAGAACTTTTAAATTTTCAAAGGGGTGTTAGGTAAATTTTCTCTCCACAATCTGCAATGTTTCGGAAACGTTTGTTCGATCACCTACTCAACTGTATAATGCTATTTTTGAACTTGTGACTTTTTTTAATGAACTTCAAATTTTTCGAGCAAAGTGGACTTGTGATTTCATAGTAAACTGTAAAACATTTCTAAGTTTGTGGTTTTAACGAATTTAGTGGTGACCTCAAAACATTTCAGTTGAGATCCAAAAGGGCTACATGGTCAAATTAAAATTATTTTGTAAAATTTCCACAGAACTTTGAATCCATGTGAACTATTGGTTAAGGCACTAAAGCGATACTACAGCCCCGGTATCAGCTTTGGGTACTTACACCTAGATGAAAGTTAAAAGTTCATCTCAAAGGAAGAGTGAACCCGTATTACTGTTTCGTTCCTACTAAAGTTTCCTACATCTCTGCGATGACCAACACACTGTCCTCTCAGTTCAATTTCTGGCAGAATACCGCTGCCCCTTGAGGCTAGCAGTGCCACCTTATATTCATATTGGGCCAGCTGACTCAGCATACGCGTGATTTGACAAAGAGAAGGCTTATTTTTATTCCAATCATTCTGAAATTTTGATATGTTCTGAAGCACATTTTAAATGTCAATTTTAGTTATGAGAGTTTTTCTCCCAGGTGTTGTGGATTTCGAGCTAAAGTTGTAAAAGCTTTAATCTGTCATCATTTCTACAATTCTTCAGTCTGTGAAATTATTCTGTTATCAAAATATTCTATAAAAATTTTCTCAACTTTTGACATATAACATGTCTAGATCCCAAAAGTATTGGATAGTGAAAATCTATTCAAACTAAAAACTTTGGTGTTGATTATCTCCAAATATACAAGTGCTTTTGATCAGTAAACTTTTATACTTTGCTAAATTTGATTCTCTGCCTGATGGTAACATTACTTCCTCATTATCTATTTCCCTTAATGTTAATCCTTTGTTTCCAAAATGATGCTTTGTAGCAGCCATTACGTTTAAACATTTTATGGCTTAAATATTGTCAGAATCTTTACGAAAATCCCTCTGTGTGTTCAGTGAAAATTTATCTTTAATTTGAATGTGGTTTCTAATCCCTCAGACCCGTATGTCTGCAGAAATGCTGAATTGCAAACTCAGCGAAATCTCTTACAGCATGCAGCTGATGAGAAAATTTTAAATGGAAAACTGTACGCATTATGTTCAAACAATTACACCAAAAGGAAACAAGCAGTAGAATATAATATAAAAAGCACACACAGTCACCTCACCACAGCTATGGGTAGCCACACGAGCCCAGTCACATGTTCTAACTTTATGAAGAAGGATATAGCCCAAAATATTGTGTTCCTAGAATGCTTTTTACTGCTGCTACCCTTGTCCTTTCAATGGTGAGTGATGGGTGATTTTATTTTTCCTTTCCAAATGAATGAAAACACAAGAAACTAGATGATACAATTGCTGCCATTTCCAACAACAGCAATATGTACTAAACGATCTTCCTACCTAGAAATCCTAGCTATGGTGAAACATAAAAATGTACTATAGTATTCCAGTACTGAGCATCAGTCAGTCCTTCCTTCACTCAATCTCAAAATGTTCTTTTCCCACACTACCAGATATTTCCTTTATGCTACCCTGAACATTCCTTTCATATCTTTTCCTTACACAATGACATTACGAGAGGATAGACAACTGTAGCTCATCTTTTTCTGGGTGCATATCTCACATTTAGCCTTTAGCTCTCCTCCTCATTAGCTGACCAGGGTTAATTGTAAAGTCTAGCTTCTGTTATATATGCCTCGTTTAAATTTTCTGCATCAAACTTTTGTCACATCTTATAATCTTTGAATTATTATGGTATAACCGTACATTTTGTGGACTGATTATAACTATAAAGAATTCAATCCTTTTGTTTTCAACAGTTTTCAGTTTATTATACAAAATTTGTATTCCTTTAGGAACTACATCGAACTTCTGTAGTGTCCAAAGATACAAGGTCCTTCAGCAATGAATGATTTAAAAGTAACCAATCTGTATCTATGTCGTTAGCCTCTATGTCATTATTATTTCTTTATCTCCATAGCAACCTAAATTTCTTTTCTTTAAGAATAAATATATAGTATTTTGTCTACCCTCAAGGAACAAAAATATAATTTTCTTATAATTTCTTGTTATGTCACATGCCTCCTCAAGTTTTGCCATGGCTTTGCTTAAAAAGACACTTGTAAACTTATAAAAGAAACCTTGCATCCAGTGATACTCATTTTTGTTCCTAGTAGGAATTTTACATACATTTTACATAGAACATTCAAGAAACACAAAAAACAAACTAAAAAACTAAAAACATTGCAGAAAACACACAAGTCCTGTCACGGTTGCCATATGGTATAACCGTATATTTTGTGAACTGATTATAACTATAAAGAATCCAATCCTTTTGTTTTCAACAGTTTTCAGCTTATTATACAAAATTTGTTTTCCTTTAGGAACTACATCGAACTTCTGTAGTATTCGAAGATGCAAGGTCCTTCAGCAATGAATGATTTAAAAGCAACCGATCTGTCTCTATGTCGTTAGCCTCTATGTCATTATTATTTCTTTATCTCCATAGCAACCTACACTTCTTTTCTTTAAGAATAAATATATTGATTTTTGTCTACCCTCAAGGAACAAAAATATAATTTTCTTATAAAATGTTTTGTTATGTCACATTATCTGATTCCTTATTGTATTATATGAGTTACTGTGAGTAAAAATGCTGTTAGAAAATGAAAATAAAGAAGGGTATGGAAACTAAACTTATCGATCACCACAGATGAAGATGGAAGGGCCACAACAAACAAATAAACATGAACACACTTTATAATATTTTTGTATAAACCTTAATAAGGTTTAGAGTTGAAACATACCACTAGAGGTTTGGATCATGGAGGAAGGAATATATGGAGATGAAATAACGCTAAGTCGGTGAAACCTCATAAAAAAAAAAAAAACCTCGCATGCATGGCGGCCACTGGCGGCCATTGGAACCCCTAAAACATGCACTGTTGTATGCTGCTGTGAACATTTCATTTTCTAATATTTCAAAGTTTTTTATAATGCCAAGTTATGTTGCATACGGTTGTACAAACAGACAAGATAGGAAAAAACCTGGAATAACGTTTCATAACTAAATCACATTGAAATTATTGTTCTCGTAATGTTTGATAGATAACTGCAAGATTAGAGCCTATCACTATAAATTTATACATTGCTCTCATTAGGATTATATCGTTCTCAAATGTTTGTTGGTGTAGTATAAACAATCAGCATATGTTACTACTTTGAACCTAAAAAGCCAGCCTTGTTGTAAACAAGTGCTGAAAGTCTAATTTAAGTGGGTCAAGTTTACATCACGATACAGTGAATGTACATGCTTTAGACCAGTTTCAGTTTACACTGAAAGTCCCCGCAGGGGCCTGGTACGCAAGTGCCAGGTACGGGTTTGGCGAACCCGCGATGCTCGAGCTGGAAACTTGTGAGCGCCGCAAGTTTCCCACACCGTAAACTCCTACCATGCTTCAACGACCACCGTAGGGCGTGGCGGTGGAACATTGTGTGCCTAGGAGAACGGGGATCTTGGCTTCATCACCCGGATCGCGAGGACGGTACAAACCTCTATAAAAAAAACCCTCAACCTCAAGGTCGGACACGTGCTGAGGAGGTGGATGAGTGGTGAGGCAAACCACCCGCTAACGTGTGACCTTCAGGGGCACCTGCGAACCCCTGTTGTAATAGCATTTCTTTCTTAAATGGTTTTTACTCGTGGGACCAAAATTCCTACTGCCAAAAAACCAAAAAACCCCTGCGGCCCGGGTGTGTCGCAGGTAAATAAAAACACACCCAGTTCATACAAATGGGCAAGGGTTGAAAGCCCTCCCCCGGATGTAAACAACAGTAATGGCAAGGGTTGTATTATTGACAATGCCTTCGTTATTATGACAAGGGTGGAGGGATCTTTTGAGAAGGTCTCTCCATTCTATGTTCAGAAAGGTTTAGAGGGTATTGCGGGTACCCTCAAATCTGTAAAAAAAGCTGAGGAATGGGACACTGCTTTTGGAAACATCCACCCACAAGCAGGCTGTCCAACTCCTTAAGTGTGAGAAGCTCGGGGAGTTCGCAGTGAAGTGCGAACTCCACAAAACTCTGAATTCAAGTAAAGGTGTCATCACCAGCAGGGACCTTATGGATTTAGAGACCGAGGAACTCCTTAAGGAGTGGTCAACAGAACATGTGGTCGAGGTTCGTCAGATTAAACGAAGGGTTAATGGCAGTCTTGAGAAGACAGCCACCTTCGTCCTGACGTTCGACACTCCGACGTTGCCCAAAAACATCAAGGCAGGATATTTGAACTTGAATATTCGCCCGTATGTACCGGACCCGATGAGCTGCTTTAAGTGCCAGCGGTTCGGTCATACGACGGCGACCTGCAAGGGCAACCCCACCTGTGGGAAATGCGGAAAGACGGCTCATGAGCCAGGCACTAGCTGCACACTCCCACAGGTGTGTGTCAACTGCTCCGGGGTACATCCAGCCTGGAGCAGAGAGTGTCGATTGTATCTGGAGGAAAAAAAGATACAGGAGTTGAAAACGAAAGAGCGCATATCGTATGGCGAAGCTAAGAAACGATATAAGGCTCTGGCTCCACCAGTCTTCGCTACCAGCTTCACGAAGACGTTATCAACTCCCGTCAGGAAAGAAAGTATTGCTACCCAGACGTCCGTTGCGGACATGGTCACAAGTCCAATGTGCTCATGTCACTGCAGATGTGGTGCCACACCCATCAAGGTCATTACACCTAGGACCTCGCACGTCGGTAGCAATACTCTGACAATATTGACCACATCGACAGCAAGTTCAGCAAGTCCACCAGCAAAGACACTGCCATCCGCTACAGCAGTAGGTCCCTCTGCAACAGCAGAAGCGGCCCCTGAAGCAGGAACAGCATTTCCAACAGAAGCTGTAACGTCAACGCCATCTGCCAGTAGCGGATGGCAAACAGTGCAGAAGGCTAGGGGTCCGAAATTTAAGCTCACGGACCCCACAATGTTTGTGAAATCCCCTCCGACTTCTCCTCCCAGATCCCCCTCTGGAAAGGAGAAGAAGGGGAACAGGCCTCGGCGGAAGAAAATTCCGCAAGACTCCGAGGCCTCACAACGAAAATCGTCTTCGGACACTGAAGACGATGTCATGCTGGTGGATGAACTTTGTTCCATTCCTCAGCAACTACCTTTGGAGGACCCACCCGATCCGGGGGGGGGGGGGGGGTTTAAATAGGTAAGATGGCTCCCATACTTCAGTGGAACGTAAACGGTTTTCAGGCTCACAAAGAGGAAGTCCAGCTCTTAGCACGGTCTAATCCATTGTGTCTCTGTCTCCAGGAGACACACTTTAGACCACAACATCAGCCAGTGCTAAGAGGTTATGACATATTCTGAAAGGACGATACCGAGGGTGATCGAGCGAAGGGCGGAGTGGCCGTGTTTGTTCGGAACACTGTCCACTCCGAACCCATTGCTCTCACCTCTCATCTACAAGCAGTAGCGGTGAAAATACACGGTCCAATACAACTGACCGTATGCTCTATCTATCTGCCACCCAGTTTGTCCGTCGACTACGACGACCTGGTTGGCATTACACGACAACTCACTCGGCCCTTTCTCCTTTTGGGAGATTTCAACGCCCACAGTGCGTTGTGGGGTTCCACCACCGATTGTCCCCGGGGCCGAGTGATTGGTAGATTGATGGAGCAGGAGGAAATTTGTACGCCTCGCATTCGGGAGGACGGCGGTTCGAATCCCCGTCCGGGCATCCAGATTTGGGTTTTCCATGGTTTCCCCAAATCACTCCAGGCAAATGCCGGGATGCTTTGCTTCAAAAAGGCCATGGCTGAATTCCTTCCCATTCCTTGCCTCCCATCCTTTCCCGTCTCTAAAGACCTCGATGTTAAAAAGAGACGTAAAGCAGTTACAAAAAAAAAAAAAAATGAAATTTGTATCCTGAATACAGGGCAAATGACTCATTTCACCACTGCTACCGGTACATCTTCTGCCATTGACCTTTCCTTGTGTTCTCCCTCAATCGCGGACTCCGTGCCATGGGAGGTGGATCGCGACCTACATGGAAGCGACCACTTCCCTATTTGGTTGCACGTCGAGTGCGATCGTGGAGGAGGAAATAACCGGCGCAAATGGAACGTCAGTTGTGCAGATTGGCAACTCTATTGCCGCTCTGTGCAACTACAACTTGTAGGCAGTATACAAGAGAAGGTGAATCACTTCACGGAAGTGATTCACCGTGCAGCTGATGTTTCCATGCCGAAAAGCTCCGGAACGCTGCGAAGGACGCCCGTCCCCTGGTGGAACGACGAATGTCGTTCCGCTATTCAGGGTCGCAGGCGGGCATTGTGGCGTTTTAGGTTGTATCCTACATCCGACAACCTGGCAGCGTTCCGTGTAGCCAGAGCTAAGGCGCGCCGTGTTATTAAGGAGAGTAAGAAGAGGTCATGGCAGAACTTTGTAAGCACTATCAATCGTTACACACCTTCGTCGAAAGTATGGGAGTCCATTCGCCGTTTATCTGGAAGGTACTGCCGCGCACCAGTATCTGGGTTACTTGATCACGGACGTATTATTACTGACGAACGAAGCATAGCGCAGCTGATGGCGGAGAACTTCGCCGCGATCACTTCGTCCGATAACTTTGACCCTCGGTTTCAGCGACGAAGAGTCGCTGCCGAGAGGCGCCCACTGTGCTTCGATTTGTCGAATACTGAAGCCTACAACTGCCCATTTACATCTTGGGAGCTGGAGTCAGCGTTGAACAGCGCAAATGACACTGCTCCAGGGCCTGATCTGAACCAGTACCAGATGCTGAGGCATCTCAGTAAGGATGCTAAAAAGTACCTTCTAGATATTTTTAACGATATTTGGACCGGAGGACACTTTCCCGACTTGTGGAAAGAAGCAACATTAATTCCCATTTTAAAACCTGGCAAGGACAAATTGTTGCCAGGTAGTTATCGTAGTATTGCCTTGACTAGCTGCGTGGGGAAGACACGGGAGAGGATGGTGAATCGCCGCCTCGTCCGGTGTCTTGAATCCCTTAATCTCGTGAGCCGCTTTCAGTGTGGATTCAGGAAGTTCCGTTCCACCTTGGACAACCTGATCCTCCTGGAGGCGGCAATACAGGATGCGTTCATCCGCAGCCAACACCTTGTGGGTGTTTTTTTCGATCTTGAAAATTCTTACGATACTACCTGGCGGCATGTTATTTTAAAACAGTTACATGAATGGGGTTTTAGGGGTAACCTGCCCCGTTTTTTAAAATCATTTTATCTGGTCGTTGCTTCCGGTACCGAGTCGGTAGTGAAGTGTCTGATATTTTTATTCAGGAAAACGGTGTCCCTCAGGGGTCAGTTTTAAGCGTTACGCTTTTTGCCATCGCTATTAATAGCATAGCAGCCATTATAAGGAGTCCCCTACAGTACTCCTTATATGTGGACGACTTTTTAATTTTTATCGTATCGTCCAGCCTGAGAAGTGCTGAGCGGCAGTTGCAACTCGCATTGAACAGGCTGGACGAATGGTCAGTGCACACCGGTTTTCGTTTCTCCGCTGAGAAAACCCGGTGTGTACTTTTTACTCACAGCAGAAGCCTTTTACCAGATCCTCACCTTACCCTGAGGAACACCGTTTTAAGTTTTAGTGATAGTGTTCGATTTCTGGGCCTCATTTTTGACACAAGGCTCAACTGGCTTGCGCATCTAAAAGATGTGAGAGCCAGGGCCTTAAAAGCTCTTAATCTTTTAAAATGTCTGTGTGGCAGGTCATGGGGCGCTGACCGCTCCTGCCTGCTACAATTTTACAGAGCCTTTGTACGGTCACGGTTGGAATACGGTTGTATAGTCTATGGTTCGGCACTGGACAGTTATCTGTGTATATTGGATAGTGTCCACCATGCTGGAATTCGGCTCGCCATAGGTGCATATCGCACCAGCCCTATTGTCAGCATTTGTGCTGACTCAGGGCGAGCCGCCGCTTACCATCCGTCGGCAACTCCTCATGGTGCGACACTACCTCCACGTTGCCATAACACCTGGCAGTCCCGTGTACGACATAGTTTTGCATCCTAACTACGAGCGGCTCTATACCAACCGGCATAGAGCCACTAACCGTTCAGCTACCATACAAAGGCTATTTTAGAACAATACGGATTCGAGCTTCCTTCTTTTTATCACCAGGGTTGTAGTAAATCTCCTCCCTGGCTTTTAAAGAGGCCCAGAACGATTTTAGAATTATCGCGGCACAACAAGCTGTGTACCGCGGATAATGTTTTTATCAGAATTTTTAGAGATGTCTTAAACCAGCATCATAATTTTACCCGCGGTATTTACGGATGGGTCTAAGCAGGCTAACGGAGTTGGCTGCTCCATCGTGTTCCCTCGAGCGACTTACACATATAAACTTGATGGCAGGTGCAGCGTTTTTACTGCCGAGTGCTATGCCGTGCTAAAGTCGCTCCAGCATATGAAAGTAAATCGCAATAAGTGTTTCATCATATGCTGTGATTCCCTGAGCTGTATTCAGGCCATAGGAAACATGTATCCAGCAGATCGTCTAGTCCAGGACATCCAGGACGCCCTCCTTTCCCTTCAATCTTGTGGAAAAGAGGTATTATTCTGCTGGGTACCGGGCCATGTGGGAATCAGAGGGAACGAGGCAGCTGATGAAGCTGCCAAGTTAGCCTGCGACAAGGTCAGAACCGACTTTGAACCAGTCCCAAAGTCAGACCTTGCCTCGGCGGCGAAGAGATTTGTTTTGATGTTTGGCAGAGGCAGTGGCTGGAAGTTGAGCATAATAAAGCTCCGGCTGGTCAAACCGACCGTTCAGCCGTGGAGCAGCTCCTTCCAGCAGGCGAGGAGGGATGAGGTTCTCCTTACTTGCCTCCGAATAGGGCACTGTCCTCTGACACATGGTTTCCTTCTCCGCCGAGAGGACCCTCCGGAATGTGATGCTTGTGACATACCTTTGACGGTACGCCACATTTTAACCGAATGTGTTTTGTTTTTAGATTTAAGGGCAGACGTTGGCTTAACCAACGATCTGTCCCTTATTTTAAATGATGACCGTGACAACGTGGCTAAGGTTTTAAAGTTTTGCAGCTTGGCCGATCTTGTCCCAAAAATTTTGGGCAGATCGGCCTAGGTTTTAGATTGGATTGGTGGCCGTTTACAACCACCAATCCAAGTTCTGTTTTTACTTCTGACTCTGCTTATATGGCTGGCCCTTTTACAGCCAGCCAGCTAACTCGTTTTTTCACTGGTTGGCCTTTCTACAGCCAACCAGTTAACATATGTAATTTTATATTCTAGTCTCAGTTTTATATTTTGTGTTGCCGTCTGTGTGGCCGATCACTTTACAGTTGGCCACGCAGACGGTATTATAATTAGTATGTTAGTATTTTATTGTGCTGTCTCTGTGGCCGACCCCTTTACAGTCGGCCACACAGACGGCAAATTTGCCACGTTGTCACGCTTGGTTTCTGTTAGGGCGCTAATGACCCCGTCGTCGACGCGCCCTAAAACTTAAATAACAACAACAACACTGAAAGTGTACGATGAAATTAATTGTGATAATTTGTGCTGTGTGAACTACCAACCTTGATGAAGCAAACGTTACTGTTGTAGTGACTTGGCTGCCACCGGCTTGGGGATGACCCTCAAAGTCACTCTGTCCAGCCGAGCGGTGAGACAAGGACAGATTGCCATAGGGAGGCATGGATAAGCGTCTACATAGGAATCGACGGATTGTTCGGATATGAGTCTTGTGATAGGATTATTACTTGGAAAATCAGGGCTAATCATTTCTGAATATTTACATGTTTATTCGCATCAGGTTTCTGAAGGTATGATACATATTTACACGTAAACGAAGATAGCTGTGGAAACATTTACTATTACTATTACTGTAGGAAACTGTTAAAACAGGTGCAGTGGCGCCTTGCTAACCACCACCAACTTTATGGGGATGAGGAGAGACAGAGCGAGCTTTGTAACGTTAGTACCATTAACCCAAACACGACAGGACTATTGTAAAACATTGGAACTCTGCCTAACTAACCCTATCCGTCTCATATCCAACTCTTCCTCAGTAGAGCCTACCTTCTGCATTGCTGTAGAACATCTCTTGTGACTGTACTGGCTCCACTCCGAGGCCAGAGCCCGGTAACTTCTTTCGTCGCCTCCTGGCTGCACAATGCGACAATCAGCTCGACCGACAGATAGACAGACCTAGCTAGCTGTGCTTTTGGTTTTACTATGACAACCCCCAATCCACTCCAGCTCTTTGGAGAGGGCAAACCCTGACATCACCTAACTGCATTCGGTCATAATGCCAGCTTGTGTTCTGGTTTCGGCGCCTGACAATTGCCGAATCGCTGACTCGTGCTCTACTTGCAGGTTGTGGCTCTCGTAAGGTTGCCTAATTTTGCTTGCTCGTCTGTCCTCTATCCCAACCCCAAACAATTTTATAAATTACACAAGTAAAACCTCTGGTTTTACTACACTGTTAACCCAAAATGTGGTTCGCGATGTATTTCATGTATCTAGATCCACATAGTTTGATTTTGTAGCGGCTATGTTGATGGAAATGTCAGTAGGTTGTAATGCGGCGTGTACCAGAAGGTTACAAACAATTTATTAATTATTAGTTGTTACTAATTTCATGAGCACTATGTTAGTGACACAATGTGTATCGTGATGTAAACCACTCCCATCTAAGCTTCTGACTTTTTAGGTATCGTAAGAAGATAAATCAACTGATGTTGCTAGCAAAGTTACATAGGCCACTAACAGTACAATATCTTCTGAGTAAGCTCAGAGGCTATGAGATCTTTTGAAGGGTTCATTTTTTTTCTTAAAAAAAAAGATCTAAACATTTACTTAACCTAACCTAACCACCCCAATTTGGAGACATCATGTCTCGAGAACAAAGCAAGATATCGAAAATATATATTCTTCACTTTTGAGTTAACTTGTCGTGTTTTATAAGAATCTATCATAAAATTTTACCTTAGAGAAATTTTTCTTCTGAATTTCAACCCGAAACTCCTCTTTCTTGAGACAGTATATCTCGAGAACTAAGCACGATATCAAATAATTTTATTCTTCATTTTCGATCTGTCTCGTCAAGTTACATAATAATCCATCATCAAATTGCAGTGCCACGGTTGTCTTATGATTCCCTTGAGGTTTTTGTGCCTTTTCTCCGTGTTTCAAGCCCAAGCAATATGGCGGCCTCCCCACCCACTTCTCTCTACCCGGTTTCACTCCAGTGCATGGTGAAGGTCCCTTGCGTCGTCTACATATATTCCTTCCTCCATGGTTTGAATGTGTACAGATTGAGACTCATCATGACTGAAGAGATGAGCGAAGTGAGAAGAGTAGATATAACAGGTGGAGGGAGGGGGAACTAAGTAGACAATTGATAATTATGGGATAGTATAATCGCTGAAAAGAACGTTCAGAGTATTCAAATAAAAATTTGGATCAGAAAAAGAAATCTATAAATAACGTAAAGCAAATACAATGATAGATAGTTAAAGTAAACCTATCACTAACTGCAGATGAATGCAGGAGTGCTGTGATGAATACATAAACAAAAAATATAATAATTTGGTATAAACCTTCATCATGAGTGGAGGACGATATATGGTAAGGGGATTGGATGTATACACACTGAGATTCACCATTTGAACAGTCATACATTGCTGCGGCCCTCTTCCCTTCAACTTTGGCGAGTGATGAGTTTAGTGTATATTTCAATATTATACATCCGAATAATATTATAAATATGAAAGTTTGAATGGATGGATGTTTCGATTATGTTGCTCAATCACAGCTTAGTTGCTAAACAGATTTAAACGAGATTTGGTATGGGGTTAGTACATAGTCTGGACTGTAACATAGTATATTTTCATCCCACAAAAGCAAATAGTTCCTATGGGAATTCTTGTTGACAAGTCATATATTACCAACACCAAAAAGTCTTTTACTTCATATCCAGTACTTCTGCCTGAACCTTTGCTTCTTACAAACATCATGCTCACTGCTTTTCAAAGATAAAAGCAAGAACAGTATGACATATTTAATGGAGTGTTCCATTTGAAAGCATAGAAATAGATGCACCTGATAAACTAATAATTTCACAGCAGGAAATATAAATCTGCTTCTTAACCTTAAAGCTTTTTAAAGTTGTGTCTACTTAGTTTTGGTATGTTCTCAAGTAGACATCAAAGGTTGCAGAAATGGAAACAGTAAGACATCTAAGATATATATGAGAAAGCTATGTTGGCCCAAAAGTTAAAATTGATTATGCCGCAATAGCTAAGTCATTAAATTAATTGAGATAAAATAGTCAGGTGAGTTA
The DNA here is from genome assembly GCA_031002005.1 of Vandiemenella viatica. NCBI lineage: Eukaryota > Metazoa > Arthropoda > Insecta > Orthoptera > Morabidae > Vandiemenella > Vandiemenella viatica. Next base: position 95,897,522 of record JARYHS010011408.1, read on the forward strand.
AGTTATTGCATTTTGATACGTGTTCAATTCAAGAGTGTTTTTTTTTGCTGTGTACATTCTTTTTGCTACTGTTAATTTTTTGTAACATTAAAGATGTATTTTTTGCAAAAAGATACTTGAATTCATATTCATTTTGTTAGTAGGCTGCTACGATTTTGTTTTTTAATGTCATTTCTACTTACTTGCAGTAAGTTCACAAAGAAACATCTGACATTTCAGGTATCTCACCATAATTCCATTCATAGTATTTGGGTCATAATTTATCATAAATTTATTTTTACGAAACCATTTTACTTTTAATGCGGGAGAAACTTTGTTAACACTCGATACAAATTTTTCTGTGATTGAAAGTACTGTAGGGATAAATAAGCCATGATGTATCCCTTCTGGGTAGGATGGGAGTTAATCAGCATTTAGTTATCTTCCAAAAATAGCTTCCCTGATTCTGATAGAACTTGAGGTACTGGATGACCGAAAATTATGTTTTTGGTAAAGCGATCCTAACCTAACCAAGTGTAGTAATTAGCCCACAGACATTCAATTGTTTTGACAGAGAAAATATCTAAAAATAACATATGATAATAATGATATAAAAGATCATAATGAATACTCAATCAATTCATTTAGCATGTAAATTTCTATTATAAAAAAAGAACGATTTTATTGAATTGACATATCATCTGACTGTCAAAAGAAATTGAACTTCTTTTTTTAATTCATGTATTTAATTTTTTGACAAAGTACAATCAATCCCCTTCAAAGTACTCTCCTCTGGAATTGACACACTTGTTCAATCTTTTATTCCATTGTTCAAAACATTTCTTATACTCCTATTCAGAGATGCCTGACAGATTCTCCATTGTTTTTTCTTTCACCTCATCTACATTGGAAAAACGCTTTCCTTTCATGTTTTTTTTTTCTTTTCATATCAGAAGGTGCTTTGCGAGTTGATGCAAATGTGTCAGTTCACTGCAGCGGTGAACCTCTTGGAACACGCACTGAAATAAAAAATATTGGTAGTATAAGAGGAGTTGCCAATGCCATTCGTTATGAAATACAACGTCAAATTGAAAAGCTGGCAAATGGTGGTATTATCCTAAATGAAACACGTGCCTGGGATGCAGAAAGTAAACAAACTGTCTCTATGAGAGATAAGGAACGAGTGCAGGTTAGATATATTCACTTTGATCATTATTGAGAATTTTTCAGGAATATAAAATTATATATGATGTTATTATTAAAATTAATGATGTTAATAATACTTGATAAAATTTTAGCAGTTTTTAAACTTGGACATGCACACCTTTAATTGATACATGCATAATAATTATCAGTTTTGTTACTATGTTGTTTATTTACTTTACACAGAATTATATTCCATATCAGTGTTAATAACTAAGTTAGTTTCATTATTCCAAACAGACATATATTATCATAGAGATTTTATCTGATTGATCTCTGCTTTCCTTTATTATACGAGGGTTGTAACTTAAATAGTGGCAACTATTTATTCACAACCCATACAAAAGCGTTACATATTTGCACCTGTTACTGTCCTTCAAATTAGTCACCAGCATTGTGTAGAACCCATTGCCAGCGATGTAGAAGGCATAGTACACCGTTAGCACCGTTAGCAGAGCCTGTTCTGTTGGTGCGAATGGAGTGGTCTGCTGCCTGTCGAATCTCTGGAACAGTTCTGAAGCGAATGCCATGAAGTGGTTCCTTCATCTTTGGAATCAAATCAAAGTCACATGGACTTAAGTCCGGGTAGTATGGTGGATGGTACAGTACTTTCCAGTCCCAACGACCAAACAGAGCAGCCACAGCTTGTGTTGTATGCGCCCACACATTGTCATGCAAAATGATGGGTGGATTGCGCAGAAAGTGTTACCACTTCTTTCACAAAAGCTAGTCGCAGGTGATGCTCCAAAAACGACAGTAATACTGTGCATTGACGTTAGAATAACACCATCACAGTCGTACACGAGAACCACCATAACTTTCATCATACTGGGGCTCTGACGCACTTTCGACTTTCGCGGCGACCCATAATGACGCCATTCATTGGATTGGCGTTTCAGTTTTGGCTCATACGATGTGGCCCATGTCTCATCCAGTGTTATGATATGGCATAAGAAAGCCTCTCCTTCGCGCTCATAGTACTCCAAGTGCGTCTGAGCAGCGTCATAACGCATCCATTTCTGCATTTCCGTCAATTCATGTGGAACCGATCATGATGCAATTTTGCGCATGCCCAGGCGTTCCTTCAGGATGCGAAGCACAGTCGTATGGTGCTAATCTGGTTTCGTAGGCGAGCTCACGAATTGTCTGGTGTCGATCACTGTCCACTAACGCGGCAACAGTATGCACTACTTCTTCAGACAAGCTAGGATGACCTGCCTGATGCATGCCTGCCACAGTTTGCCGACCTTCATTGAAGGCTTTTACCCAACATGCCACTGTTCTGTGCAGCAATGCCGATTCCCCACACACCTCTATACCTTGATGACACCGTCGTGCTGTACGACCTCTGGCAAATTCAATCTTGATCCAACTCCGATGTTCCTGTTTCGAAAACATAGTGACAGCGTTGCATTAGACCACTCGCTCACAAGTGACTGCATTTCCCTAGATTGTGCGCACGCCGGGGACGTGGGACGGGCAAGTCCATTAGCTCGGAGGTAAGGTAGATATGTCAACAATGTGTGCTATCATTGACAATAGTAGATTCCATTGCATAGTGTCTCCACAGCAGTGTTGCCACTATTTAAGTTCCAACCCTCGTATCAGAATCATGTCTCTTCCACATCAGTAATTTTTTTTTAAATCCTTATGTTTGGTGAAATGAATTATAAAGCAGCTTGACTCATGTTTTCGTAAAGTTGTCTCTACTTTTTATGAATTTTTCTTTTTTTGAGATGGTTTTTAAAACAAAACCAGGAGAATCTTTTATTAGGTTTTGTAGAAAAAATGTGGAATCTCATATCACAGAAAAATGAGCGAGAGTGAAGCAAATTGATGAATATGAAAAAGTTATCTACACCAGAGGCAAAAAAGGATGAATTAGGTTTAATTACAAGAAGCATGTGTTCAAATATTGGAAGAGATATTTCTGGGAAAATTTCATTTTTTTGGAAGAAGTGTGTCAATACAGTTGTAAGGAAATGGGAACAGGAGATGATAAAAATGAAGAAAGAAATGTGTTTTCCAAAATTAGAATAAAAGTTTAGAACTTATATTAATCATAGATAGGTACATACCACTCCAAGCTGTGTTTAGAAATTCAATTTAGACAGAGTACATGGATTTGTTGTATGCCAGAGGACTGGAAATGTGCCATAGTACCAGTATAAAGAAGAAAACACTAATCGGTTTAACAACAACTTATTGGTTACTTGTTAGTCGTAAGCAAGTTTATGTAGTGTGTTGTATTTTATATAGCCAAGTTGTATTTAATATGATTTTCAGTCAGCAGGAGTACAGTATCGTTTTAAAGTCGTTCTGAAAAAACTTAAATGTTCAAACTTATTAACTTAACTTCTCGTATTTGAATAATAATCTTTCTTATGATTCATCTGACATTTAATCTCGTTTAACATCATTCGTAAAAATCCAAAGAATACTAACTCCTTTGCTTTTTTTTTATTTTTATTATTATTACTCCGCGATTCACTAAAAGTGTGTGGCGGAGGGTGCATTGCACCTATCGAAAAGGGTTATGGTTTGGAAGGGTTATAAGGGATATGGCAGGAGGCGCTCAAGGGCTATTGTGAGGAACCATCCCCGCATTCGTGTGGAGTGATCTGGGAAAACCATGGAAAACCCAGATCAGGATGGCTGGAGTGCTTTATTGAAAGCTACTCCTGTCGGATTTTAAGTTTACTCGCCCGGTAAATCCTTTCTATTCCATTCGCTAATCGCTCGTGGGAAAAATGAGTACAGAAATGAATCGGTTCTGGCCCTGATTTCTCTTATCTTATTTTCACGGTCATTTCGAGATATGAATGTTGCTGGTAGCAATATTTGCTGACTGTCATTCCGAAATACATCAGTCGTGAATTTTTCCATTTTTCAACAATTCGGTGTTCCAGGTCTTCCCAACCTAACTCCTTCAACATCGCACTTACGCTTTCCCTCTAACTATATATACCTGTCACGAATCGGGTGGCTCTTCTTTGGACCTTCTCTAAAGCCTCCATTAACCCCTTTTGATGGGGACCCCATACAGAACAACAATACTCTAAGTGAGGACGTACTAGTGACTTGTATACAATCGATTTAACTTCCTGAGTGCATTGATTTAAATTACGACCTAGAAATCGGAGCATACGATTTGCTTTTCCCATTACATTCTCGATATGCTCATTCCACGACAAATTATTACGAATTGTTACCCCTAGGTATTTAGTGGAATCTACCGTTCTAAGGACAGTGCCATTAATCGTATATTCATAGTTAAATGGTGTCACCTTTTTACTTACACGCATGACTTGGCACTTTTTAGCGTTTAACTCCAAATGCAAATCTTTACACCACGCAATTATTTTCATAATATCGTCTTGTAACAAAGCGCAGTCGTCCTGGGTTTTGATTTCGCGATAAATTATAGCATCATCTGCAAATAATCTTTTCATCCCCCCTACTATGTCGCCTAGATCATTGATGTATATGAGAAACAACAGAGGCCCTAACACGCTTCCCTGGGGAACTCCAGACCCTACTTCAGTAAGTGATGAACGCTCACCGTCGAGAACTACACACTGTGTTCTGCCCTTCAGGAAGTCTGCAACCCAGTCTCATATTTGTCTAGATATGCCGTAACCGTGAAGTTTCCTAAGTAACCTAGTGTGAGGCACAGTGTCGAAAGCTTTTTTAAAGTCTAATACAGTGGTTCCCAAATAGTTTTTCCAGAGTACCACTTCAAGAAAGAGCTGAACCTCGCGTACCCCCCTATAGTTACATTTGCCTCCGAGTTCATTCCAGTCTAGTGCTTCGCACAACCACAGCATTACAGACATCTAATTCACACACACACCGTTTGACTGTCTTAAAATGTATTTTGGTTTCAATTATCTTATTGAATACCTTAGTCAAGAGAGAACCTCGCGTACCCCCGGGAGTAACCTCACGTACCCCTGGGGGTACGCATACCACTAATTGGGAACCACTGGTCTAATAGAACCAAATCAACCTGGGATTGCTCATCTATAATTCGGCACAAGTCATGAATTAGAAGTGCAAGTTGTGTTTCGCAGCATCGGCCTTTTCTGAATCCATGTTGATTTGGATTTAAAAGCTCCCCTTCATCCAAGAACCGCATGACATTTGAATAGATGATATGTTCTAAAATCCTGCAAAATATTGAAGTTAACGAGATCGGCCTATAATTCGGAGGATCATTAACATTCCCATTTTTAAACACTGGAGTTACAATAGTGGTCTTCCATTCGGCTGGTATTTTTCCTTGATCCAGAGAGACAGTATACAATTTCATCAAATACGGTGCAATTTCCTTTGCGTATCTTGAGTAGAATCTTGTAGGAATACCGTCTGGTCCGGGAGCCTTATTGGTTTTTACATTCATAAGCAGTTTAGTTATTCCCTCGACATCAAGAGCGAGATCATTCATAATTTTGTCGGTACGATTGTTAAATATCGGTATCTCCTCTGAGTTTTCTATCGTGAAAGCCTTTTTAAATATATCATTCAAAATTTCTGCTTTCTCCACACTTGTTTCTGATAACATTATATCATCGACTCAAAACCTTGATCTAAACTATTTCGCTCGTCCGATATTCTTGCTCTCTTGTTACCACCTGGTCTCCATAGTTACCGATTTTCCCCAGAGTAATTATCATTCTTTTATCTGTTCTCTGAGTAACCTGTTATGCTTCAAGTGCTTCATATCTATCATATCACGGCAGTCTGAGAGAGAAGAAAATGATTTATTAATCAGCAAAATGAGTTTATTAGAGGTTATTTATTACAGTTAGTAGGTTATAGGCGAGTTGTTATAAATAAAATCAAAATCACATGTAAAGTTGATACTGTGCAACTGCTCTCCAAAGCATTTGATAGATTGAGTTATAGAATGGTGGTTAATAAGGTTAAAACTATTGGGTGGAATCAGAATGTGTCTTGCAGGATTGAAAATTCATTATCATAAGAGGTGGATGTCAGAACAAGAGTGCCACATCATTATGTATTGGTATTATTGCTGTTTATTATTCTAATGAATGATTCAGTTGTTAGTTTAGACTCATAAGTTAGGTTGCTTGCAGCTGATATGTATATTTATAAAATGTTGAAGTAATAGAGGAGTTTGATCAGTTACAAAGAAATCTCGGCAGGATATCTAGTTTGGTAAGGCAACGTGAAACGAAGATAAATGCCATATAAATCCAGCTTATTGTGTTCACAGACAGAAAAATTAAGGTTTTGTATGATTAAATTGTGGATGGAGAATTGCTTGTTGAAGGATAAAACTGTAAATATCTTGGTATATCATTTTTTATAATAAACTTGGTTTAGCAGGACACATTGGAGAGAGACTATCTATTAAGAGGATGTACCACAGATGTGAGAAACTTGGATTCAAAACCTTAATCAGACTCTTGTTGAAGTACTGTAAGATAATATGGGTCATACATTATGGCTATCAGTTAGGGAACATCCATAAACTACATGGCTTCATTGTGGCCCCTCTTTAACGCCCCCCCCCCCTCCCTCCCTCCACCCCAGGTAGCCTGACATGGCTTTTGCCTCAACCCCCTTGTGGCACATAGCCTTTTTCACCATTAATTCCAGAAGACATTTTGTACTGCTTTCTCTTTACAGATCGTCATTAAGTTTATTGTGTACCTAAAGAGCATGATCAATATTTGCTTTATATACTTTTGACAATTATAAATTTTGTGAATGAGATGATGAGAATAGCCACTCCTGCAAATGTTCAATTACTGGGAAAATCTCTTTCTCAGGTGTAGTTAGGGACCCTATACTCCTTGAGGTGTTGCTAAAAATATTATTCATTAATTGGTAAAATAGAAGAAAGTATACCTGATGCATAAAGAAAACTAAGAAGAGCTGCATTTATTGTTTTCTGTTGCTGCAGTTCTGTCACCTTCCTTTCTGCACTACCAGGGAATGATTCTTTGATCTGCTTGAAAGAATTCTATAGATCATTGGTTAGTGAAAATTCATTGGAAAAACATTTTCAATAAGCCTCATAAAGCTTATTGTATGGCATCACTTCACATCAGATTTTAAACTTGAAATAACACTTTAGTAAGTACTATAATTAAAGTTTTACTGAAATTCTCATGACAGAACAAAATTAGGTTTACTTTATGAACGAGTAGTGTTGCCACACGTGGGTGATCCTAATAGAAACAATTTTATTTCAAACTTACAAAAAAATACAAACTGTATGCGAATTTGAGTCTATGTATGGCATGTCTAATGTTTTTCGAATTGTTATGTGCCGTTAATGGTCGGTATAACTCAAATGCTCTGGCCGCGTGAAACCTAACGCTATGACTTCAAGTCACATACATGCACAGCACTGTCAGTATATGAAATACAAATTACTTACAGTAATAATTAAATGACGGAAATAAATATCCACATGCTGTTATGTGTTCTGTGCCTTATTTTAATTATAAAAATAATTTAAACGAAATTATGTGGCATGGCTCGGAAACCTCCCTCCCCCCTTCCCCCTCCCCTCCACCCCCCACTTTTTTACATGTCACTCAGTGTAGCTATCTACCCAACCCCTCCCCCCAGATCAAGCCACATAGTTTATGGATGATTCCTTACAGGAGATGGAAGATGTACATAGGCTGGCCTCAATCTTCGATAAGACCATTCCATTTTCTGGTGGATGAGTGGTAAAGCTCAGGCCTGTCATCTGGGAGGAAATTCGTTCAAATCTCCACCCAACTATCAACATCTTGATTTCCATTGTTTCCCAAAATCACTCTAAGTGAATGCCACGGTGGTTCCTTCAAAAGATAATTACCAAATTCCTTCCAATTCCTTACAACCCATCCTCTCCCAGTTCTAATTACCTTGCCAGGAGTAGACAAATTAGATCACATGGTCACCCGGCACAAACTGTGCAACATCTGACTGCACAAGACATGCAGGTGTAGAGAGACATACCCCAAGAAGACATCTGAACACTTATTGACTCATTGCTGTCAACGATCCATGAATGAATAGGTGCTCAAAGTGGTCGCACTTCTTACCGACAGCTCAATCTAAAGGTAATAAACCTATCCTGGTTCATGTATTCAGCTGATTCTGCAGATTCATCTCAAATTCTTTCTTTTCCTTCTCCATTCAGCCTGCTTGTGGAGTGTTACATCTCAATTTAAAAAAAAAAAAAAAGTTTGCTGGTAAATGATATTTTATCTTTAATACTTCTTTTCACTGTGACTTTAAAATAATAATAATAATTTGTTTGACATTTGCAGGATTATCGTTACATGCCAGAGCCTAACCTACCACCATTATGGTTGTTAATGGAAAATGTATGTGTGCCAAATAATATTTTAGTCGAGGAACTTGTGAGTGTTGAAGCATTGTCAAAAATCCTACCTGAACTGCCAGAGGAAACACGAAATAAATTGACAGAAGAATTCAAACTACCTTCTGAAACAGCGTACATATTAGTAGTGAGTGTTATGAACAATTATTCCTACTAGTAATATAGTGTGTCCCTTCTTCAGTGAGGTTATAAATTTTTAGGCTTCACATTGCATTTTGTGTTTACAGTCCTTTGTTCCTTAAAATAAACAATTAAAAAATTCAAAAAAATACTTCTTTTGGTATAATGAAACTGAATCTTGTCCAACACATTTTTGCCTGTTTATTGTTGGTGTTAAATGAAGGAATAATTTTTTTGAAGCTGTCATATCAGCTGCTACAGAATTCTGCCATGGAAATCTATGCTGGCACTGATTTTGCCCTGAGAAGTGCTCTGTGGCATTTTGTAATGGGACAACTTTAGTTATATATTTTCTTTCTTTGTTCCATTAACAGCCTTCACTCAGATTTCTTTTGGTCATCCTCCTCCATTCACAACACACTTATCTATCTCTGTCCTTTGAGCACCTCAACATCAACATTATACTTACCAATCTGCACCAGTGACACCATTTAGACGGTTGCCTTTTATTTCATACCGAGTTTTTCATTTCAGTTATAGGTGACCTCATGTTGTCACCCACCCTCCAGGCAACTACTCTTGCCCTGCACCTACAAAACCCAACCAAACGTCTGTATTCATCACTCAGTTCTCTCCTGGTCTTTAGTCCATCAATCAGCATGACTTTCTTCACTCCTTTTCAGAAATGCACGCGCAACTTTCTACCCAAAATTTGAACCACTGTCTCTCACACATGTTTTAGGAGACTGCCCAATCTTAAATCTTGGTCCACAAATACCCTCCTTCAAACCTACCAGAATCATCATATGGATCTTTTCAATGCTACAGACCTCACTGCAAAACCTGCTGCAGGTAATCCACCTATCATGATTTATTCCAATCCTACCACATGGGAATTCTTTCTTAACATTGGACTTGCTATTTGTTCCACAACACACCTCATATACTGACTAAACTACTGCCATCGCACTAGTTCATACATAGGCCTCACTACAAAACAGCTATTATACAGAATGAATACCCACAGACAAACAGCCCTCACCCGCAACCTATACCTACATTATTCAGTAGTAGAATATGCCAATAGCCATGACACTTACAACTTCAGTGACTGCTTTACAATGAGAGCTGTCAAACTTTTGCTAGAAACCACCAACACATCTGACCTTCAGAGATGGGATCTTGCATACTGAAATATTCTAGATACCAGACAACCTCTAGGCCTAAATCATTGATAAGATCCTACCAGTAACCCATCACTTATTGTATATGTATTAATATTTTTAACAGAATTATTCTAAATGCATTTAATTATTGTTTTTTCCCATTAGTACAATTTTAAATTTTTGCTTTCATGCATATCTACTTTGACGTTTTGTTACTATGTGCAATATAAACACTTCTGGAAATTGAAATAAGAACACATTGACGCCGGTGTGTAAGACCCACCATACTTGCTCCGGACACTACGAGAGGGCTGCACAAGCAGTGATCAAACACACGGCACAGCGGACACACCAGGAACAGCAGTGTTGGCCGTCGAAGGGCGCTAGCTGCGCAGCGGTTGGGCACCGCCGCAGTCAGTGTCAGCCAGTTTGCCGTGGCATACGGAGCTCCATCTCAGTCTTTAACACTGGTAGCTTGCCGCGACAGCGTGTACGTGAACCGTATGTGCAGTTGACGGACTTTGAGCGAGGGCATATGGTGGGCATGCGGGAGACCGGGTGGACGTACCGCCGAATTGCTCAACATGTGGGGCGCGAGGTCTCCACAGTACATCGATGTTGTCGCCAGTTGTTGGCGGAAGGTGCACGTGCCCGTCGACCTGGGTCCGGACAGCAGTGACGCACGGACGCACGCCAAGACCGTCGCATCCTACACAGTGCCGTAGGGGACCACACCGCCACTTCCCGGCAAATTAGGGACACTGTTGCTCCTGGGGTATCAGAGAGGACCATTCGCAACCGTCTCCATGAAGCTGGGCTACGGTCCCGCGCACCATTAGGTTGTCTTCCGCTCACGCCCCAACATCGTGCAGCCCGCCTCCAGTGGTGTCGCGACAGGCGTGTATGGAGGGACGAATGGAGACGTGTCGTCTTCAGTGATGAGAGTCGCTTCTGCCTTGGTGCCAATGATGGTCGTATGCGTGTTTGACGCCGTGCAGGTGAGCGCCACAATCAGGACTGCATACGACCGAGGCACACAGGGCCAACACCCGGCATCATGGTGTGGGGAGCGATCTCCTACACTGGCCGTACACCTCTGGTGATCGTAGAGGGGACACTGAACAGTGCATGGTACATTCAAACCGTCATCGAACCCATCGTTCTACCATTCCTAGACTGGCAAGGGAACATGCTGTTCCAAGAGGGCAATGCACGTCCACATGTATCCCGTGCCACCCAACGTGCTCTAGAAGGTGTAAGTCAACTACCCTCGCCAGCGAGATCTCCGGATCTGTCCCCCGTTGAGCATGTTTGGGACTGGATGAAACGTCGTCTCACGCGGTCTGCACGTCCAGCATGAACGCTGGTCCAGCTGAGGCGCCAGGTGGAAATGGCTTGGCATGCCATTCCACAGGACTACATCCAGAACCTCTACGATCGTCTCCATGGGAGAATTACAGCCTGCATTGCTGCGAAAGGAGGATATACACGGTACTAGTGCCGACATTGTGCATGCTCTGTTGCCTGTGTCTATGAGCCTATGGTTCTGTCTGTGCGATCATGTGTTGTATCTGACCCCAGGAATGTGTATATAAAGTTTCCCATTTCTGGGACAATGAATTCATGGTGTTCTTATTTCAATTTCCAGGAGTGTATTTATTTTAGTCTTTACTATATTGATAGTTCACTTCACAATAGTTTAGTCCCACCAACTCGACTTCCACCACCCTGTTCTCCATGGAGTAGCTAGTCATGCGGGAGGCTGTTGTGTGTACATCCCTCCTTGCCAAATGGCCCAGCCCCACATACATAAATAAGGTCTTAAACTGAAATATTGTCATGTGTTTTTTTTTTTTTTTTGTTTTTTTTGGCCCTCGTGCCTTCATCTGTGGTAAGTGAACTTCAATTTTCTTCGTGTTTTGGTGAAATTCTTGTATTATTAATAAAAAATAGAAAAATAGTTTTTTTGCTGTCAGCTAACTGAAATAAGAAATAATTATTACCTTAAATGGAATGTATTTCCATGTTTTACACAAGTTTTTACTTCATACTTGTTCTCTATCATAGATATATCATTGATCATCTCCATAGAAAACTTATTCAATATTCTGACCCACTTGTCTAAAAAGGAAATCAAATGCTAATTTATGATCCTGTGTGTCTGTTCCTTTTTACATTTTTCCTCAGTATCCACCCAGGATATATGCCTCATACCCACCTACCATTCTCTTCACCTGTCTTTTATCTTCCAGCAACCTCCAACCTAGGTGCTTTGACACTGCAGTTGCTAAGCACACACAGTAGTAGTCTTCACACATAAATCTAGGTACTCTCCTGTGCACCACATCCAACTCAAGCTCTGACACCTATATCCTTTCCTGTTTGGTTGTTATTATTAGTAAGGAGTTTGCAGAGTTAATTTTTTTTTTTATTAATTCTGCACAGGCAGTGAAAAAATTAAGGAAAAATGGTTAAACAATACTTTAAAAAAAAATCATGTAAGACTATTCTACTATTTAAATAAAGGGTATTTTTTTTTGCCTTATTAAAAATAAAAAAGAAGAAGTAACAAAACTATCCTCTTATATAAAATGTGTGATCTGGAGGCTGTGCACGCTGTCTACAGCTATTGGCCAGAGAACAGTCACTTGCCAGCCGTCACTCGCGAATCAATAGTCACCATAAAGTTACAATTGTTCCTTCGTGTTGCTTTTTGTTTATTTACGACAACTAGATGCAGAAATTCATGTAAGGAGAATGGTATTCAATGTTTATGATATAATCTTATGAGTTGTAAGAACTAGCTTTAAGTGTAACCTAAGAATTTTCTTTGGAAGAAGATAAGAAACAATGAATTTTATTAAAAACTCAGAGAAAGTTTACACGAAACATATGTAATCATGAAATGTGTCAGTCAAATAAATAACAGTTATCCGTTTTCGAAATTATAGTCTCCGTCATTTAAAATAAAATGCATTTATTTAAATAAAATCCTAGCCAAATACTCTGCTAATCTAACCAAAGTAAGGCACTCATATCAAAAAAGATATCATTAAAAATGATTCGTATTCATTTTTCCATCCAAGCTTTTCAGAATAAATTCCTACTACCATCATAGATGATACCCTTATTTTCTGATACATTTAGCTATTAAATGAGATTTAAGTTTACCTTTTTATGTAGATTTAAATCAACAAGGATATGACTATGTCTTGCCACAAAATAATAGCCACCAGAGATATTAGAAATTAGTTTAATACATAAGCAACTGTTATTAAATTAATTGCCATAATACAGTTATAAAGTTTGCTTTTCGTAGCATTTCATTCTTTAAAAAAGCAGAAAAAACTTGGAACTACGACTACTTTTCAGTAACATGTCGCTAATGAAATTAACATTTAAGAAACTTTATTTTTTTAATTGAGTCAGTAATACATTACAAAGTTACAATTGGTACGTTCATTTAAATTTGTGTTGCTTTTTGTTTATTTACGACAACTAGATCAGAAATGCATCTAATGAGAAGGGTATTTGATTTTTACATTATATTATCTGTGTCAGTTATAAGAACTAGGTTAAAACATAACATCAGAATTTTTTTGGCAGAAGATAAGAAACAGTGAAGTTTATTAAAAACCCAGAGAAAATTTGCATGAAATTTATCACTCAGATAAATGACAGTTATCTGTTTTTGATATTATACTTTCCGTCATTTAAAGTAAAATGTATTTATGTAAATAAATCATAGTCAAATACTCCGATAATCTAACCACTCATATCACGAAAATATCATTAAAAATTATCATTATTCATTTTTCCTTACAAGCTTTTCCAGAATAATCCTACTACCGCCATAGGGTGATGCCCATCATTATTCATATGAGGGTAATAGACTTTGATTTTCGAATGCAATATTAGTGGAGATTGTGGTTAAGTTGACCAGAATTTCAACTGACACATGTTGTTACGGCATAATTCACTCTCAAATCAGTTTTAGAAACAATTGAAACTTTTTTCATAAGCTCCATGTTACTGATGGTATTAATTAATGCGGATGGAAGTAGTGCCATATTTATCATGCTGAATTGTGCCTGGACCAGGAATGATATTATGGTGGTATAGCAAAAGTTTTTGGATTCCTAATTTGTTTTTAATTTCATTGGATCTATACTTCCATTGTCATTAATTCAGTAGAAGTTTCTACTGTTTTGCTATGTGAACTGCAAATTAAATATGTAGAACATTACAAAATCAAGGCCATTAGCATTATGTAAAAACAATTCCATACAATTAACCAACTGCAAACAAATGAACTGCCAGAATATTGAGTTTAAACCATCATTTTTGACGGGCTCGAAACTAGTCTTTTAATAAATGGAGAAACCTGATGAAAATTGTGCACTTTCTATAAACAGTCGCAAAGGTAATTTATGATAATAGAATGTAGTGAGAAGAGAAAAGAGGATGTTAATGAGGCCCTTCCATGATATAGTCACATATTTTATACAAATAAGAAAATTTTAGCTGTAGGACAACTGCCAAAAACAGAAAGCTAAAGTAGAGAGGGGGGAAAAGAATACTTGGAAGATAAAAACATGTCATAGAACATAAAGGTTAAAGAAACAGATTTCACATTCTGTAGCTGTTGTGGGGAGGAATAGGGTTGTCCTTTTACCATAGTCAGGGGTACTAGATCCTCATATAGATGAAGCAGTGGAAAAGGTGCACAAGACCTGCAGAAAAAGAGAAATGAAAATAAAAGACTGGAAGAAAAAGGTTTTGCTGCTATGCAGTAGCCTTGGGAGAGGTGTAGGCAAAATCTGCAGAACCAATTAGGTACGGTCTACTAACAAGTGTTTTTATACTTAGTGCAGTTCTTAGGTAATATTGGGTGTAAGATCATTTTTTAAGAGTTTCATGTGGTAGTAATTGTAGATGGTGCAGAAAAGTTGTAAGAATAAAGTGCAGAGTGTGGCATAAAGAAGGTGCTGAGATATGTACAGAGCCCTGCAAGTTCTGTATCACCATTGTAGTCACAGGCAAACCTTATCAAAAAGGGGGTAAATTGATATTGGCATGGAATCTGTCTTGGGGTTAGTGTTTTTGTAAACCATTGACAGGTATGGTTATAGTGGGCATGCCCTTCATCCAAGTAGAAGGGAAAGAGATTCTTACTAACCGGATAGCTTAACTTTGTAATTATGGTAGGCTTAACACAGTGCCCTTGCAGGTTAGAATGTGTTGGTGGGGGATTATGTCAAATAACTAAACAAAAGTCACTTATTAAGATGCACGGAGAGAGAAATCATTAACACCATAAAAGTAAGTAAAGTTAATGAAACTATAGTACTTTCTTGTCCCTATCTGCCACCACTCCAGTCACCCAGGCCATGCCTACCTTAGTCTTTCATTCATTAAGTGAGTGTCGATGTGACCACGTCTGGTTTCATTAAGTGTTCGGATCTACATGCAAGAATAAGGTTTGACACAAAAATTTTGCTTTACATGTAATAGTCTTTGTTGGCTTCATTGTTCACAGCTGCTGTAATCCATGGTAAGTGTTAGCTTGAACCATCTTTAATTTAAGTGCCTTAAAGCATTTTGCTGCTAATTATTACTGTTATCATTACTCCATGGCCTTCTGTATTTTTCTGCTTGTTCCTATCTTGTTGTTCATATCCCTTTGTCTTTCCACATTAGCCTTACTTTTTTATGTCATTACGATTCCTGTAAGTTCGTTTGTGGCACCTTATCCTCCTGCCAAAATGACTGCCTACTTTGTTTATACACACCTCTGCATCCATATGGTACCAGTTCATCCTGCAATCAATTACTTTGTGTCTTTAATTTTATACTTACACAGTTGTCTTCTATATCCATTTCTGTTTCACCCATGGCCTACAAGTAATATATTTACTATAGTAGTCTGTTCTTGTTGTTCATCTGAGGCTGACAAGATGTTGGAGTCTGTTCTTATCCTTCATTTATTGAACATGTTTTCTGTGGCTTATACTTTTCCTAGTAAGAATATTTATTTTATCAATCAATTTCTATTTAAGGATGTTAACATATTTGTTCTTACTCATGGTGGTCTTTTTTTTTAATGAGATTCCATTGCGTGCTTTGCACTTTTTTCCATTTATGTAAATGCTGTACAATGTTTCAGCTCTCTTTTCATACAGTACTCAACATTTCTATCGCCTTTTTATTTCTGAATGATATTTCCACTCTTTGTCTGTACAGTGATTATTGTATATTCTTTTCGATGACTTTTTATTTGATGAGATTAACGTATTTGTTCGCTCTCCCAGTTGGTATTTCTACAATGAGATTCCATTTCACACTGTATGTCTTTTCTGTGTGTTTTTTTTAACTGCTTTACATCTCTTTTAAACATCGAGGTCTTTAGAGACGGGAAAGTATGGGGGGCAAGGAATGGGAAGGAATTCGGCCATGGCCTTTTTGAAGCATCCCGGCATTTGCCTGGAGTGATTTGGGGAAACCATGGAAAACCCAAATCTGGATGCCCGGACGGGGATTCGAACCGCCGTCCTCCCGAATGCGAGCCGAGAACACTAACCGTTACACCGCCCCGCTCGGTTTTTCTGTGTAAATAAATTTTAGGCAATATTTACAATCTTTATCAATATAGAGCTCAATATTTCTATTACCCGAGTGATTTTTCACTCCTCAGGTGGACAGTGACTATGTTACTTTATGTTAGGTTTTATTTTAGGATATTAACATATTGGTTCCCACTTGCAGCTGGCCATTTTACTACGGGATTTATTTTTTGCACTGTACACTTTTCTGTTTAAATAATTTCTGGGAGATATTTCATTCTTTCTTCATATAATGTTTAATATTTCTATCACTTTCCCGTAATATGTTACCAACAGAAGCATATCTATCCTGTTACCAGTTCCACACCTTATGCATTGCAAACTGCTATCTTACATCCTCTTCCTTCAATCGTTCCTCTCTCCAAATATACTTTCAAATAGATTAACCATAACTCCCAATCTCTTGCTGCCATCTGAAAATCCATCCGTCTCTCCATTCCTTTTTGTTTTACCCAATCCAAGTGAATCCATCAACAGTTTCTGTACAAAACTGATTGGCTTTCAGCCCAGCTTATCGCCCTTCATAAAATTCTCTGTATGTCTGCTCCTTATCAGTCAGGTATGGCAAATCATAGTGGAATATAGACAAACCCAAGCAAAACATGCACAAAAACTTCTTTTCTGGCAAAAAGATATCTTCCTATAGGTCTATATCTATCTACCAACATTTCAAACTTACTCAGAACACTACTTCTTCCCTGATTGCTAAAACCCCAAGTCTTGCCCACATTTTTAGCTTCTGTCATTCAATCCCTGCAACACCCATTCCAAAAGCCCCTACCCTATCTCCTGTTAAACCACAGCAGTCTCTGATTAGCCTTGCATCTATTACTCTGTCATAAACCCAGCTCTCAGTTCTTTGCAAAGGACTATCATTTTCCCTAACCCTGAAGTTCAACCATGCCACTTTGGTATGAGACTCTTTAGAATTCTGCCATAGTTTTTGATGGCGGTAACACTTTGCCATCTTGCAGGAGAGTGACAATCTACACGATGAGACGGAGGTCCAGTCTAGAGCAGTCCAAACCTCCATCCCAAATAGATCCACCTCTCCTTCACCAAAACCATCCCCTCTTCATGTTCCAGGAACTCCTGACAACCAACCTGTCCTCAACAACCTTTCTGAACTCCATTCCCCACTCTAACAAACTCAGTTCCTTTGAAACCTGGGCCATGACAGAACTATCAAAGAATGAGAATGTCATCATCCTCAAGTTGACAAGGTCTCAACCACCATAGTCATGGACTGCAAGGAGTATCTGGCTGACGCTTTGAGACAGCTCTCTGGCATCAGTACGTACTGCTAGAGATCCTATTACTTCAATCTGCCATAAAATACATACTTTCCTTGAATTCCAGGACCCCTCACAAGTCCTCTCACCCAAATCCTTGTCCTTTCTAACTCTATAGGATCCCCATACCCCCACCTTGTACTTTCTTCCCAAGATCCTCAAGGCTGACAATCCTAGGCATCCTATAGTTCCAGCATATGGATCGCCTACCACACTAATTTCAGCTTGTGTAGTTCAGCACCGGGAACCGTTTTTACAGAATCTCCTTTGATTCATAAACATACTTCAAATTTCCTTGAATGTCTCTCCGCAGTACTCATTCCTCTACTGCCATACTCATTCCATGACTCCATAGATGCCACTTTGTTGGACACTAACATCCACTACTGTCAGGGCCTAAGTGCTTGGGACACTTCCTGGAAATTCGAATCCCCCAACAGCCTCTGCAACACATCCTTCCTCATCTCCTTGGCGCACCTCATCCTGTCGAAAAACTTCCTCTTCAACTCTCAAGTTTATCACCAGATATCATGGGTACCCATATGGCCCCATCCTTTGCAAACCTATTCCTGTGCTATCTAGAGCAATAATTCCTGTACAAAATCTCACTCAAACCTCTTGAATGGTTTAGATTCATAGATGATATTTTTATAATCTGGACCAGTAATGAAAAGCAGCTGCAAAATATCCTGAACAATAACTCTAAATAATAACACTCCAAACAACAACCACCTCATTCTTTGATAAGACCCTTCTAGTAGACCCAGCTCTTATTAGCATTTATAGATCTTATATATAATATTTCCTACATAAAGTTTTATTAAATTTGTTTATTAATATTTATATCCTCTCATGTTAATTACTTTGGTGCTGTTCCCCCACTTCCAATTGTAATATTTCTCCAGAGTTTTCAATTATCAATGAATTATTATCTTGCCCCTTGCCACCCCCCACCACAGCTGCCCAAGCCAAGCTACCTTATTCATTAAGTAGGTGTCAGTGTGATCACATCTGGTCTCATTATACATCTCATCTACTTGCAAGAATAAGTTTCAACAACAAAATATTGCGTTGCATGTGATAATCTTTTTTGTGCTCAGTGTTCCCAGCTGTCGTCATTTATAGTAAGTTTTGAGCTGAATTTGTCTATCCTCCCTTATATATATATTAGTATAATAAGCTAGATGTCACAGGGTTACGTCAATCTATGACGTTGCGCTATGACGTCACGCTTTACGATGATATTCTTGGGAATGCGCATTATGTAATAACATTTCCAAGCATCATTGAATAAATTAACTCACAAAACACTAAAATAAAAGTATGTATTTCATTAAAATCGACATATCAGTCATTCATTAGATGCTTATATTTACGTACTATTCTTTTGATATATAGAAGTATTCCTTAAATTCTATGTCCATAGATGTGTAAGATAAAAGCTTCATATTTCGAGCATCAGTATTGCGAAAAGTTTGGTTAGGATATTACTTAGCTCTATTAGTAATCTAATATTACCTGGCAAGACGTAAGTTGTCCATATATTTTTAATTTCCTTTGCTTTTACTGATGACATGTTTCAGCCGTATGTAACTGTAATACTGATCTGAATAACGGATAACGTGAAAGGCAGATGTAAAAACCCTTGAAGATTTTTGATTTAGTTTACAGTAAAATTCCAATTATCCAAACTCCCGATTTTCCAAATCACTTTTTTAATCAGGATGGAAACGTACTGCGAAAAGGCTTCCCCTCTTTTATAAAAACCAACCCAAAGTTCGGATGACTGCAACTTTGTTTACCGAGTGGTACGGCGAAATTTTCATCCCTGAAGTGGAAAAGCACCAAAAATCTCTTGGAAAAGAAGGCATTTTCAACATACATACAATAATTAATTAAAATAGACCATTTCTCGGAAAAAATCCAATTATTAGAATTTTTGATTATCCGAATGGGGTCCGGTCCCAATTGATTTGTATAATTGGAGTTCTACTGTTTATCGTGATGAATTATTGCCACTAAAATGTGATAAGTACATGTATTAATATGTGTGTACTCTGGCGGCATGTTTAGCGTAGTACTGTATGTGGTTAGGGGATTCTACGATAACCATGAAGCCGCAATTTGATAATAGATTCTTATGTAACTCGATGAAAAAAATTGAAAGTAGAGAATAAAATTTTTTGATATCTCACTTAATTCTCGAGATATTGTATCTCAGAATTGACGTGGTTAGGTTGAAATGTGGCCTGGACCAGAAGAAAAATTTCGCCATTGCCAAATTTGATGATGATATCGTATGTAACAAATCAAAAACAAAGAATACATTTTATTTTCATATCTCGCTTAGTTCTCGAGATATTGTATCTCAAAATTGAGGTGGTTTGGGTGAGATCTGGCCTGGACCAGAAAAAACAAATTATCAAAACTGCTATATCTACACGGTGGAAATGTACTATAGGTGTTTTATTTTCTTCCTGGTGGTTGTTTGGTTGAAATACGTCCTGGACTAGAGGAAACTTCACCAAAAACACAAGGAACTATTACCTATAACTGATTTTTAACATGCTATATCTCGAAAACCAAGAAAGATATCAAAAATGTTATTGTTTATTTTCAATTTGTTTCTTCGTGTTCTACAAGAATTCATTATCAGATTGTGGTGCCATGGTAATGATTGAACTGCCTGTGGTTAGATTGAAATTCAATCTGGACCAGGATAGCAACAGAAACATTTTGTGTTTATTTAAGCAATTGCTAAGAAATGAATTGCCAGAACACTGAAAGAAAAGTATGTGTTTAGTTTAAATTGGCACATTAATTATCACTTAATTTTTTTTTTTTTTACTGAAATCATTACTTGGTTTGAATGAAAGAAGTTCTAAATTAATCGTAATCTATGCGAACTAAGCCAGAGTTAAAACTAATATTACGTGGCATAACATAAGTTGTTATGATTTAATTTAGCATCCTTCGTTTTCACTGGGGTCATTATTTCAACTGCATGTAAGCTATGTCTTTCATTAACTCATTGAACTTCTTCATAGATAATAAAAAAATAAAGATGTAAGAACATGTGAAGAATTTGGAATAATTCATAATGACACTCAAATGTGATACAGGGAATATTTCAATTCGCATGTGATAGAAGCTTTGGTTTTCTAGCGGCAATATTAGCGAAGATTGTGGTTAGACTGAAATGCAACCTGCATCAAGTTGACAGCTGAAGCCTTTTGCTACATCACAAGGGACAAGAAATTACAGTCTATTGAGCTTTATTTCAAAACAATTCTGTTTAGTTAAGCAACTGAAAAGAAATTAATTGCCAGAACACTCCTTCAAACCCGTCATTTTTTACGGGCTTTGTGGCTAGTGTATATATAAACAGAAATCTACAGTAAGGAAGATGACACCTGCAATCACATTACTACTTTTGAACTGTAGGACTGTAATGAACAAAATAATTACGTTCAATAACTTAGCAGGTTGTGGACTGAGATGGAAATAGGATTAATAATACAAGGGAGCAGGAATTTGTTGAGGTGAGGAGGCTTGATGCAAGTTGTAGAACACTAGAGGTCTAAGTATTATGGATATTATTATTATTAATAATAATGTAATTGCAATGTACTACACACTCCAGTGGCCATTCCCTTAGTCATCTAATTACTCATTTTTATTTTTTAATTATCTTATATAATTTGAGTGTTAAATTCCTCTCCCATCTACTTTTTCAATTCATGAAGCCTGATGATAACTATGTGAGACTGGTGCCACAAATCAGTTGCGGCCTGCACTGTGCTCCTCACGCCGACCAGCCGACTCTATCTGAAGATGATGGGATGTTACACCATCGAAAATTTGTTCATCTACGATCAACTGACCCGGCCGCATGCCTGAGAGATTTTCAAACATCAGATTGGCCAGGAAAACTTACGATTACATATCAATTACAATATTGACTAGATGCTTAAGGGAAAGTTACAATTAGTGAAAGGAGAGCACCAGCACAGCAGAAAGGAAATGGAAACAGTCCAACCAGAAAACAAGAAAAAGAAAACAAATATTTATTCAAAGAAGAAAAGGAACCTATATATAACAATAAGAAATTGAGGAGCTGATCTGGTTGTAGGAAGAGAGTATAAGAGTGTAAGGAAGCAGCAAGCAAATAGAGACGACACAAACAAAGATATTAATAGCATTAAAGAGGGAATCCTCAGATGAATTCAAGAGGGGAATCAAATAATGAAACTAGACATTTCTATGTTAGAAAATTAAGGGTAGGAGAGGGCATTCAGACCATCAGAATAAGGCCAAAACAATATGCAATTGGTTTGTTACAAAATCCAGTCTATTTAACCATTTGTTTGTAACTTTCATCATAATTTTTATTTTTTGAAATATGTCAGTAACTTATTTACTTCCTATGTTTTATTTAATAATCAGAATCATTTCTATTTATGACATTCGTGCACACATTTTAAAAATTTTGATTGTAAATTCTTGACTATATTAAAAAACATTTAATTTTTATAACATGAAAAGTTCTGTTCAGTTGGTACGAAATATTTGGTTCATAAAGGTATCGACATCTATGTCATTTTACTTACTTTAAGGGATCTTTTCACGTTTACCAGCTTTTCAATCACCTTACAATTCCATCTAGATGAATCTTTGAAACAGGTCTATACTTATTTCCTTGCTGTTTCAGACAAAGTGGAAATTAGTTAAGTAGAAAAAATTTCAAGGTATGGCATTAAGTATTAACATGCAGTGGAACAAACTGTATTCACATATTCACTAAAAGATGTGTCTATTTAAGATCTAAGGGTAATTGGAACACTCATATGCAAAATTGGCCCACCTGAGTTTCAGTTTTTTCACATCATATCTTAGTCTTTTATCATCCTTTAAGTATTCAGATTGTGACTTCCTGCAAAAATAAAGTTGCTATCAATAATTTATTACTGTAATTATTATCTTGTTAAATTGTTTTGTCTTGTACTAATTTACTAATAATTTGGAAGCATGTTGCCAGAATGTACTGATAATCTCTTGCAGTCGATCAGTAGCACAGAGCTAGTTCTAACAAGCCCCAGATAGCTGCCAAGAGACCTGTGTGCAGTGCATGAATTTCTATTAACACTATCCATAGTAAATTATTATTTTTTAGTTGATTCTCAATCATCATCAAGAGGAGAATTTTTATCTGTAACATCAGATAAAGGAACTTATTGGAATTTCTATTCTTTATAGTGTTAACTAGAATTTTATAATTTCTTCAGCAGTTATCTTGAATAATTTTATCATATGACCATAAACAAGATGATAATATGACTTCAAAACTGATAGAAGAGCCTTAGTTTGTGTAGATAATTCCTCTATTCTTCTCTTTCTCAACTGAAAGTTCATGGGAAAACTGAAACTATTGAAACATTTTTGGAGTCTGGAGTAGCATTGAATGCATTGTATAAAATCAGAATTTGAAATATTATACTGAGGTGATAATAATTAACAGGAAAATAAATGTAAACACATGGATACACAGTACTGTGAGATGGTGAAACAATTATGTGGCCCACTAAATGTTACAACATGTGGCAGCCTTATGAGGGAACTCTTAGGTGGCTAGTTACAAGTTGGCTTTTAAAATTGTGAAGCTCAATTTGTGCTCTGTCCTCTTCTAATATAACTAATGAATCGTCCAGAATATTATGAAATTTTGTGTTATCATAGCCCTACTATCTTCTGTTTTTGTAAGTGAATTTCAGACCATGAAGCTTTCATATTAAGTTTTTGAAAGAGCAGTTCAAAAATTGCCTATTGATTGATGTAAATCTAAAGCTCTGAAATCACTATCATCCACAGAATGAAGTGAGATTACTGGAGTTCTTCAATAGCATCATTAATGAAAATCCTCAAAGGGATCCATTCACTATAGCTAAAGTTCTCATCATGGATTTTCTGACAGTGCTAAATAAAAATAATATTAAACTTCAAGACTGGTAAGTGACTTCAGTAAATACGTCTGTATAATTGTTCTCATTTAAATGAAGTATGTATTACGTATTTATTTATGTTGCAGTCAGTTGATGCCAGATGTGATTGGCCAGTTGATTGATTTACTCCAAAATGATACCATTAATTTACAAACAGTGAAGAAAGTATTAGAACAACTCATTTCTAGTACTGAAATGAGCCCTAAAGAGGTTTGTGGCTTATTTTCTAAGCAGAGATATTTGATGATGATGTAAATATAGACATTGGGATGAGAAGTGTAGCAGACAAATAATTTTTTTGACAAAATATTGTTTGCAGATATAGTGAAAATCTGTTGCAGAAGATCTTTAAAAAATATAGAACAATTATCTTTGCTACTGAAACTATTGAATGATGAGTTTTTACTCATATGTTATTTATAGTTAAAAAATGGCACCCATCAGTGGAAAACTACTAGTTTTTAGATTGATAAAAAAATGCTCAAGCTTCCAACCACATCAAAATGACACTCTCTTTAAGGGTCAAATTCTCTGCCTTAATTTTCAACCATCTGAAGTAAAACAGAATACTGACACTGCCGCCATTGTCACATATAGTTGAAGGTGGAACTATTCCACTCACACCACGAGTCAAATGCCTATATTAGCAAATGTCCAATGTTGTATCTTGCCCAGTGATGTACCCAATATACATCTTTCCAGGCCTGAAACTAGGGAATGAAAATGTTATAGAAGCAGTGCACAGGAAAGGTTCAAGATTTGGGATGACATCATCAGCCAAAGTTCAACATTTCAATGGAAGCGATGCCATCTTACCATTTTCCTTCATTTGTTGAACTACTTTTAGTACTAATGTCTTTGTGTCCTACTGTAGGCTACCTTACTACTTTGCGATTCCTAAAAACAAAGTTTGTAGAACAGGCAAAAGAGAAGACCCGATACCACAACCTTAAAGCCATTTACACAGCTGACTGGAGCAGTAAAGTTAACCAACAGCTAATTCAGAGAATAAACCAACTCTAACTAGTAAAAATCAAGCTTTAAACATACCTAAACAGCTGTAGCAGAATATAATCCATCACTGAAAAGGCAATATTTTGGTATGTTGTAATGTCACCATAACACAACACTTTTCAACACTTTAAGGGTTTTTTACAATAATAAACAGCCTAAAGTTAGTAAATCTTGTCCTAAAGAAACCATAAGAAAGAGTTTAAAGTCATTTAAAGTTTAAAAAGCCAATATTTAATGGATCACGTTAATATGCCCTATTAAATTCATGAAACCATATGTTAGGAGCAATATTAGCAATCAGTTGACAGAGGGAGACTAACTTAACATCCTCTAGCTCAACATACTTAAATTTTGGAGAGTCTTATGCGATTTAAAGATTGTTTACAAATAAAATACGTTAAAGTCTCCACATGTTCATAGAAACTTTTAGTTATTGCCAGCCCGCCATGTAAAGTCAGTGGAAGAAGTAATCATCAGATAGTCAAATAGTAACCTTTAAACCAAATTCCATAAAACTTTTTGAGTAAATCAATTTTTTTATAAAGGTGAATAACACGCCAAAGCAATTGAATTTGGTTTTATTTTGGTGTCATACGCGTTTCGATCTATTTCAAGAGCATCATCAGTGACATATGTTAGATATTTATTCATTTGGTTACATTTGGTTTAAAGAACAATAAAAAGTAGGGGTGCAATTAAATTTACTTACATGTTACTTTTTACATTTTACTCATCATCAGGGTTAGCTTCTCTTTGTAGGTTTTGTAGAAAACATCTGAATGTATAAATCACTACACTGCACTGACCAAATTTCACATTAACACTATTATTTACTGTTACTATCGTTATCAAAACATGATAGAGTAAATACCACGCCATGTTTTTCACAGGTCCATAGAGTGTGTGTTTGTTTATATTTCAGGTTTCATTGTGGTTTATCTTACAACAACACAGCTCACCCAAAATGAAACTAAAGTCCTTGAAAATTGATTAAAGTACAACACGATTAACACTTCCAATGATAGTTTTGTAAAAAATACAATAATAGAAGCAGAATGCATGCTAAACCACAATGAAACCTGAAATATAAACAAACACACACTCTATGGACCTGTGAAAAACATGGTGTGGTATTTACTTTATCATGTTTTGATAACGATAGTAACAGTAAATAATAGTGTTAATGTGAAATTTGGTCAGTGCAGTGTAGTGATTTATACATTCAGATGTTTTCTACAAAACCTACACAGAGAAGCTAACCCTGATGATGAGTAAAATGTAAAAAGTAACATGTAAGTAAATTTAATTGCACCCCTACTTTTTATTGTTCTTTAAACCAAATGTAACCAAATGAATAAATATCTAACAGATGTCGCTGATGATGCTCTTGAAATAGAACGAAACGCGTACGACACCAAAATAAAACCAAATCCAATTGCATTGGCATGTTATTCACCTTTATAAAAAACATTGATTAACTTGCAATTGAGGAAATGGCCCACAATATCCAGTTATTTTTGAGTAAACCTTAGTCTTGTAAATATAATAAGGTGAAATAGTTATATTTTGAATATGGTTACTATGTTAGGATGAAACCCGGAAATAAGATATTTCATAAATTAATTATAAATTACGAGGCGTATTCCAAAAGTAAGGTCCGTTTGATCATAATAAAAACATCGTTCAGGATACAAGGTTTTTATTAACGTCAGTATGTAACTACATATCTAGTTCACTTTTCCACATAATCGCCGTTCATATCTATACACTTTCTGTAACGCTGTACCAGTTTCTTTAACCCCTCGGCATAAAAGTCTGCCGCCTGGGACCTGAACCAATTGGTAACGCTCGTCTTGAGTTCTTCATCGGTTTGAAATCGTTGTCCACCAAGCCGCCGTTTCAAATGCAGGAAGAGAAAATAGTCGCTTGGTGCAAGATCTGGACTGTAAGCAGGGTGGTCTAGGATTTCCCAACGAAACTCTTGAATCTTCTCTTTGGTTTTGGAAGCGGTATGCGGGCGTGCGTTGTCGTGCAGGAGGATGATGCCAGACGACAGTTTCTCGCGGCGTCGATTTTGGATGGCACGTCTCAGTTTGGTGAGCGTTGCACAGTACACGTCAGCTGTAATGGTTGTCCCACGGTCCATGAATTCGATCAAAAGGATGCCCTTTTCGTCCCAAAACACGGAAGCCATCATTTTGCGATTCGTGTACGGCGATTGCTTACACTTTTTGGTTTGGGTGAACCGGAATGGCACCACTGCATTGATTGTTGTTTTGATTCTGCGTTGGTGTACGCTATCCACGTCTCGTCTCCCGTAACAATTTGGGAAAACAAACTGTCTCCATCTTGTCTATAGCGCTCCAAAAATTGTCGTGCGCTATGCATTCGTTGCTCTTTGTGCTGAGCGGTGAGCAGTTTTGGCACCCACCGCGCACAAAGCTTCCGATATCCAAGCTCTTCAGTGACAATCCTGTAAATTGAGGTTCTAGCAACATTTGGGAATTCCATAGCCAGACCACTAATCGTCAAACGCCGATCACTTCGCAGTTTTTGGTTAACTTGCTCGACGATGTCGTCGGTGCGAATACCGGGCCTGCCACACCACTGTTGATCGTGCACATCTGTGCGACCACTTTGAAATTCTCGACACCAGTGTCGAACTTGTTTCTCACTCGTTATGTTTGGTCCATACACTACACACAATTCGCGATGGATGTCCGCAGCTGACGATCCTTTTGCCAACAAAAATCTAATCACACCGCGCACTTCACAACTGGCAGGAGCTACGATTGTCGCGGCCATTTCGAACTGCTCTCAACAATAGATATACGGCTACTGCGGCACGCCAACAATACTGCATATTTACCAGGAGTTGGTAGATGGCGCTGCAGGTGGGAAACGTCATTCAGGCCTATCATCTGTGACATCTTGTACCCCGGACCTTACTTTTGGAATACGCCTCTTACATACAGCAGCTAGAGGCAAGATTAAAAGTTTCCTGAGTAGTTGAAAACCTGGAGAATTGTTTAAAATGTGTTTTAAATCCAACAGAATAATATTACCGCACTCAAAAATCTGATATTACATAATTTATCATTTTTTTATACAGATGATTAAACTGGCCATATTTAGCATTAAACAAAAGCTAATTTTATTAAAAATCACCTGAACCTGGTTTGGACTCTGTATTTGCAAAACTGACTAAGTTATTAACTATTGTGTCACATCATTTAAAATCACTTAAATTTACTTTTTACGGTGAATCTGTTAAACCCCAGAAAATGTTATAAAGATATAAAATTTTAGGTACACAAAAATCTATCTGATAGATTTTCAGATCACTAGAAGCAGTATTGACTGGAATTGTAGAACTATTTTGCATTGTTGAACTCAGGTTTAGTGTACCCTTACGCCAAGATCCTATATATACAATGGCCTGCGTGGCCATCTTAGCCTTTTGTTCAGTCGTTCAGTGTCTTCCAGCGTTTGAAAGTCGGCGATCCGTGTCTCACTTGGAGCAGGCAGGAGGAAGTTGGAGCATGTGGGACATGCTTTGTGGCAGCCATCTTAGATTTTGATAGTATGGTGGAACTTTCATAAACAGTATGTGACTTTCAAATTTTAATATGGAGTTTGGTCTGGTCTGGTGACGTTTCATTTGTTGCAGTCATTTAATTTGCTGAAGAAGTTTCCGATAGTCATCAACTGTAATGTATGTGTAATTATTTACAAGAATGTAGTGGATTTTGACTTTAAAACAATAGCATTGACTGTATTTAATGATGTTAACATAACCTTCCTTGCTTGGGGTTTAAATCAAGACAAGTGGTGGCTGTTTTAAGTCCATACAGTTGATTATCCAGTGGCTACAGACTACATGATTAGAGTTAAGGTGATAATCTCATGTTGTAACTGTGGTATGAGGTTCATTCCTTACACTACCTTGGATATCTTTTTACCTATGTGATAATGAAAGCATTAATAAACTAATTTTTAAGGAATTATGCACAAAAGTTTTTGAAATTTTGCATTCTTCCTCTCATTAGATTTTGAATTGGTATTTAAAATTGTGTATGTATGTACATTCATTTGGACCATCAAGGACTATGTTAAGCCTTCATTTGGCCTAAATTTGCTTTGGATGTGTACACATACATCAGTGTTACAGCTAGGGTTGTTTGCCATACAGTGTACCTAAAGCTTAACATGGAATCTGAACCATGGAAGCATTCTGACATACTTCGCATTACACAACAAGCTGTGCCAGAGGTGAAAATACCAGCCGAGACTGAGATTCGAACCAGAAACCTTTGAATCTTCAGTCAGACGCCTTAACCATTGAGCCACCAGACTGCTCTTAAAATTGTGTATGTTTTTATTGTGGTGGTTCCTTTATTACAGAGCATATGGTGCTACTTTTAAGGAGCTTTATCTTAGATCTAGTTCTAATTCAAATATTTAATCCAAGTTCCATATTCATGTTAAACAGGTGATTCATATTACAGAAAAGGCTACACTTTGACCATTGTAGATGGAAGTTTGTGTGTGACTGCTTGTCAAAACCAGATGCCGTGGAGATTTTCAGTGTCTACTTCTGGAGCAGAAAAATTAATAACAAATGTGCATTATTCACTACATTTATGGCCACTAAGTGTTTGTTGACTCACATCAGGGTTATACTTGGATTCCGTTGGCAATTAAACTACTATTAAGCACTGAAAATTCCCTATCATATCGATACTTGGGTTCTTAATTTATATCAGCTGCAAACTTAAAATTGTTTGGCTAATATCAACAGTTATATTGTATGAACATTATGACTTCTAATTGTTTAATTTGCATAACGATTTATGTTTATTTTTTTTTTGTAATTGTTGTTATTCAAATTCTTTTTTTCTTTTGAATCTAAGGCACATGTTAGACATTTCATTCATTGACATGGATTATATTATGCTTTGTATATTACTTCCCAGACCAGAATTTCCCCCTCCCCAACTTTTCCATTTATTTGTCTTTGCTGAATTGCATTTTCAGCAGTTTGATGCAATAGTTCATCCAAACACTTTTTGCTCATTCTTTCTCTTTACATTTCTGTCTTCTCTCAGTGTCTGATATGTATTTCATCTGTATTCTGATCTGTATTTGATTTGATCTTGCTGGATAAAGATTAATATGAAGATCTTATTCTCGGTTTCGACTTTCTGGGCTTGGAAGAGTTATTTCTGTTATAATTTTGTATGTAGACTATGGAAAAAAAATAAGAAACATAATTGTCAACCAGAGAATTTTTCAGCAGTTGTACTGCAATGTCTCCTTCATTTATTTATTATTATGATGGCCACAGGATTTAACAGAGAAAGATCAAAAACTCACATTGTATCAGTATTTAAGTAAAGGAAGTAAAGGTATTTATAGTTATTCCTGAAAAAAATTAATTTAAGACTGGACATCTTCTCAGCACTGATATAGATGTAATTCTCTCAACTGGTTACCTAAGAATTTATCTAAGAATTTTATTGTTTTGCATTAGGAAATCATAGTTCTTTAAAAAAATAGTAATATTTACAACAATGATAACATTGACACATAGTGAAATGATTGCATAACACTATATTTTCATTTCTGTTCTCTTTCATATCTTCCATCTTCTTTTACATTTAGAAGAATACATATGTCATTGTTTCATTTGTATCAAACACTTCACTTTCTTTAGGTTTAAATTAAATTGTGATGTCACGGAGCTTAGTGACATTCTAAACTGAAAATCACTAGACAGCAATTCTCAACTGTTTAATCTCTTGGAATGACTATCTCAATGACTAATTAGAGGTATTTCAATATTTTATAATGAAAAATGATTTTCTATTGCAGATTGTAGAAACTAATGGATGGATTCAGATTACTGATAAAGCAGTAATCCATAAATTGTGCACAGATGTTGTTGAAAAAAATACAAACCTAGTCAAACAGTACAAAGCAGGAAAGAAGAAAGTCTTTAAGGCATTCCTAGGTGAAATAGCAAAAACAACTGAGGGAAGAGCTAAAATGTCTGTTGTTGCTGAAGAATTGATGAATATCCTTGAAGACAAACATTGAAATACACTGTTCCTGATCATTATTTAAATTGACTAATGCAGAAAAGTGAGGCCTCATTTTTACTCACCCAGTGGTTGATGCAAATCAAGGAAATTGTATTCCTTATCGAAGAGGTAACTGAATTGCAGCTACAATGGAATAGGAAGAAATGCCTTTAAATGTATTTTGTTTGTTTAAATACATACTTTTGCCACTAAGAAATAATAGAAAGAATATCCATTCAAATGTTTCCAGAGTAAATAAATATGTTTAAAAAATCTCTGTTTTAACTATTTTAATTTTGAGAACTAAGTTTAATTTTTGTTGTTCAGTGGATCATTTTTCCCCCCATCGTCCTCTTTTGAGGGGATCCCTCTTACTTCAACACACTACATATCATTTTGTTCTACTGCAGAAGGGTTTAAATCTGATGATTAAATTCCTTTGTAAGTTTTATTTAAATTTATCAGTCGATTTTGTTTCTCGTCACAACCATAGTAATAGAAAGTTACGAGTTTTATGTTTACAGATTAAAACTTTTTGCATATATATCAGTGATACGCTTAAATTAATACTCATTTAGATTACTCTCTATTTTAAATGGGTAAGTTCTTTAACACTCTTTTTTAATAAAGAGAAAGAGATAAGGCTATAGTGATGGGTTTGTGCACTGAAAAACTCATAAAATAAGGCAACAAATTAATAAGTACAGTAAGTACTGATTTATTGTCAAAGACCTAGTGTTTTATTTTAAATGCCAATTTTGAGAGTTGCTAGGTAAATAAATTTGCAAGGATTAAGAGTAGTGTACCATCTCCCAACACAACCATAACACTTGAGCTGAAATTGTGCTCCTTATTTTTTGCGCGACTTGAGTAACATTTCACTTATTGCATGGCCTCTGGTCCAGACAAAATAGGAAGAATCTGTTAGCTATTCTATACCATTATGACTATACCACTGAACAGTGGCAGATCCAGAGGGGGGGGGGCTCAAGCTCCTCCTCCCTGAAAGTATTTAAGCGGCACCCCTGATATTGGAATTTTTTTATATGTGTGGTTTTTTTTTATGTTTTTAACTCTACTGGTCTGGGAAGAAAATAATACCGGATGATTGGAGGAAGGGAGTCATAGTGCCTATTTATTAAAAGGGAGTAAAACGAAATGCAGGAACTACAGGGGTATTACATTGCTGAGCCATGGCCTGAAAATATATGAAAAAATTATTCTAAATAAAATCAAGCGAAAGCTAGAGAATACAGCTAGAGAGGAGCAGTGTGGTTTCAGGCAAGGAAAATCTACAGTGGACGCAATTTTCATACTCGGGCAAATCATAAAGAAAAGTTGGGGGTATGGCAAAGACACAGTAATAGCTTTCATTGACATAAGAAAGGCCTATAACAAAGTACTGAGGGAAAGCATATGGCTAAGTTTAAAAAAAAAAAAAAAAAAAAAAAAAAAAAAAAAAAAAGAGGAATAGATGAAGGGATTATGGAATTAATAAAGAACATCTATGAGAAGTGTGATAATTGTGTGTTCATAGACAGCAAACATTCAGAATGGTTTCACACAGAAAGAGGAGTAAGACAAGCAAGTGTGTTGTCACCTGTTCTATTTAATGTAGTGTTATATGTAACAATAGATGAAGTCCAGGAACACAGAGAACCAACAGAGCTGAAGGTGATAGCATATGGTGATGACAGTTGTTGGTAGTGAAGGATTGGTCCCAAATAACACCGAGTCAGCATAATATGACAGGAAAGCTATCACTATATCATTCTACCGTCGAACCTATCTCTTGAAGAGATACAATTTCCAACATATTTCTGTCACCATCCAATAAGTTCTCAAAATTTTGTGAGTACAACTGTTAATCATACTGGAAAAAATGTCCTGTGCCCTTCCTACAGATTTTCTAGTCAAATTCCATCAATGTCGATATAGCCATTTAGTCGTCAAAATGTAACAAAAAGACAGACACTTACTTCCGCATTTATAGTATTATTACTGCAGATCACACACACACACACTGACTGCGAACAACCCCTGAGGGATCATTAAAATGTAAAAAAGTGTACACCTACAGCATTGAAAGACTACCTACAATTTGCCTCGCATTGAACCACTGAATTTGTGATATCTACAGTTTAACATTCAGTCCGAATAACCGACGGTCCAGGCGTGACTGTTACGATCCAAAACAATTTTTTAAAAATCTTTGCCTGCATGGAGATTTGAACTGGAGACCACAATCCAAACAGCAGTAAGCAAGCACTTTAAGCACTGAGCTACCAGACTGCTGTATGGAAAGACAGTACAGAGACCTACACATCCTACGGGTCTGTCTATTACCGTTCAGTAATTTTTCGAAATTATAAGACAACATGTATTATTTATACAGAAAATTTTTCAACCAAATGTAGACAGTACTTTTCTTCTTGTTTCATCGAAATCAGATGAAAACTGTGGATTTGTATGAAGAACAAACAAACCAACAATCAAATGTACATACATACATTTATCATATATACATATGTACTCTGCAATTCACAAAATTGTGGGTGACGGATGGTGCTCAGCACCAAAACTAATCTCTTTGCTGTGCATTCCAATCCTGAATGATATAAGGGAAAAAAGAATTCATATAAGAATCAGTGCAGCACCTTATTTCTCTAATCTTATCTTTCCTGTCATTTTGACTCAAATAGGTTAGCGGACGAAGTATTTCACCACACTTGTAAGTGAAAGTGGGAGTAAATATGTTTACCAATAAGTTTAAACGAAATGTGCATAGTCTACCTACCAGAGACTCCCAGCCCAGTCTACTAATCAGTTCTGTGAAGCTTTCATAAGGACTGTAGCAAGCAGTCACGAATCGAGCGGCTCTTCTCGGTACCTTCTCTATACTGTCAATCAACCCCTTATGAAACGGGTCGCAAATGGCATATCAGTAGTCAAAATGTGGATGTACAAGAGATTTGTACGCTATCTCCTTTGTTTGTTCATTACAGTTTTTCAAGATGCGACCTAGGAATCGCATCCTAGAATTAGCTCTACCTACTAAGATATTAATGTGCAGGTCCCATTTCATGTTCCTTTATATTGTTACTCCCAAATGTTTCACAGAATCGACCATCTCAATAACTGAACTGTTTACCTCATATTTCTGAAAAATCAAATTCTTTTTGTTAGTTATGCCCATTGTCTTGCATTTTTTACAATTTAGTGTAAGTTACCATTCATTGCACCATTCCGAAATAACATCCAGCTTGCGCTGAATTCCTATACAATCGGCTGAATTCCTTACTCCCTATAAATAAACGCATCATCAGCAAACAATCTAAAAATGCTTTTCACTTTGTCTCCGAGATCGTTTATAAAAATTAAGAAAGGAAGTGGTCCTATTACACTTCCTTGAGGTAAACGCGATGTAACATCTAGATTAGAAGAACTTTCTCCTTCAAAGATGACATACTGCGACCGACCAGTTAGAAAATCCCTTATCCATTCACAAAGTTGATCCGATATACCATATGCTCGAAACTTCACCAAAAGGCTGTTATGTGACACAGAGTCAAAGGCTTTCTGACAATCTAAAAATATTGCATCTACTTGTGAATCTGCAACAATAACGTTAATTACATTATGTGTATATAGGACCAAGCGTGGTGGTGTAACGGATAGCGTTCTGGCCTTGCATTCGGGAGGATGGCGGTTCAAATCCCCGTCCGGGCATCCAGATTTGGGTTTTCCGTGGTTTCCCAAATCACTCCAGGCAAATGCCGGGATGCTTCCATCAAAAGGCCATGGCCAAATTCCTTCACATTCCTTGCCCCCCATCCTTTCCAGTCTCTAAAGACCTCGCTGTTAGAGAGACGTTAAGCAGATAAAAAAAGTTTATATAGGACCAGCTGTGTTTCTTCCAAAATCCTTGTTGATTTGTTGTAAGCAAATTATTTTCATCTAGAAAATTCATAATGTTGGAGCATGTAATATGCTCCATAACTGTTATATATGTGGGACAGTAGTTTCTGGGATCACTTCAAACACCTCTCTTGAAAATCGGAGTTACTTGCGTGATTTTCCAGTTGGAAAGTACTTTTTGCTCTTCTAAATATTTACTGAATATATCAGACAGATATGGTCTGATTTCTGGCGCGTACTCTGAAAATACTCTTACTGGAATTCCATCCGGGTCCGGTACTTTCCCCCACTTCAGGAGCTCTAATTGCTTTATGATACCTGCAGTATCTATTCGTAATAATTCCATCACCAAATCAACATGACGTGAGAAAACGGAAATGCAATCCTTATTCTCATCAGTAAATGAATTTTTGAATACAGTATTTTGTATGTTAGCTTTATCGCGGCTTTCATTAACCTCAGAACCTTCACGAATTAGTGCTGTAATATTGTGGTTGGTACAACTGACTTTTCGCACATACGACCAAAATTTCTGTGGGTTTTCTGTGAGACTCTTAGAGAGAGAGAGTTGGAATGAAAATCATAGAAGGCCTCGCGCATCACATTCTTAACACATCCTCATAACTCAGCTAAGATTTCTAAATAGCAACAACACTCCTTCCTCCTTGAGCATGCCTGTATCCTCCTTTGTTTCTTGAGTAATCTTTTAACTTTGTATGTGTACCATGGTGGATCATTCTCCCCCTTTATTGTCCACTTCAGTATATGTATTTCCATACCTTCCCTGACTATACATATAAATCAATGCAACATCTCTTCAATGGTGTCATTTGTTAGCTTGAAGTTATGGTAATTATTCCTCAGATAGGTTCTAAAACACACCTTTGAGGCCTTACTGAATCTGTATACAATCCGTCCTTTTCCCCTTTCTCGCTTGGTCATTAATTTGATAGTCACAATTACCACTTTGTGATCGCTTATTCCTGTGTCGTTGAAATGCTGGTGAATAACTAGCAGATCTAAAATGTTTTTGCTACCATTACGACACTGCGTAGGTTCATTAACTAGATGCTCGAGATGATTATCTGAGAACAGATCGAGAATTACTTCAGAAGCTGCCTTATCCTTGCTACCAGTAATGTGAACGTAATTACGCCAATTGATATAAGGCAGGTTGAAGTCACCTCCTGGAATCATAGCATGATTCTGAAAACGGTTAGCTATACTCTTTACATTATTTCTTAACTCTTCGGCGATAGCTACATTGGAATCAGGTGGACGGTAGAAGTTTTGACCCAGCAACGTTGAGTTTAATCCATATGATTTCACAGATCGTATTGACATCTATTTCATTACATGGAAGTAACTTACTCACAGCTATAAATACCCCACCTCCTTGAGAATGTAATCTATATTTACGAAAAACGTTCATGCTATCTTTAAAAGTTTCGGCAGAACTTATTTCCAGTTTTAGCCAACTTTCTGTACCAATAACAATATCCACTTCTGTGCTACAAATAATGCTTTCAAGTTCTGTTTGTTTGTTACAAACTCTTCTACAGTTAATTACGACAACTTTTAATTGTTTTGATTCTTTTATTCCCATTCACTTCTTTGAATTTCTTCAAGACATCATCCATCACAGCAATGTAGATTAAGGGTGACAGTGCACTGCCCTGTTGTACCCCTCTTCTTGTCTCAAACCACTTGCTCTCTCCTTTGCACATAGACATTTGTATTTTCATACAGCATTTTAATCTTGTTGATTAAGGATCTTGGTATCTTTCTTCGTTCTGGCAGTCCCAAATTTTTGATCTTGCAATGCTATCATAGGCCTCTCCGACATCAAGGAAGACCATGATGGTTTCCTTACCCCTTTCCATATGTTTTTCAATGAGCCATCTTGCTGCAAAGATCAAGTCTGTAGTACTTCTTTCTGGTCTGAAATCATGTTGCTCATCCTCTAATAAGATTTCCAGATGTCTTCATAACCTTTTCTCAATCACTTTTTCCAAGTTCTTCAATCCATGGGAAAGAAGTGTCATTTCACAATAATTTCCACACTATTTTTTTCTGTTGCCCTTTTTAAATGTGAGTATTATTACCCCCTTAGACCAATCCTATGGGATCTTATTGTCCTTCCAAATGGCATTTAACATCCTATACAACCACTGGATCCCAGCTGCTTTTAACATGTCTGAGCTAAATTATAGCACAGTTATATGTGAATAGATTCTGGACTGTTACCACTAAGTGAAAGCACCAGGATTGAAATTATTCTGGTGGATGCATATTACCAAATTTTGATGAAGACATACTATTCCAATCCAACCCAAACAATATGCTGTTAAATTACAGTAAGGCTGTAATTGCATTATTAGAAACTAAAAGGAAGGGATAGAAATTACAAAATCGCACCTTGTTCTGCAGCGGCATAAATTTTTCTGAGAAGGCGAATGTTGGGAATCTGTTTTGTACATTGGCATACAAGAATCATAAGAAATATAAATAAATAAGAGACTTGTCTATTTAAATCTTAATGTATTTATTATTGAAATGTATGTTTTAACAGATAATAATGAGTCTGTTGTTACTCACTATCAGAACAAAATCAATAACTTCCAAAATTATTTTTATTTTAAAAAACTTTTGATTTAAATAAATGATGAATGATAAGAGCTGAATATCCATAACAAACGTGCAAACAGTATTCCCTTTATCTAGTGAACACTTATTATGAGTACAAAGGTAGTCCATACAGTATAACTAGGCGGCACAAACTTAAATTTAAAATAATTTTCCGACTGCATGTAGTGTTTACAGTTTAAGATTAAAAATAGATATAGGTCACACAGGAGTAGAATACAATACTAATTGTTTTGTGCTGAAAGAAAAAGACGAGGTAGAAATGTAACTTCAAATTAAATCGATTACCTTACATGTAAATATTAATTTTTTTTTTTTAAACTGCTTTACGTTTCTCAACAGCGAGGTCTTTAGAGACGGGAAAGGATGGGGGCAAGGAATGGGAAGGAATTCGGCCATGGCCTTTTGAAGGAAGCATCCCGGCATTTGCCTGGAGTGATTTGGGAAACCATGGAAAACCCAAATCTGGATGCCGTCCTCCCGAATGTGAGGCGAGAACGCTAACCGTTACACCGCCATGCTTGGTGTAAATATTCAATTTGTGTAAATGAATAGACAAAAATAAACAGTGCAGCCAATGAAACATTAGGTGAAGAACCCTAAGTCATTAGGATGTCATGTTCTGTGTATGATGTAGAGACACACTTCCACAGCAAATAATGTAGACTAGTCTAGACTTCCAAGCAATGCAGATCCTGCAGAATAGAATTAGATACCTCATTCGACTTACCAATGCCATCAGCATTTATTGACAGCCTTTCATGTAAAAAGTTAATTAGCTTTAACACACATAGTATAATATTCTAGAATGTTCCCAATAAATCATGTTAGCTTATCTAAATCGTGCCATCATGGCCATCAGCGTCTGCTTCTCTTGTTCTCTCTGTACTGACTGGCGTAACTGAACTACCCTCCTGATGGGAATGAGGCCCTACGTACCTGAACTCACTGGGTACACTCGTGGATTATCACAACAGGTGTAGAATGTGGAGGTGTACCATATTCTGTACTGGCACCCAGATAGTCGCCAAGGTGGGTTTTACTGTAAGTGGTGATGGCCCTATTGGACAAGCATGCAGTATGGTTAGTATAATTGACCTTAGCTTCTGAGAACTGGCACTCAGGAAGGAAATAGCAAATGATAGTATAAAGAAACAGTAATATGGGCATTAGGCTGCCAATGCCTAAAAACAAAAGCTTGACTGAGCTTAAAGCAAAGGAGACTAATCACTGGAGATAAGTCATAATTCCCAGTTATTAGTATGGAAGTCCAAATTCCTCCTCAAATTTTGTGAGATAAGTAGAACAAATTGCCACAATTTGTAGTAAGATGACCACAATTTTCTGTACAAATTACACTCCTTAGGCCAAAGTCGTGTAATTAGGACTCAAGTGCAGCATGCAGAACAGACAGGCAATTACAGTTGGTGACTATAATGTAGTTTATAACTGATTTCCTACTAGCCTCCTCGCTCTATAAATCATACTGCTCCAAAGTCTCAGTTGTCAGTGTCCAATTGTGGCAAGCAATGCTGATGACAATACATGAATGTTTTTGTGTGAATGGATGGTTACATTTCTACACAGATGGTTGTTCCGATTATGTAACGACCCATCAAAGTTACAAGGATACAATCTAATAGCGAGTTTTTATGACAAAATAATGGCCATGAAAGAAGTTACAATACATATGTTGTAGCTTTTCCACAGCAAGTAAATCTTCCTTGCAGAATCTCAAGAAGTTACCATACCAGTCATCCAAACTTTTTCAGACTATAACCTAACCAATTCATGCTAAAATGAACTACAAGGCATATCTGGAAGCAGGTTTCAGTATCATACTGCACATATACTCACTAGTGAAGCCATGTGCATTAAAGCACCACTGTTCTGTACAGTGCCTGGGGGAACAAGAGGTCCAGGTTCAAACCTAGGACCTAATGTGTTGACCATGCTAATTGATTTTTAACTAGTTCTCCGCAGTCACTTAGATGAATGCTGACACATTCCCCCAATTCTACCTCGAATTACTCATTTCACAACTATGGAAAAATACAGTGCACAGATTAAACAGTTGGCCCTCAGAGAGTGAAGACATGGGCAGTCAAAACTCTTGCCACTTTATATTGAACAAACTAATAAGATTGCCTGATGAAGTTTCACAGCAATATTGGGACAGATTAATACAATTATGCCTATAACTTGGTCAAAAATGCAATCAAAGCACTAATTCATCTCATGGCTTAATGTATAAGCTTGGATTTACTTTCTTACAATTGGAATGCCAGCTACAGCTTTTGGTAAACAGTGGAATTAACTTTGCCGGAAGTCAATCCGAAAATATCTGCTTAATTCTGCCAGTGATGCTATGTTCCACTGCATAATGTGCAGGACTGCCTGCACAGAATGGTAACAAATGACAAGTTACAACTATGCATGTCAGCCCATATGGATGCAATTGTTACTTCTAATGCCCAGTAGTTTATCATGATACAGACACTGGTTTTATATATATATAGTAACAATGAAATCGAGAAGCTAAGTAGCAGAAAGGAATTAAATTAGGATAGGGAAATGAGCGACCACTTACCTTTAGATGATGGATGTGGGGCGCGAGCACACAGAAAAGACACAAATAATAAAGTAATTTTCGGGATAAACCCTTCGTCAACGGGAGAACATTATGAGACGTGGGCGCAGCTGGAGACTGCCTCACAGAAAGACCGCCGGTCGGGAAAATGGTGGGGTTAAATTCAAACATCGGCAAAGTAGAGGGGCAGTGAATAAGAGTTAATTCCTGAGCATAGCCATTTTGAGCTCTGGGAACCAGTTTCCAGCAGTATTTGGTCAAAGCCAATTGTGTGTTTCATGTCTCCTTAAGAACTTATCAGTAAGCGGATGATAGAATTCGACAGGAGTTTTTCAGACTTAAAAAATGATCTACAATGTGACATCATCAATCAAACATTTAGCAGTCAGTAGTGAGCTATATCAAATGTTACCATGAACTGAAGGGCTTTTCTAAGGTTTTCAAAAACTTGTGAAAGCTTCATCAGAGGTGTGAACTCAAGTGAGTTAGTTGGAGCTACCTGCTATAGTCTCCAATGGATGTGTTTGTCAGATGATTTTCCCGTTCATCTTCAGAAGCTTTTTAGAATATACTGTTTTTAGAAAAGGTGTTTTTAATTTGGAT
Organism: Vandiemenella viatica; assembly: GCA_031002005.1. Taxonomy (NCBI): domain Eukaryota; kingdom Metazoa; phylum Arthropoda; class Insecta; order Orthoptera; family Morabidae; genus Vandiemenella; species Vandiemenella viatica. Next base: position 95,938,130 of record JARYHS010011408.1, read on the forward strand.
GTGCAACCTTACTACTTGTTAGCTATTACATGTTAAGTTAATAGCTTAGCAACCGATTCTCAAGAAACCATGCATGTTACGAATCTTATTTCAATAGTATGAACCTTATCAGTAACGGTCAGAGCTTCAAACAATCTTTACCACTCCTAACACGCAGAACGTTTGACAATCTTCCTTGTAATGAGGCCTATAAAGGAACCAGTGCAGTAGTGGCAGGCTAGCTGGTATATGATAGGTGTTGTGAAGCATGTGACATGCCCAATGATGGTGAAGCTTTCCCCTGTAGTCAGTTTGGAATATGTTGTAGTGGGTTGATGCATGCTGAAGGTTTTGCGGTGAGGTCTATTGCATGGGAAAGATCCATATGGTGTTTCTGGAGAGTCTAATGGAGGGTATTTGTGGACCAAGATGTTTTTGGGATTAGGTGGTCTACTGAAACATACAGGGAACAGTTGGTAGCACAAAGATACTTATATATTATAATTTCTACAACCAACTATCCCTCAACCAACAATCGTATGAATCTTTATTTTTTTTGTGTACTATATAAGTTGACTCTTTTTGGCATTTACTTTCATGTTGACCTATGCAATTTGATATCCTGTCCCAGTATACTACCCTGTGCACACTTCTTTTCTCTTACATCTATTAGAATACTGCATTTCACTGTCTGATACTGGGCTTCTTAACTTTTAAGAATTCCTTCACCCAACAATTCACTTTTAGATCCATACCAATTTTATACTGTCAGTTATCTTGGAAACTTCTAAAGCCAAGGGCGTAGCCAGGATTTTGTTCAGGGGAGGGCAGGCAAGAGAAAACTGATAATATGCATGCTACAAAAGCATTTATTAATGGAATAGATTTATATTAATTAATTAATTAATATAATTAATAAATATTACAATTACACTAATAGTAATTTTTTGAACAACTTCATCTGCAATTTTATAATAATTTTCTTATAAAAATTTTCTGTGTACACCAAGCATACGCAGACAGTTTAGATGGTTCTCTAGCATAGTTGACATCAGCCATGTTTTAACAAGGCGCAGTATAGAGAAGGACTCTGTATGTTGCTTGTTGTACAAGGCTGAGCCAAGGAAATTAGGATTGCGGTTTTTTTTCGCACAAAAGGATATTACCGCCTCATTTAACTCTTTCATAAGGTCTAGTACTCCAAGATTTTCTGTTGTCATACCCTATTCCTTCCATAGTTTATCCCATAGTTCGACTTCATAATCAAAAAATTTTAAGTTATAGTATTTTTAAATCAACCAATAACATACTTTAACTAGAATGTAACTGTAGATTTCAATCCAACAATGCAGGATCCCGCATCATTTGGCAGTCTGGCGGATCCAGCACCTAATTAAGTGGATCCGCAATCCATAAAATGGGGTGAAGACATGTTTCAGTCTTCGTCACCTAGCTTCCTTGTCGTCGCTTTCCGGTCCGACTTGTTCTCTACTGCAGCAGTTCCCATTTTTTTTTTTTTTTTTTTTTGTAAGTCAATGTATTCAGTTTTACGTTTTTGTAAGAACTTTAGTTTGTTTTTGTTGTATACATTACTGTAATTTGAGTTATGTCGCCCTATTGTAAACCTATGTCCCAAATCGTGCACACAAGAAAGGTACAATTAGAGTAGTTTCTGTGGGCGAATTAGAAACAATACAAAAAGAAGGTTACAACTACCGACAGCTATTTCAAAATCTATTGAATAAATGATGTGTTAAAATTTTTTTGTTTTAAACTGTACTTCATTGTATTTGAGATTTCTTTTCAAAATGTGGATTTTAATTTCCTAATTTGCTAATTCTGTAAGATCTATTATAACAAAGTTTTCAAATTCTGTACACGTTGTCATAATTGTTCAGATTGAATATTTCAAGAAACAATGTAAAAGACTTTCGTTGAGTGTTTGATGAGTGGACGTCCCAAAAAATCATCTATATTTCAACGTTTATGTTCATCGCAAAGAAACGCATTTTAATATCAGCTTGCTTAGAACACGAGGTTCCTGAATCATGTATCATTGCATCAGTTGATCAAAGAACGACTGACAAGCTTTGGTGTTGCTGTTGAAACTGATGTTATCGGCAAAAGACCTGATGGGACAGGCGTCAGGAAAACGTTCTGCCTTGGTATCTGCAATTATACTTTTCACACAGCACACAATTGGCAGTTGTCAACGTTTTGTACCCCTCCCACCAAAAAAAAGAAAACTACTGAAAGAAATTGAACTCACAGAATCAACTTTGACTCGGATGAAGACATGGACGCCACAATTGAAGCACAAAGCACGACCATAACACTGGTTCATCCACATACTGAGGTGATTCCCAGATTTAATGATCTCAAAAAAAGTGCAGTAAGTTAATTTTTTCAAAAACGAGGAGGTAGAAAGCGTTTTCTCGGCTGCTGGCTATATATGTAATTCTTTGCAAATAAAGTAACAGTTTCATTGCTTATTAGATGAGTAGATTATTTTTCAAACTGACATGATTTACTGTAAGGCATGTAATACGATTTCAAACTGAATACTCACCTTAATTGATTATTTACTAAATAACTAGAGTTAGATTTAAAACAAAAAGTGTAAAAGCGCAATATATAATCCCAAAACACTGCTCCAGAGAAGCTAACATGGAATTTACACAAGGTATGAAAATAGATCCCTTTCAAAAATCGTATAGACTCAGCAGAGTGATTGGAACTACGTTGTTGGACAGATACAATGTGCCGGACTTTCAAATCGGTTCCAATGGCAGCTGCAGTTCTGGTACATGTTTTTAAAATATTTTAGCTCTCCGTGTCTGCGTTGCTGCGATGATCTTTTGTGACAGACATTACTCTATTAATATGATCCTTACATGTATACATGTCAATCGTCTTTGATTGTAATTCAGTGGCAACAAGTTCCCGTAATCCTGACTATTCAACCCAACGCATATAATGAATTCTGACTTGATAGCAACACACTGTAACTGGTAAGCACCTTTCCTTGCCGCATCATTCCCTTCTCTAGAAACATTTGAAAGTCCATTGACAATGTCTTCAAAATGCTCGTTAAAATGGCAAAACACGTGTATTATTGAGAGCAGCGGGTCCCATATAAAAGCTAAAATATTTGGCACATACTTTCTCCGTAAAATGGTTTCTTGTAAAAAGTTTATGATTTACTATATCGTACTAATTGTGTTCCATGTTTCTGTAATTTGATTTAAATTATTTACAACCAGGTTAAGTATGTGGATTGCGCAATGAAAATACAAAACTTTTTTTTATATTTCTCTTTAAAAAAAATTGAATCCCACCAATATCACCTCCTAATGTAGAATATCCTTCATATCCTTGGCTTACACACCTGGCAGGTCCATGTCCTTTCAATTTTTGATGCTATGATTTGTCAATCAACGCCATCAGTTCTACGAATTTTTGCGGATTGTATTTTTATCTAAGTCATAAAAAGTGATTTTTATGGAAAGCTGTTCTTTACCAGCTATGTCACATGTCTCATCTGCCAATACAATATAAGTCTTCTTTGGGGCCTGCATAATTTCACTTTTAATGACTAAGCCGCACAGGGCAATGGTTTCGTTTTGAATCTGTGGGGAGATATAACTACATCACATTTTTCTTAACCTAATCATAATAATTGATAAAATTGCGATGGAGCAGCCCTCCCTGCACACCCGTCTTTCTCCTTTCCTCTTCCAACCTATTTTTGCCCTCTGCTAATTTTTACTTCAAATTCTTTCAGTGCTTCTGGTAAATTATTCATCACTTCTCGTGGCAATTTATTCCAGCCCTTACACCATTTCCTACGAAAGAAAATTTTGCCACACCCTTATCCCTGAAATAAAGTGCCAGCTTGTGGTCATGGTCAACCTTGCCCTTCCAAGCACCTCTCTTAATTTTCCCACCAATATCTTTCCATGCTTCATCTTCAGTATAGGCCTTATATACTCCGATGACTTTCTTCACCCTCCTTCTATCCTCCAATGAATCCCACTCCAGTTCCATTATAATATTAATTACCGATTGTGTTTTGCGGTAATTTCCAAAGGCAAATCTCGCCCTCCTCTGCACCAATTCCTGTATTTGCTACGCAAAATGTGGGTCCCAAACTATGCCAACATATTCCAGCAATGGTCTGGCCAGAGTTTTGTAACCCAATTCCCTTACTTCTCTAGTGTATCCCCTCAACACTCTTTCCAACAGGTGAAGAATTTTAAACCATTTTCCTATTACCTGTCCAATGTGTCCTTCCCAGTTAAGTCTGGTGTCAAAAGTTACACCAAGGTATTTCATTTCGAGTCTTCAATAAGTTGCTCCTTCCCCATTTTAAAATCATAATTTACCTTTAGCTTTTTAACTGTGTACCTAATAATCTGGTTCTTCTTTGGATTTATCTTCACTCCAATTTTTCAATGTGCTGTTTCAAAACAAGGACCTTGAATCAATTCTTAGTTTCAACAGTTCTTCATGAATACCTTGATGTATACCACAGAAAATAATCTAAGATATTATAGATGATACGATTTATCGATTGTCTTCTACTTCCTTCTTACGGAAACAACCGGTATTTTGTTTCCTGAGAAGATCTTAGCATCGTTAGCTGCTGATTGATGATAATGTGATGAAACATTTTTTGCTGTGTTCATAGATATTTTTAGCGACAGAAAGTTGAGTAACAAATTAGAATATACTAGCAGAGGCACGCAATTCTGCAAGCAACAATTATTAAATTTTCATTTAAAATTAGTGGCTTTAGCATCTACAGAAAAGTTTCAATTTTCAGGAAGGTACCCAGCAGTGTTTTAGCATCTCTCTCCAACACCATTGTACTTAATTCATGACTGAAGTTAATATGAAGGTAGGCCTGTGGGCTGTAACACTGTATATAGCAGTATAGATACGAGCATAGAATATGTGAAACAACTTGACTGTTGGACCGACCCAACTCTAATCCAGGTGAATCCGGGCACTTAGGACAAATATACTGTAAATTCAAGAGTAATAAATATTTTATCACAAAATTAGCTCTTACACTACCGACTTTTTCATAATCGCTTAGTGGTAATAAAAATAAATACAAACGAGTGCAACTAACTATAGTTATTAAATAAAAGTCTTACTTTTAGGAGGCACTGTATGTAATACTATTAAGAGCCGTCGTTAACCTTACGGTAAATACAAATTAATTGCTTTTTTTTAAAAAACTTCCTTCTATCCACTGTTATAAAAAATAAATTACTAGCGTGCGCTCCGGCGATGTCAGTCTAAAACGATTCGGTGCGTTGTGAACGTGTCGGGTCATCCTGCAGTCTAACGGTATTTAGGCACGCGGCAAATGTCCTCACTACTTGGCTCGAGCGCAGTTAAGACTGAGGTGTCTTTGTTCGAGTTAGCTCAAGCGGCACAGCGAAAACTATCGCCTTGTAATACAATTATACGGTGCCAAAATTTTTTTTGTGTAATAGCAAATGTGCAGCTCAATCAGATTCCAACCCCCACAACCATCACTTTAAACTCCAATCAACGAATCTATAGAATCGCCAAATGACATGGTTAACTCAATACATTATACCTAAGTAAGGAGTAAGTTCTCGTTAAGAATGGCAAAAAAAAAAAAAAAAAAAAAAAATGTTTTTGACATTCGAAAAAGGTATTGCAGGCTAGTAGACGAATCTCAAATTGCTAGAAATCTTGAAGTCACAGCATCTTTCAGTAATTGAAATCGCCTTCCGAAATTAATGATTTTAGGAACTCTACCGTTGTTATTCTCGTAACATCTGTTTATTGTATCCTCGATGGCTTCATATCTATGTCTTCCATGAGTTTCTCACCATACTGTAAGGTCCGATCAAACAGAGCGCGTGCAGGGAAGTCTGCACGTAGCGGGCACTGTATTACGTTGTATTGCATCAATCTTGTCACAGCGGGCAGCGATCAGGTTATGAGAGCACACAGTTATCGCGCGATCACTTCGAGATGGCGAATGTCGGAATAGAGAAATTAATTAATTTGATCAGCGAAAAAATTTATTTCATTCACGCCACCCCGACTAAAAAAAAACAACAGGAAAAGTGAAGATTGGATTGAGATTGCGGCGAAAATGAAAGAAACCTGCAATTGCTAATTGAATTACTATTTATTTATTTAAAAGTATTTTATTTCGTTTATCATTATATATTTTTTACATTTATTTTGTTGCAACTTATTATTATTACTTGCACTTATGACATATAATTCTGTTTATTTAAGTAAGTAGGAGAGTAGTAAGCATGTATGTTTACGATACGTTAAAATATTAATTAGAAAATTAAAATAAACGACGAAGTGGTCGGTCACTTGAACTCCGTTTTTTCGGCGTTGTATTTGAGAACGCCGTTCTGGACAGGTTTGGACTATCTGACATTTCATCACTTGTTATATCTGCAGCATTATAACATCGAAGATAACTGGGCAAGCAACGTAATGCTTTTACAAATAATAATAATAATTTTTTAAAAAAAAACGCCGCTTCTGGGCGACACGTGGCGCTCTACTAAGCCGTTTATTAAATATTTTGTTTCAACGTCTGTCGGGAAAGGGCGCATTAAATAAGTCTGCAGTGCGAAACATTCGTCGCTATAAAAACTTGAGAGACGGGGTATCCATACTAGGCAATGGTTTCGAAGATAGAATGGTTTCACAGTGAACGAATTCACAATAAATGGAGGTATTTTGAATGATGCTAGTGTCGCTGTGCCGGCCGTAGCTGTCAATATCAACTACAAGAAACTTTAAATCTGGATCATCAACTGCCAGTAGAATGGGAAAAAATGTAACAGAAATAACTTGAGCCAATGTTGTTAGGACAGCTTATTTTCACGTGTTTTCCGTTCACACTTCCAATGCAATTCGGAAAGTGCCAAGGTTCTCTGAACTCTCCTCAGAGTTTTTCACACATCAATCGGTCGGAACAGGCCCGCCGTAAGTGGGCGTGCAAGGCGTGCACCGCACGCGGGCGGCACTTCCAGGCGGGCGGCAAATCGCGTAATCGACTGTCGCCGCAGGGACATTGGCAGAGCTTTAATTGTTATTATTATTATTTTTAGCAGAACTGTGACGTCGGTGACACTCGGGGTGGCAATAATGGGGGCGGCAAAATAATGTTCGAAGGGGTGGCAAACTCACATTTTTTTGACCCCGTTCGGAAAATTCCTGGATCCACCACTGGCTGTAGTTAGACATGGGGCGGAATAATTGGTTGCACAAGGGCGTTCAAACCGCTAGCGGCGGGCCTGGGTCGGAACAGGTAAATACGAAGGCTGTAAAAAGTCCCAGTTACTTCCTTCACTTTGCTGGAGACAGTTGCATGATGACCGCGAATGAAAAAGCGATAGTTTGGTGCGAGTCCCCTCCGGCCAAACACCCAATCGTTTCGCGTGACGTTTGTTCTACACACTGAATCGCCCGCGCTGTGTTTAACATCGTCAGAACGCGGTGGGCATCCCTTGTGTCGCACGCGCACGCTGCCCGCTCTCTATTTGACTGGACTAAATACAATTTCGATATCCACCAAATCACTTTTCATTTAGGTTTCTAGTATACAGTGTGATGCATCACAATGAAAGTTGCAGCTACTCGATCATGTGAAATGTCCACGGTGGTTTCACGAAAAGACAGTGGCTGGAAAGTTTGCCGCGCAATCCGGACTGGGTTGCGTTGCCACGCGCGGCAGATGCGCTGTCAACAGAAATGGTTCGCACGGCAAATAATACCGGTTTGGCGCGCTCGAACATGCCTCGCGCGGCAACCGCACATAGTCGATACGCAACTTAAGCAGCACCGTGCGTGGCACGTTGTGCCGCCTTGTTTCCCGCAGATAGCAATAGCAAGCAGATTTAAATCACGCGAACTGAATTAATTTTTGAAAGTTGTTTAACATTGTTTACTCTTCGATTCGGCAGAACTTTGATCGAGTGCATACCCGCGTCCTGTTGGGGGGGAGGGGGGTGCTTGTCTAAAGCTACACTATCAACAAGGCCATTTTTGTTTGCTTAATCCAAAATATACATAGTCCATTAAATGTTTTCTCCCAAACTCATTTTGTATATTTACAAACCTTTCTACCCTCCCCTTACACACACAGACATTTCTTTTGTGGTTGCATATCAAGATGTCCATCATCTTAATTGACATCATGATCAATCTAATAGTGATGAAAATCACAGGTCTGTTAATCTTCCCTCCTTTAAGAAGCAGAGCTACTGTGGCTCTTTTCCTGTCCTCTGTTAAGCAGCATGTCTCCAGAGCCAATCTAAATAGTATTTCAAGGTATGGTACAAAGGTGTATTCCCATCTGTAAAACACCTGTAGTAATATTATCCATATTGACCCATTTAAGCATTTTTAGCTTACTTCTTTACCTTAAAATATTCTAGTTCACTTGCTACTTAATATATGGAGAAGTTGCTGCTCTGGTTTTTCTTGTCCTGTTCTTGAATAATAGTTTCTAATAGTCTCATTTAACCGTTAGTTCAGTTGAAAATCCTAGAGGATTTAATTGTTTTAATTCTTAAATTGGGTACATTCCCCACCCCTCCTCTACTTTGCTCTTTATAAATTTTAAACTTTTCCAGTTTTTTTAAAACTGTTTATATGTTCCCTTGGTAATTTATTTCAGTACCCGACTCCCTTACCTACAAAAGAAAATTTTCCTCTTTCCTTACACCTGAAATCAAGTACTAAATTAATTAATATCTCTACCATTTTCCCATCCTCTGTAGTTCTTCCCCTTCCCTACCTATAACTGTCTGAATACTTTCTCTTTCTCTTAGTTTCCTAATATTGACATAGAATTTTCTAGAATAGTGGTTCCTCTCCAAACATAATATTCTTCACATCTCTCTTTACTGTTATTAATTCCATGGTTAATTGTTGCAAATACACCCTATTTTCTAACACTATTGTGTTTTCTTCTAACCAATCTTCATAGCCTTCTCACCTTCTTACATGATTATAAGAAAAATATTGTCAGGTTTTTTTAAAAAAAAAAAAAAAAAAAAAAGTGTATGAATTAGAATTGAAACAGAAATAAAAATCTTTGTTTATTTGGCACAAAAACTCACAAAGTTTCTTCCATGTGTTATGAATGTTCTATATGGATACTCTTTGTCATTCTGTATGTCTCTTCATCCAGGCGTCGATGAGTTTCCTTAGAGAGCAGACACCAATCATCTATCACATGACTTGATGCAAAAAATACACTCCAGTGAACAATTTAAGACCATTTCAAGATCGATAAAAGAAGATTTCGAAAAATTGTGGCACTGATAGTGAAAATGTCAAAGTGCGTGTTAAGACAGTAGAAGAAGGTAGAATTGAAATAAATCCTCTTCAAAATGTGCCGAGGCAGCAACTCTGCTGAGTAGGGAAGAAAGCCGAGTGAAATAAAGCTATGGGAGACTACAATTTTGGTGGGATGCTGCTGTGAGGGGGGGGGGGGGGGGGGCGAACTTATGGCAACGGCTGCCTCCAATACTCCAATGGATGAGGACTAGCAGAGAGGAAGACAATGATACCACAGTCTATCAATGTGATCTTTTCTACTTCTGTAAACCCCAAGTATTGAGCAGTAGTTTGTCTTGTGTACCTAAATAAAATTTTAAATTATAAACATTATTTGTTCTTTCACTGTGAATTTGAATAAAGCAAGATGTAGGCCTAATCATGTTAACACATTGTAACAGCCCTCATACCTGAACTTTAAAAAGAATTGGGTATTTGACTACTTCTTGAAAATGGTTCTAAATTGTTTATTGGTAGACCTTATTCACCGAGTGAAGAGATTTTTTGACGGAGTTCATTATTTTGCGTAAAATTCAAAGTTAAAATTTAAAGAATTTAAAAGCCCACCAAAACGCTCCTTCCCTTCCTGGCGCGTGCAACGACAGTGGTGACGTCACACGTTTGTAAACGCTGCCGCTGCGAATAGAGCGTTTCCTATTACCCAAGTTTTCAACTATTTTTATTGTTTGTTGCTGGTTACTTCTTGTGATTAATGAAATATAAATATAAAATCGAAAACAATTTGTAAAAGCCTACAGCGAAAAAATATTGAATGTAGACGCCTTATTTGTGAGGCTAGCTACAGAAACAACCACCGAGTTTTATTCTGTGGAGTTTAAAAATGTAACAACTTTAATTTGATATTGCGACAAAGTCACTTACGATTTTCTGTGAACTTCATTTACACCGCGATTTCGTACAGTTAAATGTAATCCGTTGTTTAAGGCGACAATTATTAGAGTTAGGGTCCTAAGGTTCGATCCTAGCTTCGGAATATGTTCAATTTGTTTTCTTTTGTCATTTTCTTTGGAGACTAGTTGCTGTTGGTTGCATCGCATAATCATTTTTTCCCGAAAATCCACCAAAACAATAATTTAATTTTTCTTTTTTTTTTCTGAAGGCTTCACTACTTTTTGGATAACACAACCAAAGAAGATTTCAAAAAGGAAATAAGCAGGTTTTTTTTTTTTTTTTTTTTTTTACTTCCACATTAAAAGTAAATACCGTCAAATAGACGCAGTTATTTCAGGAAGGTAACCTGCAGTGTATCGTCAGGTAAAAAATTCCAACGGAAAGGACACAACTCGTTCCGAACTGTTTCAAAATTAGCATGAAATTTCTACAAGTGATGACTTCTAAAATAAATTCCATTATTCGCCGCCGTACACCTGTATTTTTTGCATGATATTCTCTCTCTGGTAAGTTTAAAAATTAAAAGTTTACATGTATGGTAGTAATTTGTTTCAAACGCTTGTATGACGCTTAGCAACTATTATGAATTCTTCGAATAAAAACATAGTAGTTGCAAAAAACAGCAAACAGAAACGAAAAAAATGCATACAAAAAATCTTATCCCAACCAAGGTTCGAACAAAGGGCGTTCTGAATTCCATTACCACTCTTCAATCACGCAGCTATCCTGACACTACTTCTTAATTGCTTCTATTTATTTTAATAGCAAACACTTCACAGTTTCTTAGTGTGAGATGAAGGGAAACGAGGTAGGTAAATGAATAAACAAACAAATTCAGTTTTATTGACAAAAAAATATACTTTATCTATAAGCCTTAATCTGAAATTAAGAGAAATGGCCCACAACATCCAATTGTTCCGAGCGTGGTGAGTGAGAGGTTAACGCTTTGGCCTCACATCCGGGAGGACGCCGCACAGTGTGATATTTTCTAAATCTAGAGGGACGAAAGTCAGTTTTGATAATAGTCTACGCAGGCAAAATAGTTATTTATATTAAAAGTAGATAAACCAATACTCGGAACAAAGGTTTATTTTCCACGAATTCACTCCTAACAATAGAAAAAATAGTTTGAACAATGGGCTTCATGTGATCCACTGATCAGGCGCTCCAGTCGGCCGCGGCATTTGACTGAGCTTGGTCTATGATTACGCTGTGTTTCTGCGTGTTAATAGTGACTTGTGGGTTTCTGTTGCTTTTGGCAATCCTCAAGGTAAGTTTACGCATGCTTTTTCCGTGATACATTAGCATCATTGAAACAGAGCGAGATTATTTTTAGTTAAAAGAAAAACTACTGAGCAATTTCATGTTGAATTTTAGTTCATTATACCACATTATGTCGGGCTCTTGCTATATTTATTTGAAAGAGCTGCTTAGTAGCTACAAGAAATACCTTCATTTGTTTGTGCATATTTGCTACACCCATACAACTTTTCTTTATTTCTTTATCTTCAATTCACAAATTTCGCTTACAGAATTTTTCGAGGTATGATTTACTAACGCAAAACAATCTATTTCCAACTTTCAATTTAAATATAAATGAGCCCCAAATTGAAGCTGTTACATTTTTAAGCTCAGCAGAATAAAAGTCAGGTTTTTTCTTCTATAGCCAGCACCACTAATAAGGCGTCTATTTTCGATATTTTTCCGCTGTAGGCTTTTACAAATTGTTCTCGATTTTGTATTCAAAATGAAATTTCATTAACAACAAGAAATGACCAGCAACAAACAATATAAATAGTTGAAAACTTGGATAATAGGAAACGTTCCTTTCGCAGCCACAGCGTTTACAGACGTGTGACGTCACTCAAGCGACCACCAATCCTAGAGCGTTTTCTGTCACGTGATTAGAGGTAAGAAAAGTATAATTTTTACTTCGCTTTTTTATTAAAAATAATCCACTTTTCTTTTCAAAATTGAAAAAATTAGCTTCCTGAAGCATTAATCTACGAGAATGAGTTCAATTTATAATATTTTTTTAATACTGTCAATAGCCTATTGTATTTAAAGAAGTATCTGTAGTGAGCTACAGTTTGTTTGAATGTGATCTGGTATGTTTGTTTTGCACTTTCTTGTAAATCAGTGTATATAGACTTTGTTTTATGAAAAGAAATTATTTAAAGGTCATTTAATATGTTTAAGACCAGAACTGTACAAGAGAATTGCAAGAATATGTGTAATTCCAAGTATTAATGCAAGTTACGATGTCTACAGGACAATTTTATACAGTTTAAAATGATTTATGTAAATAATTTTGCGTTTAAGTATCTTCAATTTCCATTTCTGACCATTTTGTAATGATGTTAAGTGATTATGTATTAATTCTGATTGTTTTTAATATGTTTAATTGTTTGAGTAATTGTTAATGTTCGAGAAATATCTCGCGGAAGCTTTTGAAGAATTCCAGAAATTTCGATAGAGTCTATATAAAGAAATCAGCTGAAGGACAGAGTTAATTTACAGTTAGTTGATACAGATTCACTTTGGAACTGCTAAATTTTTTTTTTTTTTTTTTACTGCTTTACGTCTCTCAACAGCTAGGTCTTTAGAGACGGGAAAGGATGGGGGGCAAGGAATGGGAAGGAATTCGGTCATGGCCTTTTTTAAGGAAGCATCCCTGCATTTGCCTGGAGTGATTTGGGAAACCATGGAAATCCCAAATCTGGATGCCCGGACGGGGAATCGAACCGTCGTCCTCCCGAATGCGAGGCTAGAACGCTATCCGTTACACCACCACTCTCGGTGGAGCTGCTAAAGATTGCGTCAATAGTAACTCTGGATATTGTATCAATATCGCTGAAGTTGTATCGAAAATAAACAAAATCTTAAACTGAGTCTTATGGTTGACTATTTAATTAATTACTGGACTAATTAAACCACTGAAGACACTAATAACATGCAGCAATTGTTCCAACTGTTGTATTTTCACTATTTTATCCATTTGCGCATATTATGAGAGTTAATTTTGCCATTGCTTGGCTGGAGGGTGCAAAACATTTGCTTGCTTGGGGTTGTAGCATACAGCAGCTTGACTTAACTGTCATCGTGTGTGGTACTTTTACAGATTCTATTTACCTATCACCAATCCCTCATAATTACCTCAAGGGACAAAGGTTGTAAGCACCTCAGAATTTGTTAAATTCTAATCTTTTTGCTACGAGACATGGGGAACCGGTATCTTGGAGGAGCCAATACTGCAACTAATAGCCTAACACAGGGCGATTTAAAATCTAAAAACTAACAAAAGATGTAATAACAGCCGTAAATAGACCTTCAATGGTAAATAATCTAGTAGTAGTTAAACTCTCCTAAGTCATTGCAATCCTCAAGAATCCAACTTGCAGGCACTTAAATTTTGTTTTGAGATAACATCACCATTTTACAACACTTTTCGATGTAATAAAAAATAGTTATAATAATAATCAAACAGGGGAAACTAAATTTTGTAGTAAATAACACGTGATCAATAGTTTTGGACAGTTTAAAAAATATGAAAATTCAGTCCAATTAATCAGCACTTTCAAACATTAATTACAACACATTTCAAGCAGTTTATGATATTAAACTACACGGTTATTACAACTTAAATTCTTCCTGAACACCGTGTTAAAATTTTTGATAAGTTCTGTACAGTCAATCAAACTTCAGATAAATTTCTAAAATGAATTGCTTCTAATTTTTCATAGTGCCAACTTACATAAATTATCTCACTCAAACCATTCAAAGTCGGGAAATAAAGACACTTTCGAACAATATAATGGAAAACGTAGAATCATATATTGGAAACACCTTTGCTCTGAAGGTAAAACCTGTTTCGCAATTTGCTGTTTACTTTGTAAATCTTTGAAATTTTGCAAATGGATGCGAGATATCAACACACCAATATCGAAGAAATGCGGTCATTACAAACGTATACCACCTAGAAACAAAACGGAGGTAGTTTTTGAAAGCGGAGCAGCTGTAGAAAGTTCTGACATAAGTTTTAAAACCCAAAATAAAGTATTTGAGGGGAAAGTGTAAATCAAAGGGAAACCCTCTTTCCTCCTCCAAAGTATAGTGATACACGAAAACATATTTTTTGTTATTACAGCCAAACCGTTAACATCAAAGGGGAGAAAGTTGTTTATATTACTTGTCTCTAGAGAATATTAAATTCTGAAAGACATACAGTATGTATCTTGGATGCACTACACTTTGGGTGTCACGTGACTTGGAAGATTTTCTTGGGTCATATAGGGCTTTCTGAGTAGTTTTTGGCCAGTTGCCTGTGGAAATTCGTGTAGGTCAGATCTGGGGCTCGCTGGAGCAAGAACTTGCAGTTGGTACTCCTGCAAGCAGTCCGGTCACATGTTTTGGTGTCGGCCATCATGGAATTTTTGTAGTGCAGCTTGGTCGGGACAATGAACAGATAATGTAAAAAATTTCAAAGGTTTAGTTCTGTCTGTCTTCTGCGTTTCATAACTTGCAAACATTTGAAAACAATGTCCGATTGCCGAATCAACAGTAATTGTGAATCTTTTTGTGTTTTTTGATATCTGTATATAATGATGGTGAAATTTGAACAGTGAGTTTATTTCCATAGGTTAACTGAACCCATTTCTCTCCGAAGGTTAAAATTAATGGAGAGTGGTGACCATGTTGCAGTTGATTTTATTTCCGGTGTATTCACTGTCTAAACTTTTTGAACGGTTGGAACTTTGTTTTTATCTTTGACGAAATCGAGTTTGAGATGCAAGTTGCAAGTTAAGATCTAGACTTACTGCAACCCCAGGTAGGCTCAAGTATGTTATCAAAATAAACTCTAGACTTCCTGATAAATTATATATTGTTCAAAAGTTCTTACACAAACTCGGTACCAGCGTATGGCCTAATAGAAAAACATCAGACTTTTATCCGAAATAAATGATTACAGGTTAAACCATCCTCTCACAGTAAGTAACTTCCTCCTAACCACTAGATGTCAAAGTTAAAAGTTCATCTCTAAGGAAGAGTGAGCCAGCACCACTGTTGTGTCACTACTAAAATTTTCTCCTATATCTCTGCGACAACCAGCATACCGTCCTCTCAGTTCAATTTCTGCCGGATTACTGCTGCTCCTTATATCCATATTGTGCCAAATGACTCAACATATGCATGATTTGACAAAGGGAAACCTTATTTTTATTCCGATAATTCTGAAATTTTGATATGTTGTGAAGCATATTTTAATCGTCAATTTTAGTTATGAGAGTTTTTCTCCTAGGTGTTGTGGATTTCTAGCTAAAGTTGTAAAAGCTTTAATCTGTCATCATTCCTACAATTTTTCAGTTTGTGAAATGATTCTGTTATCAAAGTATTCTATAAAAATTTCCTCATCGTTTGACATATAACATGTATTTGATAGTGCAAATCTACTCTGACTGTAAGTCAGCTAAAAACTTTGATGTCGTTTATCTCCAAATATACGAATGCTATCGATATGTAATATATCTCAAACTTTGCTAAATTTGATTCTCTAACATATTGTAATATTATGTCCTTATTATCTTTTTCCCCTTATTGCTAATAATTTGTTTCCAAAATGATGCTTTGTAGCAGCCATTACATTTAAACCTTAATTTTCCTTTTACGGCTTATATATTGTCAGAATTTGTCTGTGTATTCAGTGAAATTTTATCTTTTATTTAAATGTCATTTCTATGCCCTCAGACCAGTATGTCCGCAAAAATGCTGAATTGCAAAGTCAGCGAAATCTCTAATTTTGTATAAAAAAACATACTTTCCTGTTATACAACATTTTACGCTTTTAGCAGGCGTCATATTAATTAAATATTCCATTTACTCTTTTCGGGGATCGCACTGTTTTAAACCACAACATTTCGAGTCTGAAAACCCTGATGAAGGCACCAGGTTGGGCGCCGAAACGTTGGTACTGAACCATCAATTAAAGCAGTGCGATCCCCGAAAAAAGTAAGTGGAATATTTAATTAATACTTTCCTGTTAGTTATTGACTCTGTCTCTTCATATGTTGCGTATTATTTTATGCTGAACATTTTGAGCTAAGAATCTTTAATGGGTTATGGATAGCTTTCAGAATTCTGCACCAGGTAAGTGGAAAATGGTGTGATAATTCTGAAAGACTGGGAGGGTTTTAATCTGGGAATTTTTAAAACCGATTATTCCAAGTATATACGTTGAAAAAGGGTTAGTTCTATACCATAAGTGACCATTTGTGATTCCACATGTAGAACCTACAATCTTTGGATATTTTATGAAATTTAGAATTGTTTCATTCAGTTTGTGGCCAATAGTGGAGATGGTATCAACTGTTGTTAAATATTGTTATAATGTGTATACACTTAGTGTAGTGAATATCACTGACAATGAATGTGGAAGAAACTCTTTATAGGTATGAAGATCTGTGGAGTTGGTTTTACTGTGTTTTTGGTATTTTGTATACTTAAAAGTTGTAAAATACTAAGAAATAAAGCATTAAATGCTTAAAGAAAGTAAAAACATGTAACATTGGTGTCAGAAGTTTAACCATTTTTACGAGAAACTACTGAGATTTACGGCAATTTGGAAGCGCAACTACTGGTCTAAATGATGATGAAGCCTTTACGGCAACTACAAAATGATGATTGTTATTGCAAATTGGGAGCTAGCAGTCACTGAAAGTAAATCAGACAAAAATAGCTCGGCCAGAAGCTGCAATAAAGGAGAAGGGAAAAGATCCAGAATCGTTCGATTTGAGCAAGTATTTAATAGGACATGTAGTGAGTACTAATTAGACAGACACATCTACTCTTAAACAATTAACACACTACCTCATTAACACGAAATCAGAGAAGCAATCTTCTATTAATTCTGGTCTGACATACAAAAAATGAAAGGTAATGTTGAAGACTTAATATCCCAAACAGGAATGAAAGAAACACAGTTGCAAAAAAACATCACGGAGACAACGTCTAATCTACAAGAAGAAAACATGGAGCAAACATCTGCTCTGTGTGACAAAGTTTTACCGAATACATTCAGCCTAGAAAAAGGGTTCAGTGTTACCACGGTGGAGTTTGATGTTTTGAAGCAACAACTGGATCAAAGGAGATTGGAGCGTTTTACAATTGTCGGAAAGTGCAAGGGTAAAATGAAACCAGCTGTTTTTGATGGCGAAATAGCAGGATCATCATATAAGAAGCAGTTTGAGACAGTGGTTGGCCCGATACGGAAAAGGCAACTGCGCTGATTTTGAACCTGGGAGGGAAGGTGCTGATATTTTTCAGCCTACACCAGCAAAAAAAGCAGACGGCTATGAATACCTTATGCTGCTGTTGGACAACTGGTTCGAAGATGAAAGTATGTTGATGTTCTACAAGGGCGACCTAAAGAGTCGCGTTCAGTGACGTGGATATTCTTTCCAGGAACTCAAGGCGGATACTGAACAGCTAACCATCTGTTAATCAACAAACACCAAGTTGGTTTGTAGTAGTTTCTCTGCTGCGATAAGTGACCCGAATGTTAATCTGGTATAATATAGTTGGCTTTATAGGCGACTAAAAATGAGGAGAAAATGGTCAGTATTGGTTTGGGTATAGTACCCAAAGCTATACCACCCTAAAAGATAACACTATCATGTGTATAAGGCAATGAATCAACCAGATTGGTGGTAGTCTCAAGGTCATACTAATTTTCTAAAGGGAGTTAGGCGAAATCTTAGATTCGGAACAAAGGAGCCTTATAGCGTAGGTGAAGCAAAAAGTAAATGGATTTACACAGGTATAAAGAAGGATAGTCAACGGACTAAGATACATGGATGAAAGTAATGGATCTTGGTTAAGAAGTTCAAAAGATTATTACAAATTGAATTTAAAGTAAATTTGATGAGTTTCAAGGTAGTTTTTCATTAAAGGAAAAAATGCAAATCATGAATAAAACTGGTAAACGAAATAAAACTAAATTAGATTAAAGAGCATCTTTTGGAAATAAGATGACAATAGTTTGAGATCATTGGGTTTAACAGAAGTATTTTAAATATAATTCGGAAGTAAAAGTCTGGATTGCATCAGCTTTAAACGCTTCATGAGACAAAGTGAAGCGGTTAACGAAATAAAGACTAGAAAAGTCAAATTTAAACTACGCCAAATTCCTGTGAGGCACTCTTTTTTATGAAAGCGATTTTTTTTTTTTTAGTAAGTTTAACATAATTTTCAATCAGAACAGCACTTTTTCCAACCTGTGAGCTATATAAACAAAGCATGTTGCTCAACGTACGTCAGCTATTTATTCAAACAACGGTCATGTACATACGTGTCAATATAAAAGTCTTCAACGCTAGTGACCTACCACACTTGAATACTAGAATACAAAAAATAAATGGAGCATTCATCCCACACCGAAGCACTCTACTACGACAAAGACAGCCAAGCTGCCGTGGTCCAAGAATTTATAATAAATTACCTGCAGATGTTATCAATAAACCAAAGCATGCCATGAAGAAATATATATCCGCTTGGCTTTTAGAGAACTATGAATTATTAAATGAATTAATAAATTTTCATCACTTGGTGTACACAATATATATAAATATATATAGGTCTTAAATATTACTTTACCACTAAGAATTTTTAAAATGTCCACGTACATGGAACAAATCTTTATAACAAATGTATCACTTGTATGTTTATGTTCCTAATATACTCTGTTGATTATTGTTTATACACAATCAAGTAGGCAAATCTCCATAATGTAAAATCAAGATAGTTACAACTTGAAGCCCACACACAAGTTTTACCTTATGTGGGATTCACAATATAGCCTTGTAATATTCAATACCACATTAAAATTGTATTACTGTTATTTGCGAATTAAAAAAATGGAAAAAAATTAATAATGGCAGCCAAAGAGAAGCGGAAACTTTGTAAGATTATATCTCTGTAATTAAAGGCATTTAGATGGGAGTAAGATACATGAAACTAATCGTAAAAATATGTAGAATTTTCTGACGTTAGAACAAATATGCTAGAGCAAATAGTTTTGATAGAAAATCTAAATGACAGATTTCCAGACTTCAAAAATCAATAGCAATAAAACGAAAAGAGGTACAAAAAAAATTATTAGGACAAAGTACTCAAAATAAATAGTTCTACATTATCACAAGGTTTCAGGAAAATTGGAAAAACTTTAAGAAAATATGTCGCCAGACATAGGGCAAAAAGACTGCAATATAAGCCAGCGGCAGGCCTGTGGGAAGGTCAGCATAGTCAGCGACACCCCATCAAGGCTAGATTGTATAAGAAAATCGAGAAGAGGACTCTGCTGTCTTAGTTTTCGGCAGTTGACAGGTTGAGGTCATGTGAAGAGCGTGAATGACGTGTGGAAAATTTTCTGGGCTTACTCTGTAAACTTCAGAGAAGGAGTCTAGTTGGAACTATTTCCGATTCCAGAGTAGGGATGCTTTGAATATTTAAACAATAAAATACTGAATTTGAAGATTACTTTTGTGTCCTGAACTTTTAAATTGTTTTACCCCTCTTCAATAATCCCACTGCTAAATCATCGGTTACTAAAACAGTTAATCAAACAACAAAAAGCAATTAGTAATCATAGGTTTTCCCGGCGAATCTGATACTTTAAAATCTCTCGGGCATGCAGCAGGGTCAATTGATCGTAGAGGAATGAATTTTCGACTGCGTAACGTGCCATCATCTTATGTGGCTGGGTCAATTATTTCCAAGCAAAAAGCAATCCCATAGAACTGAGAACTAAATACCTAATACTCAGGACTCATAACTCAATTTTGCTTTCTGGTCTATCCTTTACACAAAGACCAGTAAAGCACTATTTTTATTCGACACTGGCGATTCTAACATGTGGCAAGACTGACCTGAAGTAACTTCTCACATATGTGCTGATACTGTACGTGACCAATAGGATGGTGAAAACAGAACATCGAGTGTGTGTGATGGTTATTGTGTAATATTCAGTAAGCATCATCTTGGAAGGCTTATGTGCATGAACTGCTTCCAAGCACAAGCAAACCATTATGTGTTTGACTGGTGAAGGTGAACTCAGTGATCCAGCAGGAATCCAGAATCGGGAGAACTCTTTGTTAAAGTTGATAAACTCTGACTCTAGAATAAAAGGCATGTCCCCAAAACTTACTACAAAATTGGAAGGACCTTACGCTACTGTGAAGAAAATTGGTGACATAGTATATACAATCAAGAAGTTACCACTTGGCTGACTGCCAAAGTTTCAGGGCTGTACTATGACATCTATCCAGGAAGAATAGATCTAAGAGGGGGTAGTGTTATAATGTGTATACACTTAGGGTGAAAACATGCCGAGCAGCTCGCGATGTAGATGGTTTCCGCGCAGCTCGACGTGAAAGTCGCGGTAGATTATTGCCGCGCAGCTCGCTGTCGATGTCGAGGTACAGCTGTTAGCGTTCAACAGTGCTTTACAAACCTTCGTAGGTGCCACATCTCGCACATTGTTTGGATTTTGTGTTTATCCCGATTATTAGTTAAGTCTGTGTAGGCTGCAATGATTCGTGCAAGTGAAAATGATAGTGATGATAATGGCCTGTCAGTAGCAACAAAGTGGTGGCTACTTTCTATGGCTAGCAACAGACATTTCAGTTCACACCCAATAAATGAACAGACAAACGCTAGGTAAATATCACCATTTCTATCAAGAACTGAAAAATCACCCAGATAGATTCCACGCATACGACACCAGAAACTTTTCAGTACATTTACTCCAAAATCGTGGACGAACTAGAAACGTCAATTGTCTATAACAATTGCCACTCCAACCCAATACACGCTGAGGAAAAACTCGTCGTGACCATAAGGTAATGATAATTATCGTAAATAGTTATTGAAAGTAATGTACCGTTTAGATAGGATTGCAACCCGTTCTCTATTTTACTTTCGTAAGTTATTACGGCCACCTGAAATACAGTAGATTAAAATATTTTTTTTTAGTCAATACACATTCTCACATCACTGGTTGACTTTTTACCTACAAAAATAGTATCTGAACGAAACATGGGGATTTGTTTGTCACTCTGACGCATTTGATTGAATGGGTCGAATGCAGTGGACGCGTAACAATGCCATCAGCTGTCTTGGGGTTAGATGGTCAAATTCGGCTGGCAACTTACTTTTTGTTTAAACAGACTTTTGTTTCACGCGGTGTGCCACTGGCCCACTGAGTTTATTTGTGTGTTGTGTACATAACAAAATTATCACCCATTCAATATAAACATTTTGTGTGTTACTGAAGTTTTAAACCAGCATAAACTGCAAATTGCTATGGACCGTTTATATGAAGTTTTACTGTTTTGCCAAATTATTAATAATTACATTACAAATTCAATAAAAGTAAGATTTTAAAAATTTATTTAAAACAATTTCTTCACTTTTGTCTGTACCTGACACTTCTATATTTACTGAGAGAATTTTTCTTCTCGTGGATGCAAAATGCAGAGATTAATGAAATTTTTTTCGATTAACTTAATAAAGTATGAGTTTATCATATATTTTAATCTAAATATAGGCTGTACAGACTCTGTGAAAATGTTTAGTAAAAATAAGTATTTGTTGAATGTGTCAAAAAGATTGAAAAATATGTGTTCAAATATAAACGGCGTACTCTATTTTTGCCATCCCAAAACTCAAATGTACTCTTATTATTACAAAAAAAGGTGGTAACCCTACGTTTAATAGAGCATTTTCAAGTCATATTTAGAATAATTTTATTTAAAAAAATAATTAATACAATAACTAAATGGTTACATTATTGAAATTTATAATTGTCGGGATGAACTGTCAGTCTGATGTTGGCCATATGTTTGGACATGATCCAGTATCTTGAATTTGACTCTGTTGATTCTGCAGAGTTGAATATGTATTTCCTACTGTCTTTACTTGATGAATAGTATCCGAACCAGTAGTTGCAGGATAAGCCATGTCAAACAATAGTTGTTGAACTTTCAACCGAAATAATAATTTATTTCTTGGTTTCAACTGTTTGACATGAGGAAGCAAGGAGTTGAAAAACCCGATATCTTCATCGTTGACGTTCGTATCTGATTCTTTATTTTTTCGCCAATTGAACCTTTCTTTTTCTAAGTGTAGCAGTTGTTGCCCAAGTACTGCTTGTGGTGTTAACCTGTTCTTGTAGTCATTTCTTTAGAAGACATAGACATATCTTGCTGAGATGATGAAGAAGATGCCTCCACACCATGATCAGAATAGTTTGAAGCACATTCAGAGCTAACAAAATTTTAAGCAGAAGCCTCTTCTAGAGGACTTGAGATGTGTTGGGCAAAGGAACCAGAATTCTCTGTGGAATCTGAATCATAAGTCAATGTGACATTGACGTTTGTATCGATGGACACATTACTCTGTGACTCTCGAGGTAAAAACTGGTCTTTCAAAAAAAGAAACAGGGTGAGATATGGCCAGTCACTATGGAACTCGTCGAGTGCACCATCTCCTGATCTGACACATTTTTTGAATTGTTTCCCAAATTCCTGTCTCAAATTTTTCCACTTTTGCTTAACTATTTTATCTGTAACAAAAGAAAAATTATATAGTATTGATTGTAATTGCTTTTGCTGTTGGAGAGATGCTCTGATTATTATTACTGCAATATGATAATAGTTTGAACTACATCTAGATAGCGGGGATTGTTGTAGTATTGTTATGACTTGTTTATTTATATATACAGTACTTCTGTCATTTCATGAAAAATCGGTTTTACTTTCAGATACCTGGCAACGGGAAGCAGTTTCAAAACCCTAGCTTTTTCTTTTCGTATGTAGGAAAAGTTATTAAAGATGTTTGTGCGGTACTGTGGAACACATTTCAGCCTATTCATATGCCGCACCCTTCAGCTTCGTACTTCAAACAAATTGCTGAACAATACGTGAAGACTTGGGATTTCCCTAACTGCATCGGCGCTGTGGACGGAAAACATGTAAAAATAAAATGTCCCCCACACTATAGATCTATGTTTTTTAACTACAGACACTTTTTTCTATTGTATTACGAGGTGTAGCTGATGATCATTATAAATTTACGTATTGATGTCGGAGGCTATGGGAAACAAAGTGATGGTGGAACATTCCAGGCTTCTTCACTTGGTCTGTTATTAGAGGATAACAAACTTGATATTCCTTGTCCTACATACTTGCCAAATACTACTGTAAAAGTTCCACATGTTTTTATTGCAGATGAAACTTACCCACTAAAAGAAAATATTATGAGACCATTTCCCAAACAGTCTCTAGGTGAGCCTCAAGAATTATTCAATAAAAGGTTATCACGTGTCAGGAAGACGATTGAATGTGCTTTTGGCATACTATTTGCGAAATGGAGGATTTTTAGTGGCACTTTTGAAACTCATCCTTATATTGTTGACATATTAATACAAGCCGCTTGCATTTTGCACAATATAATAATTGATAAAGAGGGATACTGTACAGACTTTTCAGAACTTCCTTACATTCCAACAAAATGCAATTTGAGACCTGCACGTTCACATAACCCATCTTCCAAAAGAGCAAAAGAAATTCGTAATAAGTTTATGGAGTATTTTGTGAATAGTCAAATCAAATCATTAACAGTATATAATTATTTCAGATACCATACTGTATACAACTTGTTGTAATTAATCTGTTTTTGTCTAATTGCTTGTAACATTAATCTGATTTTTTTGTAACTGTTCAATTTACAAAAAGCTGTACCTATTATTTCATGAAATAAATTATATGATACATAAGATAAGCATTGTTAATGGCAGTACATTGTTAAATTTATTTAAATCTGCAGTTGTGAAAAATGAAATGACATTCATTAAATAAATCAATATTTGGAATTAGGTAAAATTAATCATTAATAAGGCTAATTAAGACAAAAAATATAAAGTTATTGGAAAGAAATATCTTTTCATTTATGGAAAAATAAACTGCCGATTGTAGTTCATAAATTAGTAGTTTTTATTTACGTACCTGTCAATCCAAGTTCAGCGGCTATTTTCTTCCACTCTTTTTCCAAAATGAATCTATTGCAGTGATTTTTATGGCGTTTATCCCATAAAGCTGGACGTGCAAACATTGCATTTATTAATTGTTCTTTCATTGCGATAAACAAAACTGCAGGAAATGAAAGCCGAACTGCGCATTTTCAAGGATAGAAGCTGGATCGCGTGGCCTTTGACGCAGCTCAACCAATCAGAGCCAACCAGACCTCCAGCAGCGCGCTAGGGGTCGAGGTGTTCTCTCATCGACATCGCGGTGAGGGGCGAGCAGCGACGGCGGCCGCGACCGCTTCAGCGTGCGCTGACTCAATGCTAACAATCCTTTTGTTTCACATGGATGGAACATCTACCGCGACCGCGGCCTTCAGCGCGAGCTGCTCGGCATGTTTTCACCCTTAGTGGACCGAATGTCGCTGACGATGAATGTGAGAGAGAGACTTTGGCAGTATTTATGAAACTCTGTGGAGTTTTGTTGTTTGGTATTGTGTATATTTAAAAATTGTAAAATAGTAAGAAATATAGCACTGAATGGTTAAAGAACAAAATAAAAACATATAACAATATATGGTAGTCCATGGACTACTCCTAGCAAGGAGTACTTCAGTAAACCTAAAAATTTCTTTATTTTGTGTTTTTAACAGCTTTTATCCAGTAATGTCTGATACTTGGCAACAAAGCTGATATGATGAGTTCCGTGACAGAACTTGATTAAAGATTGAAGTGTCACGGGGTATTTCATAAAATTTCTCATTTTATGAGGATTTTTAATTATTTAACTAAATATACAGGGGGCAAGGTCCTTTGGCCTGGTTGATCAATGATAATAACATAAAAATGGATGGAATAAATGAAAGTGAAAAACCATGAATGACAAACCATCTGATGATGGATCTATTGGTCCTGCATTCAAGTTGAACACAAAAGTGTTAATATATGGCAGTGATCCTAGGTTACACATAAATATTTCTATTATTTGTTTAAGTACAGTATATGGTTGATATTCAAAACAAATTTCAAGATCCTGGATTATTGCATTTTTATTATTATTATTTAAAAGATAGATCCAATAACAAAAATGCTCAAACTGTGACTGCTGCTAACGTTTTTATTTTACAGTAAAACATTATATTACCCCTTTAGTTAAGCTCTAAATGATACCTCAAAATATTTACAAAAAGATTTTAATCCCTTTAATTTATGTGAGATCTGCTTTAATATAATTTTAAAACATGATATTTGGCTATAGGTCAATGAAATGCACAACGTGTGTAAATTTGAAGTCTGCAAGTTATTTTGTTTGTGGTCTAGAGACCAATGGCACAATAGGTCAGCTCTGCTCTGGATATTTTATTATGAAGTTTGTCCTATACATTATGTGTTTCAAAGCCAATCTGTAAGTCTCTAGAGCTTACTTTTAAAATGTTACTAGCTGACCCGGCGAACTCTGTTTCACCTTAGAGGCAATAAATAAGCAGATTTTTTATTTTATTAAGTTCAATTTTTTATTAGGAAATACAAATAAAAAATTGAAGTATTTTAATGATTCTTTAATGTTCATGGATTTTGGTGCATATGTTGCACTCTTCAGTTTAGTACCTTGTGATACACCACATTTTTTGTTTTATTATCAGGCGCAAGAACAAACAACGCAGATGGTCTTCCGACCCGTGAACATACCACATATAATTGACCATGGGAAAAACGGGGATTTTGTCATTACCCATGCCAAAGAGGTGTTTTGAAAACATTTCTTCAGATCAATCATTTTGCAATTCCAAAGATAATCATACAGCGCCTTTGTTTTGTTTTGATTGACTGGCAGTAATATTATTTTCGTTGATGACACGGAAACCCTTTTTCCCTTCGAACTTTATTTTGGGCAGGCATAGACTAATATTGATACAGTCTAATCAACTTGCAGCCATACCATAGATAATCCTAACGCATCTTTGTTTTGTTTTGATTGACTGTTTCGTATGGGAAAAGAAAAGTGTTGATTTTACTATTTTCCTCGCAATTTTTTGTTTTTTCTCTCCATAAGAACCTTCCTTGTGGATTAACGAAAATATGGGGGAAAAAAATTAGCCGAATTGGTCGAGCCATTCTCGAGTTTTGCGCTTAGAAACACATTTGGTAATTCATTTTCATAGACTTTAAAAGTAAGAAAGTATTATTACTCGCAGCCAATTCAACCATCGTGAATTCTACCTAAGCATACTTTAAAACGAATGGAACCCATCAACACAAGGCTTACCGGAACTTTGCATCCTTAAAACAATAGGATAAGTGTGTTTCGATCGTCAGACGCTACAGCATATCGCTTCTCGACTAAAATAACAGTAATCGATTTTGCTTTTTAGGTATCTTAGTATTGCATGCTTTTAAACTGATGCATTCTATTTTCATAGTCGAAACTTTCCTGATAGGCGGCATGGGTCTAAATGTCAACACACTGAACAAATAAACACACAACTGGTTTTCGAGAGAAGCGAAAATTTAAAAGCAACCAAGAAAATGCCACATACGGAGAAAGGAATGGTAACACGTACTTTAGTGGTATTATTCAGAGACAATATATGGTATTATTTTCGCTATCACAGGCTGGCATAGATCAATCATGGAGGAAGGAATATATGGAGACGACGCAAGGGACCTTCGCCACATACTGGAGTGAAACTGGGTGGAGAGAAGTGGGGAGGGGAGGCCGCCATATTGCTTGACCAGAGAAACACCGAAATGTGCACAAAATCCTCAAGGGAATCATAAGACAACCGTGGCACCGCAATTTCATGATGGATTATTATGTAACTCGACGAGACACATCAAAAATTAAGAATAAAATTTTTTGATATCGTGCTTAGTTCTCGAGATATACTGTCTCAAAAGAGTGGAGTTTCTGGTTGAAATTCAGAAGAAACGTGTCCCGAAAGTCAAATTTGGTGATAGATTCTTATGTAACACGACGATACAAATTGAAAATAAAGAATAAAATTTTTCGATATCTCGCTTAGTTCGCGAGATATACTGTCTCAAAAGTGAGGTTGTTAGGTTATGAGGGGATTCAACGATAACCATGGCGCCGCAATTTGATGACGAATTCTTATGTAACTTGATGAGGGAAACTGAAAGTAAAGAATAAAATTTCTTGATATCTCGCTTAGTTCTCGAGATATTGTACCTTAAAATTGACGTGGTTAGGTTGAAATGCGGCCTGGACCAGAAACAAACTATCGCCATATCCATATTTGATGATGAATTCGGACTAACTTAATGAGCAGGTAATTCTTTTTAACTTGAATAACAAACTGTTTATTTCTACAGTCCTTAAATTTTAGTTGATGTTCAAATAGGTTATATTTTCACATTCTATTTCAGTAATTGACAAGGAAGATTTCAAAATCTAGAAATATACTTGTAGACATATTTACAAACAAAAACAAGTCATATCTGAAATTAAAAAAAAAAAAGCATAAGTCAATGTTTAGAGCTTTAAAAAAAAATTAATACTTCATAAAACCTCATAGTTTCTGAGCTTACTTAGAAGATATTGTACTGGTAATGGCCTATATAATTTTGCTAGAAAAATCAGTACGGTACATTCAAAAATCAGAAGCTAACAGCTAATAATAAATAAATTGTTTGTTCTCTTCAGGTATACACCGCATTTCAACCTGCCAACATTTCCATTAACACTGCCGCTACAAAACCAAACTATGCAGACACATCTAAACACAAGAAATGCATCGTGAACTACATTTCCGTCAACAAAGTTTATTTCATAACGTTTAGTAGTTCGCACAGCACAAATTATCACGATTAATTTCATCGTGCAATTTCAGTGTAAACTTAAACGTGAGTAATGCATGCAGAATACCATATTCACTGTGTCGCGATGTAAACATGACCCGTTTAAATTAAATTTCCAACATTTGTCTACAATAAGGCTAGCTTTTCAGGTGCAAAATAGTAACATATGCTAATTGTCTACACTACACCAACAAAAATTTGAGAATAATATGATCCTATTGAGAGCAATGAATAAATTTATAGCGAATGGCACTAATGTTGCGGTTGCCTGTCAGATACTTCAAGAACGATAATTACAATGTGACTTACTTATGAAACGCTATTCCAGGTTTTTTCCTTTCTCGTCTGTTTGTGCAACCATATGCATCACAACTTGGCATTATAGAAAACTTTATAATATTAGAAAATGAAATATTCTCAGCAGCTGACACAATACAAACAGCCCAATGTTTTGGTACTCCTACGATGTCCGCCGCGCAGGCACAGTTTTTTCACGAGGTTTCACGGATTTCGCGTTATCTCGTCTCCATATATTCCTTCCTCCATGAGATCAATATCCATAGAGCCTAATCAACTTGAAGGCATACCAAAGATAATCCTAACGCGCCTTTGTCTTGTTTTGATGAGGGACTTATGTAAATTTTTTACATTTCTTATTTTACACAATGTTTTGGTATGTTTGTCCTTTTGCTTGGATTAGTCTCGTCTAGATGTTAATTTGAGCATCAGAGCTCTGTATATCTTCGGTTGACCCGACGCAAGGAGGGTAGGAATCGTTGTTGGGAGAGGTACCTGTAGCGCTAATAGCTTAGTTAGCAGATTTTTGCTATGGGTCGCGTATTTACTGCATCCTAGGAATATGTGATTTAAATCAGCCTCGTCTTCCTTGTCTCCATCGCACAGTGGTGATTCCATGACTCCCACTCTATAGAGATGGCTGGGGATAGCGCAATGTCCTAATCTCATCCGAATTATTGATTTTATGAATTGTCTTTTCGTGTGGAAGTCCTTGTTTTGAGACTGATGGTTGAATAGCCGCGTAGTGTTTTCCTTTGTGTTGTGCTGATTTTGTCCAAAATTCTTGAAAATTCTGTATCTTTTTTGCTTCACCCTGGGGAGGAAGTCTGCATATGGTAAAGGCAGAGCTAATAGTGTGCCTTCCGCGGCTCCACGTTTGGCGAGTGAGTCTACTAATTCGTTATAAGTAATGCCAGAATGACCTTTTACCCATATGAATCTGATATCTTGTTCTTCAGTTGAAACTGTCATCTCTATAATGTCCATGATGTATCTGTTACTGCTGAGGTTCCACTGAGGGTTCTGGAGTCGCTGAAGGGTACTTTTGGAGTCCGTTAGGATAAGTATTTTCTTGAAGTTTTGTCCTAATCCATACTGGATGGCTAGAATATCAGCCGTGTAGTTTGAGGCTTCCCGTGGTAGTGAGAAGAATGCTCCGTTGTTGTTGGCCGGGCAGTAATAAGCGAATCCAGCACTATGTTCTGTTTTGGGTCCGTCTGTGTAGATATGGGTGAATTCCCTCCAAACTTGATAATAGCAGTGAAACAGATTTCTGGTTGAGTTGCGGTGGTAGGACGTAAGATTGTAGTGTTGGTACAGCGTATTCGTAGGATTTTTGCGAACACTGGTAGAATAAGCCCTTTCGTTACTAGCGGTGCTGCGGATCTTAGTTTATAATAACTGTAAACCAAGAGCGGACATCGTCGGGGGCGATTTTCTCCGAAGGGTCCCATGTTACTGCTTAGTGCTTGCAGTTTCGGTAGCAGGAGATCATGTGTAAAGGAGAGTCGCTGGAGTAAAAATTTATCTGCAAGATATTGTCGGCGGATTTCAAGTGGCAATTCCGTGGTTTCCATGAGAAGAGCATTCGTGGGGGAATTTTTCATGGCACCTACACAGGTGCGGAGAGCGCGGTATTGTAGCTGGTCTAATTTCCATAGCCGTTGTTGCGGAGCGTTTCCATAAACGATGCTTCCGTGTTCTATGCGTGATCTTACCAGTGATCTATATAGTAGGAGACAGGTTGCGGTATCTGCTCCCCACCAGGTGTGCGCTACTGCGCGAAGTATGTTCAGAGCGCTGCTCGTTTTGGCAGTTATATGGTCCACATGTGCAATCTAGGAGAGTTTGCTGTCAAAAATTACACCAAGTAACTTAACAGTTGCGCGTACTGGAAAAATATATTGTCTCAGGCATATATGATCGAGCGAGTGTGGATTCCGTTTGCGAGTAGAGACCACAACTGACGATTTCTGGAGGGGGTAAGTTCAGCCCGAGCTCATGTAACCAGGTGGTTAATTTTGTCACTGCCTCCGTGATCCACTTGCTTATCATCCAAAAACACGTGGAGCAGACATATATACAAACGTCATCAGCATATTGCAGGATCTTGATCTGTGGTCCCAGTATTGGGGGCTGAGCATAGAGCCCTGCGGTATACCTTGGTTTACCGTGATAGGTCCACATAATGAGTTATTCTTCATAAGGACATATATCTTGCGTTGATGGAGGGAGCCGTATATACCTTGCAATAGAAGTGTCGGGAGGCCCATCTTTTGTAGTTTTCTCATAAGGATAGTAAGCTGTACATTATCATATGCACCTGAAATATCCAGAAATAGTCCTAGTAGGTATCCGTGATTTTTAATCGAGCATTCGATGTCTGTAGTTAGTATAGCTAAGCTGTCTATAGTGCTGCGAGATTTCCGAAAGCCGAACTGTGATATTGGTAGTTGTTTGGAGTGTTCCAGCCATTATTCAATGAGGTGTTTCCAAAGGCGTTCTGCTGTTTTGTATACGCATGATAGTAACACAATTGGACGGTATGATAGTGGCTCCGTGGGATCCTTCCTGATTTCAGAATTGGGACGATCACGTGCGTTGTCCATGTTTCCGGGAGTTTGCCTGCTGACCACAGTTGTTGTATCATCTGTAGAAGGTAGATTCTTGCTCTTGGGGGCAAATGTCGTAGCATGGCGTAGTGTATGTTGTCGTATCCCGGGGCTGTGTCTCTGCATGAGGCTAGCACTCTTTCTAGTTCGCATAGCGAAAAGGGTCTTTGAAATATATTTTGATCACTGGCTTGTTCTACTGGCCCGATCATCATCTCAAGTGGGGGTAATGTGACTGATGGCGGCGCGAATACCGTGGCGATTTCTTCCGCTTCACAGGTGATTGTTGATGAGGGAGCAGGATTTTTCATCATTTTTCGGATCATTGACCATACTTCACTTATTGGGGTGTCCTTGGTTATATTCGAGCAATAAATTCTCCAACTGTTACGTTTCTGCTGTTTAAGAAAACGTTTTACTTGTGCGTCTGTTTTCTTGTATTCCCTGTATGACTCCCAAGTAGATTGTTGTTTGAAGTTTTTGAAGGCTAATCGTCTTCTGGCGATCATTTTAGATGATTCTGGAGTCCACCACGGGGTAGGCGGTGCTGGCTTCGTCACATATGTGCGGCGTTCGGGGATCGTTAATGTCGCTGCGTAATCGATTAATGAGATGAAGGAGTTATAGTTTTCTAATGGTGAGGCGTTCTGGGTACGCGTGTGGAGTAGTGAGTATATGATTTGTGCGTATCGACACCAATCCGCTTTGCGTATGTTCCATTTATTTTTAGGGTAGGTTGCCGGCTGTCTTCACTTTGACGTTTTGTTATTCCAAGTCAGATGCGTTTTTGTTACACCATGTTTTATAGTGACTTGACACGTCACATGGGAACGCGGTCGAACAGGATAAAAAGTATCCTATGTCCGTCTCCTGGTTCTAAGCTACCCACGTACCAATTTTCAGCCAAATCGGTACAACCGTTCATGAGTTATAGTGTCACTAACATCACTTTCTTTTATATATATAGATTATTCCACATTAGTCTACCATCCATTTATATAATGTTATATAAATGTAACGTTCATTACTGTAAGATCGAGCTGGACTAACTGTTATTATTTCACTATACTTTGCACATAAAAAGTTAATATTGAGGTTTTATGTTTTTCACAAAGTTTTAATTTTAGAAAAATTGTTTGAGGCCACAAGCATTACCCCACCCCTTTTTTTCCTTTTCTTTTGCTTCTGCCTTTTGAAGGAAACATTTGCCTGGGTTTATTTATGGAAGTGATGAGAAACCAAAATCTGGATGGTGGACAGAGATTTGAAACAGTGTCCAAATCAGACCTACCCAGCTCAGTTGTCACTACAGATAGATTTAGGAATCAAGAGGCATGTTGATTGAATAAACTATCTGGAGATTGATTTAATATGCAATCAATGGTTCAATTAGTGGACTAATCAGTCCCTTTTGTCAGGTAACAAAATATAGTGGTTACCTTTGATGGTATGGTATGTGAGGAAGATTGTATTATTATCTAACCTTCCAAGATCTTTTAACTAACTATGTAAAAGCAGAAATAGATATAACACTGCTTCAAGAGGTCCAAGAGAGAATTCTGTGGTATAGAAATTTCATGACAAAAAGTCATACAGAGGATATGCAAACAAATTTCATGAATTGGCTATCACCACATACTAACAACAGAAAAATGATGCACAAAACATTAGCTGTAAATGATCGAGATACATATATGATTGAAATGTGCAGTGCTTATGAATAACACACCAGTTAATTTTTCAACTTAACATATGCATCAGTAAATAATTTTTGTGGGAACTGCAAAATGTTGTGGAAATATTTTGGTGAATGGTCACCACTATTATAGGGAGAATGTATGCACTGATGAGCCAAAGCATTAATACCACACATTGATGTGTGTTTGGAAAGCAATTTAGCAGTGATTTGACAAGTCCATGTTAAGTTAGAGGTATGTGGTACCAGATATCTGTCAGGGTGGCCACAAGGTAACGATTTAAAAATTCCGA
Organism: Vandiemenella viatica; assembly: GCA_031002005.1. Taxonomy (NCBI): domain Eukaryota; kingdom Metazoa; phylum Arthropoda; class Insecta; order Orthoptera; family Morabidae; genus Vandiemenella; species Vandiemenella viatica. The sequence continues at coordinate 95,971,175 of JARYHS010011408.1, forward strand.
TATTTTCAGGTTTTCCAGAAAAATTTGCCATACGTTTCCGATTTAGAAAGTTTATTCGCATGATTTAAAGTTTTAATTAGATTTTAATTGTAAATAATTAAATCTGGTTTAAAACTCACAAAATTAGAAAAAGAAACATGTTTAAGAATGTTTATTTGAATATTTTATAACTAATTTAATAATCTTATGAAGCTTAATTAAAAATGAGTAGCACAAAAATATGATAATGACTAGGATGAACTAGAACAAATTAGTAATGTTTCAATATTTGGTAGATAAAATAATTGAAGATTTTTAAATTCATCAGTAACTTGACTCAGTCAAAAGCTAATCTTTTAGATTTTTTCATTTGCTACACTGTTCTTTTCAAATCTTCTGGTTCAGTTATTGTAGCTTCTTTTGTTCCATCTTCAATTTCTTCTGTTACCGACTTAACACATTCGCGCAAGTTTCCGCGAGTCTACGAAAGATAGCATGAACATGAGTTTGTATAAACCATGCAATCGTGCAGGCTCACCTTGCAAGGTTGCTTGCGTGTGCTGCTCGATTTGGCAGCGGTTTATTTGGTGCGAGTCAAAGGCACGGGCACGATGTTTATACTGTCGCATCGATTCAGCATTTGAAAGAGCTCTGAATGACTCAAAACTTTATAAAACCTACCTATTTAGACCTGTGGTTAGTATTTACATAATCTTATATATTATTTTGTCCCTGCTTTAATTCGCCTTATATCATTAATATAAAAAAGTTATAAAGCAGTATAATTATCGCTATTCACATTTTTGCTGGCATTGGTATCTTGAATCTAGGCTTTTGTGTCGATATTAAAACTTCAATTTTTCTCAAAAGAAGTTCAAAACCAGCTTGCGACATTCTACAGAACTTCGAAGACTCTCCACAAATTAGATTTTTTTGGAACATCTGTTTCACACTTTGAAACGTTTATAAACATACTACTCTATGATTGCTGTTTTATTCAGTAAAAAATATAACTTCCGAGTTTAAATGTAGTACTATAATTCTGATTTAGATGTCATCTAATTTTTTTTAAAATATAATTTCGAACGTCGAGTTCCAGAGAGAGTGTAAACAGCAGTTTGTGTCAGCGCTCATGTACAAACATCTAGTCCTTGTATCTCGACGAGGCGCGAGACGAGATGCAAGTTCCTAGTGTAAATGCAACATTTGTTGGCTATTTTATGTCAAAAACATATAAATTGAATTATTTTAATGCAAAAGTTCATTATTAAAATAAATTATAAAAAAATTCCAAATTTTGGGTTGTTGCAATTAAAATTCCCTGATAATTTTTGAAATTACTGGGATTCCCTGATATTTCAAGGTTGCTTTAAATTCCTTGATAATTTCCGATATTCCAGGTTTGTGGCCACCCTGTCTGTGCACAGGTCACAAAATTCCCTTAAATCGTGCCCAATATCATCTCATTAGGTTGAGATCAGGCACATTTGGTGGCCAAGACACCAACGTGAGTTAACTACCACACCCCTTAAACCATTGTAGCACAATTCTCCTGCTGGAAGATGTCATCACCATCGTCGAAGACATGAAGGAATAAAGGTGGTCCACAATAATTTTCACAGTCCACAGCAGTCATGATGCTTCAATCACTACAACAGGTCACATGGAAGCCCAAGTGGATCATAATACTGCCCTCACTGGCTTGTGTCCATGGGGCAATGCATTTCAAGCAACTGTTTGCCTCGAAGACTGTATCTGAACACGACCAAGAAACACAATTCATCTGACCAGGATACATGTTTCCACTGATCCACAGTCTAATCTCAATATCTCATGACAGCTGCAATTGTTACTGATGATGTCATTGGATCAATATAATAACATTCATGGGCCATCTGCTGCAGAGCTTCATGTTCAGCTATGAGCACTGGCCTGTCCCCTCTAAAACAGTTGTGCCTGCACCAACATTGTACTCTGCCATCAGATCTGTTATAAATTGTCTTTTATACTGCTTTATAACGTGGGCAAACCTCCATGTTCTGTGATAAGGCATGGACTTCCACCACCTTGCTGCCAACAAATGGTTTCACCATCCTTCAACCACTTTCCACAGATGCACACTAGACCACTACAGTAGCATGCAAACAGCTCATCCAGCCTTACCATTTCCAAGATCCTTGTTCGCATGTGTCGGGTCATCACAATATGACCTTTGTCAAAATCACTTACATCAGTGGATCTCCCCAATTTGCCATATGCATCATCACTAGAATGAATCCCAATACATCTCTGCTTCACTTATATTCTTTCCTTATTGCGTATTCCCTTCCTTATTATCCTCTATGTCACCAGACAACATTCAATTTTAAAGTGGACAGTAGTCAGAATGTTTTGGCTCATCACAATGTATGCTACTTTAATCAGCCTGCTTAGCAAACTATCATACATCTCAATAAGGCTTTCCCATTCCAAATCACAAAATGAAGCCATAATGAAGCACAGACTACACAAAAGCTGTATCAAACTCAAGCAAGTAATAGTGATCTGTACATCACATCACTAAGATATTCAGAGACCTTAGGTATTTAAATCCTCAGCAAAGTGATGCAGAACTCAAACAAAAATCATCATTCATTGTTCGGTTGGTTCAAAATGGCTTCAAAAAAGTTCATAAAGGATCAAGATCTTAAATTTTTCACTTATACACCATTTCATTATCATCGTCCATGGGACAAAACACTTTTAGGGAGAAAGACATTTTATATACGAGCTGTTAATTGGACTGCGGTTGTAAATTTGAAGTAGAGTGGGTATTCAAGGCTGGATCTAGGTATAGGATATCTTTTGTTATAGCACAGGAATTACGACAAATGAAATCTGAAGAAACTGATACTAAGTGGAAGTGGGGAGAAAAATATTAAAGGTTAAAGGAAAGCTTGAAGTAAATCTGTAGCAACTATCCAGGTTTTAGCTTTGGTAAACTTTCACCTACTCTGATATCATATTGCTTCAAAGCACAGTCTTCTTTTTTCATTTGTGTGGTTAACATCAGTGTGGGACAATACATATGTGAAATAAATTGGAGGTTAAATTAATGAATGAAATAGGGTTTATAAATCCAACTTTTTTGTTCAAATCATAATTATCAATACTGAAATTTTGGTTTACATAAATTCTTTTCACAATTCAGTCAGTAGGGGAAAAAATATTTCAGTGAAACTTATAAATTTTAATAGAAATTGGTATATAAATGACAGATTCAATTCTATTTAGTGTTAAGAACAACACATCATTTGGTGAAAAATATTAACGTTAAAGAACAACTGATTTATACAGCAATCATTTTTATTATACCAAAAAGAAAAGAAAAAATGGCTGACAGTTTAGTGATTTCAGCAGCTTCCAAAATCACTTTACAATATAAACTACTGTGTCCTTCTGGTAACAATATCCAGAGCCATAAAAAAGATATGGAATGTTACATACAATTCTCATTAAAAATAACTCTGAAGAAGTAATATCACACAACTTGTGTGTAAAATACACACACACACTCAGTCACTCAATATTCAGCCAAGTTGCAACATTTCATAAAACCATACACATACATTTTGTGCACTTTTCAATAACAAAAAACTTGTAAGAACTTTTTAAAAAAAATCAGAATAGCCATTTTCGAAGTGCTGAGAGTACTCATTTCATTTCATGAATTGTTGCTATAATGGAACTGCAAAAATAAATTGGGCTTTTTCTGAACAAAAAAAACAATAGACTGATCCTTCATAAAACACTATAAGCAAATTCTAATTTTTCTACCTTTAACACACCATGTTCAGTTAGCATTGCCCGTGGTTTTTTATTGTGTGTGTACCTGAAAAGTCCCATCACCATGTTCAGTAAGCAATGGTTTCTTCCTTTAATTTCTAAAGAGTAGCTTTTTTTTTTGGTAAAATTTAAGTCATGTATGTATCAATCATATGCTATAACAACAGAAATGAAGGCAGGTGGGCAGTGATGAACACATTTCCCAATTTTTCTGTTTAAAACTTTATTAATGTATGGAGTCATACTATGTCAAGGGGATTCGGTATGCATGCACTGAGACTTACTGCATTACTAGTATACACCTGATCCCTTTGCTATATACCTTGTCTCTGTACATGAATAACGTTTTTAACCAAACTGCTGTGAAATGTGTTCATTACTGCTATCGTCTCTGGAAAGTGATAGTTCTACTTTCCCTTTACTTCCTTATTTTAATTGCCTGAAAGTGTTTTCCACATAGTTATTACCATAATTAAACATATGCTAAGAACTTTGGATACTGAATTGTATAACATGAAGCACATAACTTCTCAGTTTATAACAAAATAAAAAATTATTTTTTTCAAGTGATTTTTTTTGCATTGTGTAGTATTAACCAAATGATGTTAAATAATGTAGAATGCTGTCCAAAACCAGCCACTCTGCTCCCAACCTTCCAAATGAAAATTTGATCCTGAGATTTAGGTCTTCCTGGACGACCTCGGAATATCAGCTTATTCAACAGCCATCTAAGATGAAGAACAAGTTGGAGTAGAAAATGCGTGTTTCACTAAGACATATTGTTTGAAGGAGTTTATTGGAACCACAAAAATTAAACTACTTTCAGAGGTCTCAGAGTACCTGATAAGGGTCTTCAGTTCAGTGAAACTTTCTGAACTTCTTTACATCAATTCTGCAACCTGTTGATAGAGTAATACATCACAAAATTCCATTTCTGAATTCGCATTTCTGGTACATATATTTTTTAAAAAAATCAAAACCTGTCAGTTTATCAAAGCATGTTAATCTGCCACCATAATGGAATTAGTTTAAAGTTTAACTGTAAATATGCTGGCAGTCCCAATTAAAGCTTCAGGCCATTTTCCATAAATATGGATGAATAATATGACTAACAATTCTCCACATAAAAAAAACTACCACCTTTTACAAACATAACTTGAAATACAGGGAAAAAAAGCTTACACAGTTCACAAAAGGACGCCAACAGCTAACCTAACCCTCAATACAGACAAGCCGACTTACAATCTGAACTGTAATATCAACAAAAAGTGGGAGTAAATGCTAGGATGCAGTTTCCTCATTTCAAACAGAAACTAACAAGTTTGCTGCTATTGAAAGGTATAATAATACTAAGGAAACTTTTTATTTTAAAAATGAAAATAATTAGATGTTTGAAATTTTATAATTTTTCGTATCCTTTTGCCTCCATTGCATACATATTGGGTGTTTTTGGAGTGAGGAGAGAGATAGAAACTGCTCCTAACTAAGTCAGGCTTCTGCATGAATACATATTTCATATAACAGTCAGTTGCAAGGTAAATGTGATGTAAAGTCCAAAAATAATTTCAGCCATTAAATCCAGCTAATATGACTAAAGTAATGCACAATTGCAAAAGATTAAAACTCTTTGAACTATGAAAATCTCAACAATAATAATCTAACCACTAATTTTTAAATTAAGTTGCATTATTCTGTAACATAATTTTACTGACTAGATTATTTCACAGACCGTGTATTATACGCAAGAAATTGATTTTAACTTGGCTGAACAATATTTCAACTTCAGCATTTACACTTTCATTCCAGATCTAATTTGTACAATAATAAACAACTCTGCAGTCTGACACTATGTTTTAGTGTTGTTAAATGATAACTGTAAATACTCTTTTTTTGCTTCTAAGTATACAAGTATCACTTCTTTCGTATCCTTCAATCCTACTTTTAGAACTCTTCCATTCAATCATTTTATATTTTCAGCAATGCACTCTGTGCACACTTCACACTCACATCTTTGGTATTTCACTTTTCACATACTAGACTTTATTACCCATACAAAACATACTTGTTAAAATAAGTTTTTTAAGGGAGGAGGAATACATTATATACATTTTGTGCTTCACTGCAATAATGTGCACTGCCACCTTATCTCATTCCATTCAGCGATTCACAACATTTTATTGACAATTGAATTAAGTTAGTAAAAAATGAAAATTCATTCATTAATACCAAACCCCACAACAATTTGTGCTGAAATGTCTCTGGTAGTGAGGCCAAGTATTTTCTGGATTATATTCCACTTATTAACTGAAGATTAGAATTCTGTCATCTCGATTAAATAATAAAAATCTGGTCTTGGTGTGTAAGAACAAAATCAGTAAACATGTTTATCGGACCAATAGCAGAGAGAGACAACTGTCCCGTTTGTGCCCATATTAAGTTTGGACCAAATACTACTGCCAAATTTGATGACGTCATTTTGTTTAAATCACATCTGTCCATTACCTGAAATTTGAAAAGGTTATCAGATTAATGACAAAGATAAGGCAATTAAATCTTGTCTAGCATATTTAGTTTATTATTTACCTACCTTTGAAAGAAATTGTACAAGGTATTTCAAAATCTGATAATTATCCTCGGGAAGCTTTTCAAGTATAAGGATTTTTACGTAACGAGGCCTCTCTTCTTTTGCAATACCTGAAATCATTACAGTACAATAAACATTTCATAGACATCCTATTCCAATATTTGGATTAAAAAATTTTACTAGATAAGAAATAAAATCCAATTAACCAAAGGAATCTGTTACTTGTATACAGACTAAAGTGGCACAGCAACATAAATACATGTTGCTTATGAAGAGATTTTCTCCAGCATAATATAATGTTACACAAGACAAATAATAATTTATCAAATTCTGAATGGGGCATAAGAATACATATTATTACATATGTTCAATTTTCACTTTCCTCTTTTCAAACAACTATAGGTCATACAGCCCCAGTTTTAAAAATCATTAATATTACAAACTGTCTGTTCATTAATTAAAAGTATGTAAATAATAATAATAAAAATGAGCATAAAAGAAGCAAAATAAGGTGTTATTAGGTAATAATGTTCGTTGGGGGTTAACAACACTTTTGCCTAAACTGTGAACAATTAAGTTCTGGACCGGTGTGGCCTTCTGGTACCTTTAACATTTAATAAGTCGGCTGCCACATATTCGTATTGTAAACCCCAAATACGAAGGGTGTAATGAAATGAGTTCACTTGACACAGTTTTGAAGAATCATACAATGCTTATATTCTTTATTTAGATCACTTTTACAATATCAGTACCAGAAACGTGGATAAAACATCGAACAACAGTTCCGTTGAAGATTTCAGGTTAAGCACATTCATATGAGAAGACTAAGTCCCCCAACTTTAGCGAGTACACGACTGTTATGGCATATTGGAACTTGCCGCCGCTATCGCGTGGAGTGGTTCACTCCACTAACTAGTGCAAAGTTACACGAATGAGACAATTCATGGTGGCTACATGGTCTTTTATAAGCTTCGCACGTCCTATGATGTCAGAAACTTTTTTCTTTAATTAATATCTCCTAAAGTACTAAATAGTTAAAATTCCAATTTCAGCAAGGATTCATACAATCACATTCCTTTTTTTAAATTTTATTTAGCATTCAAAAGGGCTTCTTTAAGATTAACCATGATGGCTCTTTCATCACCGTTTAGGCGCAATCTTACACGCTCCAACAACAATTAGCAACAATCTATCCTTAAAATCTTAATTATCTACCAAATGCTTAGACCTTTTACTGAAACCATTATATACTCGTGATCCCCTTAATTTAGGCTATCTACTGGTATATATTTCTTAATTGTATTCCTTTTAGATAAAAAGTTATTTTTTCCTCTTAATTAAACTACTAATTTAACTTTGCCAAATTAGTTAATTTTACTATCAAAAAATCCAGAGCAGTGCTGACTGTAGCTGGTGATAAAAGATCAGCTGTGTCTTTACTCAATTTAAAGTTATCTCGAATCATAAATTTTTGCTTTTCTAATCGCGCTTCTCAAAACGTGAACAAACCGAATTATCTCTTAAAATAAATTTTTCCCAATATAATTAATACACTTTAAAATGATTCTAATGATGAGTTTTCACTGTGGAAATGATTGCAGTAAAATTCCTTCAAGTTGACAATTACTCTTCTCAAAATTTCTAAGTGCAACATGAGCTACTTCAAAATCAATCTATAGACTATGTTATTGCTGGGGATGGCTAGTGGTAATGCTTTTGGCGAAGTAAAGGGTGCCTTACAGTGTCCAAGTTCTTTTTATCTGTAGAGGAAAGATTCTTAAAATATTTTTGGCCAAGAGTTATTCATTGATATATCTTTCCTGGTTTTCTAGAATAATGATTTGAAAAGTAGTGAGCACTAACCTCCAAGGGTTCAATTTTGAGTTATAGGGGGAAATTTAACATTTTTGGATAGTGGTGATAATGAAAGTTCAGTTAGGCATTGAAATCAAGGCAGAATTCAGAAAATAACGCATCACTTACCACAGATGAAAGCAGGAGATCCAGATGAACACAAAAATATAAAACATGAACACAGTTTAAAACATTTTGAATTAATAGATTTTCACATTATCAGCAAAGGCAACTCTTAGCTGCTTCGTTGTTGGCCACAACCAGTAAAGAAACTATCTTTTCTGTTTCTTCCCCCACGACAACATTCTCACTTACAAGCTAATGTTTTGTCTGGAGTTCATCTGAAAACAAACCATTATACCAACAGTGAAAATTCCTCCAGGTGGTGTGTGCTCAATCATGGGCTTACTTAAAAGGAGATGCCACGTCTTTCTTTAAAACCATTCAGCTAACCATTACTAGCCTTAAATTGCTTTTCCCGAAATTTAGAAGGGAAAAAAATAAAACTAAAAAAACCTTCCATGTTTTCTCAAAGGAATATTTTTGTTCTATCCTTGTTTAAACCACTCCAAAACTCACTCATCAGCTTCAGGACTGTCCAGTACTCTCAAGCTCGTTAAAGTGGCAATAAGAAACTCAAGTGACAACAGAGTAGTAAATAGCCCAAGACAAGGGCTGTTCAGTAAAGGGGAATTTCCAAAAATGTGCATCCGACTAGAAATTGTAGGATTTGCCTGACAACAGTAACCTTGGCAATGGCAATGTTTATCAAGCAATAATAACCTTTAAGTGATGACCTTCAATATAGTGAAAGGAATGCTCATCATCTCTGCATTTACTAATCTTTGGATTACGTTTTGTACAGATCATAGGTACAAAAACCTAATTATGTAAGGTATGCACAATTTTTAATTGTGATCTAGTGCAAAGTTCAATAAACTGACACAAATCTTTGAAGTAACAACGATCAAAATATCCAAGTACTTGGCTCCTAACTCTTCCAGACCATCCCATGGATCCTTTCCCTATGACAGCCCTTGCTGTAAAATTTGCAGCATATATTCTGCCACAATTGAATTGCTTGGATGGAAATTAGCTTTCCAACAGATCCTTGACAATTATTTACTGGCCACTCCAGAAATAGTATGATTCTGCTATTATTTTGTGTTTTCGGAAAGCCACTTCTGATTTGTTTTTAATAGTCAACATTAGGAGGTGATGGGTTTAGTTTAACAATCCTTTTGTTGTTTCAATATCACCAATTATTTATTTATGTTTCCTATGGAATTTGTACTGATTTTACAAGCATCTCTCACAGCAAGAATAAAATTACTTACTCTGGAACTGGGTAATTTCATCATATAAATCAAATGTCATCAATGGTTCCTCCAATTCTCTTAGAAAGCTTTTAAGTATTACAGCAGCAAGATGTACATCACCATGGAAATCAACTGGAAGCCCTTGATTATATCTCTTCTGAACTTCCTTCACACTTATTACACTAGAAGATCTTCGGAATAGCCCTTCAGTTTCTAGAGCTGCAAAATGACAGCATATTTTAAAATAATGATCAATGCAACCATATAAAATTACTATCTGCAATATCATATACACAGACGGAAAAAAAATCCCAACACCAAGAAAAAATTATTGTAGAGTAATGAAATTTGGACAATGCATTTGTCAAGTTAACATGTTTAATTGATTAAATTTTCAAGATCACAGGTTAATTTAAGCTCAAGAAAATGCATTTCAAATGTGAAATACTGTTAAATTAATAGCCGGTGTAACCTCCAGAATTTTGAATGCAAGCCTGCAAACGTGAATGCATTGTGTCATACAGGTTTCGAATGTCACTTTGTGGTATGGAGTTCCATGCTTGTTGTACTTGTGCTGTCAATACTGGGACGGTCAGTGCTGGCTGTGGATGATGCTGGAGTTGTCGTCCAATGATATCCCATACGTGTTCAATTGGAGACAGATCTGGTGATCTCGCAGGCCAAGGTAACATGTCGACACTCTGTAGAGCACGTTGCGAGACAACAGCGGTATGAGGGCGAGCGTTATCCTGTTGAAAAACTCCCCCTTGAATGCTGTTCATGAATGGCAGCACTACAGGTTGAATTACCAGACTGACGTACAAATTTGCAGTCAGTGTGTTTGGTATAACCACAAGAGTGCTCCTGCTGTCATAGGAAATTGCTCCCCAGACCATGACTCCAGGTGTAGGTCCAGTGTGTCTAGGCCGCAGACAGTTTGGTTGCAGGCGTTCCCCTGGCCTCCTTCTGACCAACACTCGGCCATCACTGGCACCAAGGCAGAACCTGCTTTCATCAGAAAACACAACAGATCTCCACTCCGTCCTCCAATGAGCTCTGGCTTGACACCACTGGAGTCGCAAACGGCGATGGCTTGTAGTCAGTGGAATGCACGCTACAGGGCGCCTGGCTCGGAGCTGTCCTTGAAGTAACCGATTTCTAACAGTTCGTTGTGTCACTGTGGTACCAACTGCAGCTCGAATTTCTGTAGTGCTGCCATTCATGAACAGCATTCAAGGGGGAGTTTTTCAACAGGATAACGCTCGCCCTCATACCGCTGTTGTCTCGCAACGTGCTCTACAGAGTGTCGACATGTTACCTTGGCCTGCGAGATCACCAGATCTGTCTCCAATTGAACACGTATGGGATATCATTGGACGACAACTCCAGCATCATCCACAGCCAGCACTGACCGTCCCAGTATTGACAGCACAAGTACAACAAGCATGGAACTCCATACCACAAAGTGACATTCGAAACCTGTATGACACAATGCATTCACGTTTGCAGGCTTGCATTCAAAATTCTGGAGGTTACACCGGCTATTAATTTAACAGTATTTCACATTTGAAATGCATTTTCTTGAGCTTAAATTAACCTGTGATCTTGAAAATTTAATCAATTAAACATGTTAACTTGACAAATGCATTGTCCAAATTTCATTACTCTACAATAATTTTTTCTTGGTGTTGGGATTTTTTTTTCCGTCTGTGTATGTATGTAGATCCTATTTTCTTACAAAAGCTCCTGAAACTTTATCTTTCATTATTTTAGATTATACTAATGCCATTCCATGTTCAAGGTTTTTTTTTAGTCAGAAGATAAACAAGAATTTTTCAGTACTATATTAAAACTTGATGCATGTAAATTGTTCTTTCAGTTTCAATGGTAGTGAAAATAAACACCTTACTATTTTCCACAAGAAAATTGTTTGGGTAGCTTCCCCATATGCATATGGTTGATTTTTTACTAAAGAAGGGATGTAACCGAAAATGGACAGCTAGGTTTAAAACATCTGCGAGCCCACCATATATAATTAAAAGACTGAAACCTTGTATACTTACTGACATACATTAACTACCTTATAAAACAAAGTACAATGGCCTTACACGAGAAAATGGCACTTGTACAGTCACTTCTAATATTTTGTGACCTCTCGCTACAGAGGTACCTGCTTCAGCAAAATTATAAGACATATTGTTCTCATTCTTTTCCACCATTAAATATATGTAAATATCTCTAACTATATGAAGAATTGAGAAAATATAAGTACAAGTAGAATTTATACTTTAATTTTGGAAGCAGTAAGCTGTTGTAAAAATTTCATTATGAATTATCCTAAAACCTCCAAATGGATAAAAGAATGCACAATTCTTCATAAATATATTTCCCTGCAATCTATAAGTCCTCCTTGAATTCAAAGCTCTATTCCTTACAGATGTTGAGAAAATTGTTCCTACATAATAAATAGGCATATCAGTAAATGGCACACTAAATTTAGGAAGATTTTTTTACTTGCACTTGGTCTCTAAGTAAACACCACAGTCTTATGCCAGGTCGTCTTCATCATCATCTTTCTCTTTCATTCTTCCTGGCCTGTATTACAAGCTAAGTAAGGTATAACTCAGTCTTTGCAATCCTTTGTTGATCAATTTTTTTTTTGCAGGGAATGTAATGTGAAAACAAAAGGGTTAATAGAAGCTTTTTTAAGAACTGCAACTCTAGGTTTTCTGACTTCATTGAAGAACAAAACCGTATCATATACTTCTAAATTCAATACATTAAAGCCAAATAGTGTGGTTTTTGAACATCTCAGCCACGACAGATGATTGAAACTTTTATTATTGTTCTGGGTTTTACCATGTAAGCAAGGTTTCAAAAGGTCTGGATCAGCTAGGGACCTGAATGTAGGCTCAACAGCTAGCATCACAGCCTCTGGAAGAAAATGCTTATGCTTGTAGGTCTGACTGTCTTTGTTGTACTTGCACCATCCTTATTTGGGAAATAAATTGTCGATTGGTTGTTCATCTGTTCAAATTGTGTGAAAGAATATAGTGCAAATAAGAGTCCTTATTGCTTGAATACTGGTGTTGTATTTTCTTAATGCCTTACCATAATTAGACCTTCTTCGTTCTGGTATGAATATTACATTTGAATTTCCATTTCTTGAAGCAATGTTTAATTCTTGGCACGATTAAATAACGGTTTTTAAAATTCAGCAACACTGTTCAGTAAATCTCCACTTATACCTAATGCATGTACTTCACAAAATATTTTCATGACAAAAAAAAACTACCGTTCTAGTGGGAGAACTGTACATCAGATTTCAAACAGAATAATTTGTGACGATATTGCTAGCATAAAGTGGTGATTTGTAGTAGCGAATAGAGAAATATTAGTGGAAGACTGGTTGATGACATGAAGAGGGGCTCAGCAGTACATGTGCAGCGACAGATAAATTATTTTAAAAATACTTCCAATTGAGTTAAAAGCTAAAAACTTTCACACAATACAGATAAATAACCATATAATGGAAACATAATTTTCAAAAAAAATCAATTTTTTAGCTCTGATCATTTACATCCCCCTTTAACTGTTTGTTTTACCTCAGCATAATAATAGTTATATAAGATTCTTGGGAGGAATGCTCGTTGCAGACATTAAATATAACACTGTTCATTTCTTCCAAGTCATATTTATACAAACTTGTAAATAATAAACCAGTCCAAACTCAGATTCATGGCTAAAGTGTTTTTAATTTGCAGACAATTCCTTAAATTTCCATGCTTTAAACATCATAAAGCTATTCATAACAAAAATATTGTTTCTAAATTTTCATTCCCATGTAATGACAGAAAGGGGCCTTCAAATAAAATGTTCAGTCATGACATGACACTGGAGATGTTCAATAGCTTGGTAAGGAAATGAACAACTACACTCTACATAATGAGAATCATTTGGGAAAAGTGAACTAAGGAACAATACTGAAAGAAATAGATACTTGTAGTGTTTGACACAGTTTTGGAATGCAGAGGCATTTGCCTGAGCTAAGTGGCCAGGAACTCTAGTATGTTCATCTGTCCAAATAGATTCAGATTTTGTTGAAGACAGACTCAGTTCTGCCGTCATCATCCAACGAAATGGCTCGCAGCCTGATAGTTTTGATCTACCAAGAAAGGGAATCTAGATATTGGAAGCTCCAAACCATTTAGCTTCGAAGTTCCCAAGGAATACAGCTAATTGTTAGGAGAAGATGTACAGTAACTATTCTGTGTGGAAGTGGAACAGGCCATACCAGACACTACTGAAGAGAGGTGCAGCCAACTGCAGATTGTACAATCTGTCAAAAAAGTACTGTGAATTAGTCAATAAAACAAACACAAAATATTTATGATTCATCCAAATTTTTTTATCATCTTCAAAGTAGGCACCTTTTGAAATAATACACTTATGCCAATTAATAATCAAATCATCAAAACATTTTTAAAAAATGCTTTTTCTGGAATCAACTTCAGTTCTCGTCACGAGTCTCGTATCGACTGAAAACAGGTGCCTCAAAGTGGTAATTTGAGTTTCGGAAAGAGAACAAAATCTGCCAGAGTCATATCAGGTGATTATGGTGGTTGTCAAATGGTATTTGCCGAGTTTTAGGATAGAAATTCGTTGATAGCCTTGAGAGATGGTGCATTATTTTTGTGCAAAATCCACGAGTTTTCTTTCCACAAATCTGGCCTTTTTCGATAAATTTGCTCTCTCAAATACCACATAACACTCAGATAATATTCTTTATTTACCATTTGACCTACTGGCAAGATTTATCAATGCACAATACCGCGAAAATCAACATCACTTTGACTTTTAATCAACTTTGACGTGATTTTTTGTTTTGGCTCACTTGGAAGACGCCATTCTGAAGCTTGTTGACTAGTTTACATATCAAACTCGTAAACCCATTTATCATCACCAGTTAGATTGCATTTTATGAATGTGGGGGTTGGAACTGACCCGTTCTAGCATGTCTTCAGCAACCTTTACGCGATTGAGTTTTTGAAGAAGATTCAGGTCTTTCAGAACTAGTCAAGCAGCAACACATTTTATGCCCAAACATTCGTTTAAAATGGTACAAATTAATTCATGTGCTGAAGCTACCTCTCTCAAACTTAAATGACAACTTTCAGTCACCATTTCTTTCACTTTAGCGATGTTAGCTTAATTTGAAGACCAGAGCGAGGCAAATCTTCCATCACATTTCAACCACTTTCCACTCATATGCACTTATTTTTGATAAAGTTCATCGTAAGCCTTCCATAACATTTTCAGCGATTTGGCACACGAAATTCCATTTGCAATGCAAAATTTGAGACAAATTCTTTGTTGGATTATCCATTGTAAAAATCGCTAAGAACACTTGACATGAAGTGACAAGAGTGAGCACTGTAAACAAACTAAATGACTTTTTTTTTTTTTTTTTTTTTGCTGTCGTCAGTCTTTTGACTGGTTTGATACAATCCTCCATCCCTTCCTATCCTGTGCTGTGCTAACCTCTTCATTTCTACATACCCATTACAAACCACGTCCCCAATTATCTGCTTCATATATTACAATCTCTGTCTTCCTCTACAGTTCTTACCTTCGACTGTTCCCTCCACTAACAAATTAACCAATCCAGCATGTCTCAAAATATGACCTACCAGCCTGTCTCTTCTTTCTGTAAGCTTCTTCCACAAACTTCTTTTCTCACCAATCATTTCCAAAACTTGTTTATTTCTTACTTCGTCAGTCCACTTAATTTTCAGCATTCTTCTGTAGCACTACATGCTTCAATTTTCTTTATTTCTGGTATTCCTAAAGTCCATAAAGTGCTGTGCTCCACACAAAGAGTTTTAAAAAGTTCTTTCTAATTCCTAGATCAATATTTGAAACTAAAAGGTTTCTCTTTTTCATGAAGGATCTTTTTGCTAGTGCTATTCTGCTCTTAACGTCATTCCTGCTTCGGCCATCGGTTGTAATTTTGCTTCCCAAGTAACAGAACTCACTTACTTCTACTATTGCATTTGATACTATTTTTATATTTAATCTACTGGCATTTCTGCTACATTTCATCACTTTTGTCTTGCTTTGATTTATATTCAGTCCAAAATCTTCCTTCAGTAACTTCTCAATATCCTCAGCCCTCTCTGCTAACAAGACAATGTCATTAGCAAATCGTAGCATACTGATTTTTTTCTCCCTGAAAACTTATGCCACATGGAAATTTTTCTTTGACTTTCTTCATTGCTTCTTCTACGTACAAGTTGAATATTAAGGGGGATAGACTACAACCTTGTCTCACACCCTTTTTAACTGATGCATGTCTCTCGTGATTCTCTACTTTTTTAAAGCCACTTGATTCTTATATAGATTATAGAGTAATCTTCTCTCTCGATACTTTAGACCTGTCTTCTTTAAAACTTTGAACATCTTGTCCCACCTAACATTATCAAACGCTTTTTCTAAATCAACAAATGCCATAAAAGTATCTTTTTTTTTTTTTATCCACTCTTCAAGTATTAATCTTAAAGACAGAATTGCTTCCCTTGTGCCACGATTTTTCCTAAACCCAAACTGATCTTCACTTACTATCTCTTCTACTACTCTTTCCATCCTTCTGTATATTATTCTAGTCAGTAATTTTGAAGCATGTGATGTTAGACTAATGGTGCGATAATTCTCACATTTGTCGGCTTGTGCTTTATTAAAATCGGTTGGAATTTCTCCTGTTTCATAACTTTTTGATATCAGCTTGAATAATCTCTTGAGTCCTTCCTCTCCTAGGGATTTAAGAAGTTCTGCAGGGATCTCATCAATTCCAACTGCCTTATTTGCTTTCAAGTCATTCAGAGCTTTATTAAATTCTGTCCTCAAATAGGATCTCCTAAGTCATCAATGTCAACATCGCCTTCCTTGTCCATTACACTACTGTTCATGTCGTCCCCATCATACAGTTTCTCAATGTATTCCTTCCATCGGTTAGCTCTATCTTTTGAGCTTAAAAGAGGTTTCCCATCGGCAGCTTTAATGTTCATACCTCTTTTCTTCATTTTTCAAAAATTCTGTTTGATCTTTCTATATGCAACATCTACTTTACCTACGACCATTTCCTTTTCTACTTCTTCACACTTTTCTTGAAGCCATTTTTCTTTTGCTATTTTGCATTTCCTATTTATTTATTTATTAAATGACATATAGCTCTCAAATTCAGCGTCAGTATAGAGGAGAGTTGTGCCAACTTCACAACAAAAAGAATTTTGAAAATCCCTTTAAGTGGGCTAAAAAAATGATCAATTTCTGGTACTTTGACAGAATGTATGTCAGAACCAATTATGTCTGTAATATTAGATCTGAGGCTACCACCTGCCAGTGCTGGATAAAAAGACAAGTTATAAAAGCAGTTGCTGTTAACTTAGATTCCAGGAATTTACAGCAATCAGTAAATACCTCCTACACAATGAAATAGATGCCAATATAGTCTGCAAAATCTGCATGGATTAAACTCAAGGTAGCTGGAACAAAATTTGTGACAGGAATCTTCTACTGTCTTCCAGAAGGTGATATTACCTATGAGTCATTGGGTAACGTTCGGTGTGCACACACGTTCCGAGCCTAATGGCCCGTTTTTTCTATTTGTGAGCAAGGCATATGCCGAAATATTGTGTTGTTTGTTTGTCAGCATTAGTGTTCTCTCATCGCATCCGTCCACTTTGGTATGTGGTGGGTTAATTTCCCTTTCTTTTCTTATTTATATCGCCTAGAAGCCGCTTCCATTTTCCTTAGTTGCATCATCTATGTTAAAGCATTAAGAAATAGTGTAATTAATATAGCCAGTTACCGAACCAAAATTTTGCCACAATAATAATGAAAACATTTTAGATATTACGGTTACAAACGGGCCAGAATTATTGATAGACATTTTAGCAACAATAGGAATATATAATCACAAAGTGGTAATTGCAACAGTAAAACAATTAACAGTGTGCAAGAAGAAAAAAGAAAGGATTGTTACAAATTCATAAAAGTCTTCAAAGGAATGGTTTAGATTGTACTTGAGGGATAATAGGGAATAACCATGTAACTGAAATATACATCTAGTATTTTTATTTGCACGTTTTATTACTGTAGAATTACAGCTACAATGTTTTTTCCTATTTATCCACTTTTTATTTATTGATTTTAATACAAATACAAATTATAAAAATACAAGGGAAATATAACTTTGCAAAACGCAACGCTATTGGTCAAATCAAATCATGACGCCAGAGTCATCATCAAGGGTTCTATTCGGCAGGTCCATGTTCTGTGACAGCCCTCCATGCCTCCCTCTGTTCCTCCATTCTCTTAGTTTCTATATATCTCCCGTTTATCATTATATCATCCATCATTTTCATCCTTCGCCGACCTCTTCTCTTAGTTTACAGTCCCCTCCAGAACAGTTTTAAGCAGGCATTCATTCTTCAGCACATGCCCAATCCAGTTCTTTTTTCTGTTTCTTATGTTTTTATGAGTGATCTTTACTCTCCTATTCATTCCCGCACTTCCTCATTCCTTACTTTTTCCTTCCAAATTATTTTCTCCATACCCACATCTCAAAAGCTTCCTACCTCTTTAAATCTTCTTTGCGTAGCATCCATGTTTCTGCTTCATACAGTCCTACGCTCCATACAAAACATTTAGCTAATTTTTTTCTCAGGGTTTTTTCCAGCCTTCCACTTTTTTTTTTATTAGAATTGTTCAATGCTCCAGTTATTTAGCTACAAAATGCAGTTTGTTTCATGCAAAGTTGACGATTAGATTCGGCATTATTAATTTTTTCGTGATGCGTGGTAATAGTGAGTCTGTATTGTAATGTACATTAGTTTCTCATATGTAAAATTTAAGTACAGTTTTTTCTCAAAACTACATTTTTGATCTTCTGGTACACTTTTCTCAAAAATTAAGATTGATAAAGACATCAGATTTTCAGCATCTCTTGTTAATAAAACAATGATTAATAAAATAAAAAATGGGACCTGTCATAACAACAAGAACAAACTTAATAGCTCCAAGGTATTTATAAAAGTAATAATTTTTTGTCTTTTAGAACAAAAAATCATTACTCAAACTATACAAAATTTAGTAACAAATCTTTATGTGATTTCCAGATGATGATGTATTTGTACACAGCGAAAGTTTCAGGTCTGTATCTCCATTAGTTTCTTCAGAAAGTGCTCCTGAAGTTTGCTTGTTTTAACATTGATTTCTTATGGGAGGTCCTTCGCGACTGTGTCCCCTTAAGCCTCTAATTCAGTTATAAAAGTTTCACATCACACAAGGTTTTCAGTTGAGTGATGCAACATAGCTCATGAAGACTTAATAATGGAAATTTAACCATGGAAATGGATTGTCAGCATCTAAGTAAACTATAATACCAAATTTCAAGTCCGTAGGCAAATTTTAAATATGAAATTTTAACTACCAAAAATATTAGAATTAAAATAGTTATCAAGCAAAAGTTAGGCTTAAAAGAAAGTTTAAAACAAAATCATTATATGGTAACAGCAGACAAATGATAATGAAAACAGATTTTAGACATCAAAACATACATTGTACAATAACATGATTCTAAATTTAAAGTAATTCAGTCAGGGTAATAATTGACAGAAAAAACACAAAATTTGAGTAGGATAGGTAATTTTTACTACATATGGAGGTGTTGAAGTTACTACACAATAGCAGATTTCAAAGTATAACATCTAAAGAAAAATAGTTACAAATCTAAACAATATATTATAAGAAGCATGAAATTAAAAGAAATGAAATCATTTATATATATATAAACAACAATGAGCAGGAAAATGCTTTAAGGCAGGGGTGGCCAACCCAAATGATCTTGCAGGCTACTTTTGAAATGCATCATAACTCCACGGGCTGCAAATAAAATTATATATCCCCAAATTAGATTTAGTCCCACTATAAACATTTTTTTTTTTTGGAGTGAAAAATTTAAACATAATGAGTTATTATTATTGTATTTACTATTATTTTTAATGTAAATATAGATATAATAATAATGATTCCAACCATATCTGTCATATTCGCAAAAATATTGTTTTAAAATCAAATTTAATTTCTTCTCGTAATTTTGACAGTTAATTTTTGAATATATGGATGCAAAAATAATATATTTATTTAGTGCAAAGGTTTTTAGTACTTTGCTCATTATAAAATAAATATATTTTATAAAAATGTGATGAATCTCGAGGGCCGGAGAAATGCTCAAGGCGGGCCACCCCTGCCTAAAGGCAATTAAACTAAGGAAGGATAGGGAAATGTGACCCAACAATTACCACAGATGAAGGCGGCTGGAACGATGAACACAAAAAAAGCAAACACAAGAGAAGCGCAATATTTTGGCATACAGCCGTATTCGTGCAGAAGTGAGACACCAGGTGGAGTCAGATGTGTACACAGAGACTGCTGTCTGGCGAATGGCATTGCTGGCGCGGATGGTAGTGTAGGATTGGAAAAGGGGGGGGGGGGGAGGGAAGCTCAAATATTGCATTGATACTGTTGACACTGTTTTATCATTGAAAGTGGTAGACCAACATAACTGAGTGAGGATACATTTATAAAAATCAATTTTTGCAAAACTATAAGTGAAAAATAAAATATCAGAAATATAAAATAAGATAGGATAGGGAAAATAAACAGTTACCCGTCACTTACCACAGATGAAGGCAGGAGGGCGAGACACGTAAAAACACAAAAACAAAAGAATTACACAATATTTCGACTTTAGTCTTCCTCATGTAGGAGGCGAGACATATGGCAGGGGGAAAGATGTGGTCACATCCGAGCCTGCCACATGAATTGTGTAATTCTTTTGTTTTTGTGTTTTTACGTGTCTCGCCCTCCTGCCTTCATCTGTGGTAAGTGACGGGTAACTGTTTATTTTTTCCCTATCCTATCTTATTTTCAGTGCCTCGCGGCAGTTTCTTTGTTTCCTTTATCCAATATCAGAAATATAGGAATATATAAAATGTAAATAGTAGAGATAATAAGTGCTGGGTCTGGTGAGAGGAATTTATTGGAGATTGCGGCCAGGAGGATGTCCAGGATATTGTGATAGGCTAGTTCCCATCTACATAGTTCAGAGGAGGTTGCGTTGTCAGGGAAAACTGATCGCCCTAACTGAGAAACAGATGTTAAAATTATTCAGTTTGTGGGAACTGGCATCTTTTGCAACTGGATGGGCCTCATTGTTAGTATATACTGTCTGCCTGAGGCCATTAATTCTGATAGCTAGGGGGTTAATAGTGAGGCATATATATGAGCTGGAGCATTTTTTTTTTTTTTTTTTTGGGGTTTATTACTTTGCTAGGTATTGGTTACAAAATTCGAAGATGTATGGTACTAGGTGCAAAATACAAAGATTTAAGATGCAAGATATAGATTTCTTGGATGCGAAATATGAGATACATGTTTCTTATAGTCTGTTTAAAATGATCATTCACAATGTACGCTTCTTGTGAGCTTGCAGCATGGTCATTCAGTGAGTTGTGTTTTCTTCGGTAGCTGCAGTGGAGGCATGTAAGTTGATAAAAGAGGTGTGCTATCATGCAAGTAGCATGACCAATGATGGGGAATGTTTCACCTGTGGTAGGATTGGAGTTAAGTGGTGGTGGCTGGATGCATGTTGCATGTTTTACAATGGGGTCTGTTACACGGGAATGATCATTGTGGTAGTTTGGGGGAATTATTGGGTGAGTACTTGTGAACCAAGATATTTTTTAGGTTTGGCGGTCAGCTAAAACATGAATGTGGGGCAGTGCCTAGGATTTTATGGAGAATGGTGCGCATTCCGGGAAAGGTATATAAGAAGTCATGCCCAAGGCGAAGGATTAGGTTAATAAACTCAAGACCAGGGAACTGAGTGATGAAAGCGGGGCTGCTGTTAGTTTCAAAGGGTACATCCTTAGAGTGGCTGTGTATAGGAAGGGCTATAAGAAATTTGTTTGTGTACTAAGTCAGGAGGGTAGCTGCAGGAGTGAGAGCTCCAGACAGGTTTTCTGTGTATTGGGAAAGAGATTCTTCATCAGAGCAGATGCGCCTTCTGCGGACGGCCAGACTGTAAGGAAGGGAACGTTTGATGTGTGAGGGATGACAACTGTTAAAAAGAAGATATTGCGGCAGATTTGTAGGTTAGATATGAACAGAGGTTTGCAGGCACCCGTTATGCAAGGAAATGTCAACATCAAGAAAGGTAACATGGCTGCGTGAGTATGTGCAGGTAAAGTTGATGGAGTGGTTGTCTAGGGTGGTGAGGAAGTCTATTAGATTATTCTCTTTGTGGGTCCAGATCATAAAAGTGGTATCTATGTATCTGAACCACACAAGAGGTTTAATGGAAAGATTGTTGTTCCAGATGGCCCAGGAAAAGGTTTGCATCTGGGTGTCCATCACAGTGCCTCGTATCTGGTGGTAAATTTGAGAGTTGAAGGAAAAGAAGTTGATAGACAGGATGAGGTTAGCCCAGGAAATGAGGAAGGATGTCTTGGGAGGTCACATTTCCAGAAAGTGTTCCAGGGCACTGAGGCCCTGTCGATGAGGGTTTTTGGTGGAAAGGGAAGAGGGATCTAAGGAGACAAGGAAGGAGTCAGGTGGTACAGGAATGGGGTCTGGAAAGTCATTTGAGGAAGTGTGGGGTGTCTTTAATGAATGAAGGGAGATCCTGTACAAAAGGCTAGACGTGCTGATCCACAAAAGCTGAAATCGTTCAGTAGGACACCCATATGCTGCAACTATAGGTCGCCCCTGATTTCCAGTTTTGTGGATATTGGGAAGAAGGTGGGGGGATGGGGGTTCTGCGAGTAAGAAGTGACAAAGAGTTGGTAGAGAGTCCTTCTAAGGGGCCTTGGAGGCCAAGGAGAGCGCCTACTTCTTGGCATATTGAAATTGTAGGATCTAGGGTGTGGAAGGTATGTGGTAGTGTCAGACAGGTGTCTCAAAGCTTTGGCCTCGTAGTCACTGCGGTCCATGACTACGGTCATTGAGTATTTGTCGGCTGGGAGAATGATGATGTTCCTATTCTTAGACAGTTCTCTCACAACATGGGTTTCGATAATACTGAGGTGGTTGGAGTGGGAAATGAAGTTGAGAAAAGATTTTGAAGACAGGTTGGAAGTGAGGAATTCCTGGAACATAAGGAGGGGATGGTATTGAGGAAGGAGAGGTGGATCTAGTTTGGATGGAGGTTTGAAATGCTCTAGGCAGGGCTCAGTCTCATCAAGCCGAAAATCACTACCATCCCAGGTGGCAAAGTGATAACGCCACTGGAGAGTGTGGCAGAATGCTAAAGAGTCCCGGAACAAAGTGGCATGCCCAAACTTCGGGAATGGGGAAAAAGACAATCCCTTTGAGAGAACAGAGAGTTGAGACTCTGATAAAGGAGAAGATGCAAGGTTAACCACAGACCGTACCACTTGAAACTAACTGTAGCTTCGCTTTCATCACTTAGTTCTTCCCTGGTCTTGAGTCTATTAACCTAATCCTTCACCGTGGGCATGACTTCTTATATTCCTTTCTCGGGATGCGCACCATTCTCTATAAAATCCTAGGCACTGCCCCACGCACATGTTTTAGCAAACCACCAAACCTAAAAAATATCTTGGTTCATAAGTTCTCAACCAATAATTCCCCCAAACTACCACAATGATCATTACCGTGTAACAGACCCCATTGTAAAACATGCAGCATGCATCCAGCCACCACCACTTAACTCCAATCCTACCACAGGTGAAACATTCCCCATCATTGGTCATGCTATTTGCATGACAATACACCTCATATATCAACTTACATGCCTCCATTGCTCCAGCTCATATATAGGCCTCACTATTAACCCCCTAGCTATCAGAATGGATGGCCACAGGCAGACAGTATATACTAACAATGAGGCCCATCCAGTTGCAAAACATGCCAGTTCCCACAAACTGAATAATTTTAACATCTGTTTCTCAGTTAGGGCGATCAGAGTTTTCCCTGACAACACAACCACCTCTGAACTATGTAGATGGGAACTAGGCTATCAGAATATCCTGGACACCAGACATCCTCCTGGCCTCAATCTCCAATAAATTCCTCCCACCAGACCCAGCACTTATTATCTCTACTATTTACATTTCTTATATTCTTGTTCCTATATCGGTGTTCTCCATCTCTTTATTTCCATCCTTTGCTCTTTGTGTACTCGTGTTTGCGTGGCATTCTTTCTATCTGTATTAATCATGAATCGATCTCCAGTTACTCCCAAAAACTATCCCAAGCCCTTGTTTGTAGCCGATAACCCCATGATCTCGTGTAAAAATAAATTTCCCGTGCCATCACTCACAACCAACGTTCTGCAGTTCCTAAAACTGACCATGGAGTAACACTTGTCACCCAGTTCTTTCCTGGCCTGGAATCTGTCAACCAGATACTCCGCCGTGGGCATGATTTCCTACGGTCCTTCCCTGAAATGCGTATCCTTCCCAAAATCCTACCCACTGCTACCCGCACTTGCTTCAGCAGACCGCCCAATCTGTATAACATCTTGGTCCACAAGTATTTACCTGCCGACTCTCCCAGACCTCCACAGGGATCTTTCCCTTGTAACAGACCCCGCTGCAAAATTTGCAGCATGCACCCTGCCACCACTACTTACGCTAATCCTGTCACAGAAGAAACTTGCCCTATAACTGGACATGCTACGTGTGCTACCACTCACTTTATTTACCAACTCACCTGCCTCCACTGCACTGCCTCTTACATTGGTCTCACCACTCAACTATCCTACAGGATGAATGGCGACAGGCAAACAGTTTATACTTCCAACCCAGACCATCCAGTAGCTATTCATGCGAACTCTCATAATTCGAACAACCTCAACACCTGTTTCACAGTTAGAGCTATTAGTTTTTTTTTATTCCAAATACCACCACCCCTTCAGAACTCCGAAGATGGGAACTAGCCTAACAACATATCCTTGACACCAGACACACCCCTGGCCTAAACCTACGTTAAACCTGTCACTTGCTATCTCTCATTTCATTTTACAGTCAGTTACTTATATACGAGGGCTGGGCTGTCTGAGAAGTTCTCGGCCTCCACCATAGATGGCAGCACTACACAAGTGATTTTTTTCCCCCCGTGCAATCTGGTGCATGTGCCAGACACGCCTGCAAGAAATTGCAAGTAATTCTACATTGTAGTTTGGTCTGTACAGTTCTTTGATGCAGGTGCAGTGTGTAGTTGCACCAGAGATGGAAAAAATCGAGTATCGTGGAGTTATAAAATTCTTTGTAAAAGAAGGTTTAACGCCATCCGAGATCCACGGAAGATTTTTAAAAGTGTATGGGGACTCTTCTCACTTATATTAAACAATTAAGAAATGGGCTGCTGAGTTCAAACATGGCCGTAGCAGTCTCGAAGGTGATGAACACGAGGACGTCCGAAAAGTGCAACAACTCCAAAAATCGTCCAGAAAGTGTATGATATGGTTTTGGATGATCGACTAATAAAAGTGTGCGAGATTGCTGAGACCATAGGGATATCAAAATAATGTGCGGGATACATTTTGCATGAAGTATTGCATATGAAAAAGTTTTATTCAAGATGGGTGCCACATTTTCTCACTACTGATCAAAAGCACATCCGCGTGAGACTTTCTGAACAGTGTTTGGAGCGTTTCAGCCAAGATAAAACTGATTTTGTGCGTCGATTCATATCTACGGATGAGACATGGGTTCACCACTACACGGAAGAATCAAAACTTCAGTCAAAGCAGTGGACAGAAGCTGGTTGTTCAGGTCCAATTCTTTGGACCCGAACAACCAGCTTCTGTTGGTTCTATCAGTAGGGAAGGTGATGGCATCAGTTTTTTGAGATGCTAAAGGCGTTTTGTTCATTGATTGCCTTGAAAATGGTAAAACAATAACTGGAAAATACTATTCCGATGTTTTAGACACCCTGGATGAAACAATTCGTGAGAAAAGGCCCAGTTTGAGGAAGAAGAAAATCATCTTTCATCAAGACAATGCACCTGCCCGCAAGAGTCTTTTGGCAATGGGAAAATTAAGAGATCTACACTACGACGTGTTGGAGCATTCACCTTATTCCCCAGATTTGGCTCCCTCCGACTTCTATCTATTCCCAAAATTCAAAAACTTACTTGCTTGTCAGCGTTTTTCTTCAAATGAAGAGGTGATTGCAGCTGTAGACGGATATTTTGCAGGCCTTCCAGAAGCCACTTCAGGGATGGTATAATGAATTTGGAACATCGTTGGACTAAGTGTATCAGTGTTCAGGATGACTATATTGAGAAATAAAAATTATTTTGTAAATATCAAATTGGTTTTATATTTTTAGGCTTAGAATTTTCCAGACCGACCTCGTATGTACATTTCTATTCATTTTATATATTTTCATATATATATTTCTATCTCCCTCTCCCTTTATTTTCATCTATAACCAATCTAAATAAAATTATAACTTTTTGAATTATGAAACACAAAGATTATTTTGTTTCACTTTTATCGCTGGTCAAGCTTCTCCCCCCCCCCCCCCCCTTTCCTGGCAATTCTACCATCACTGCGCGTTTTCATGTGGTGGTTTGGGATGTGACCACATCTTTCCCCCTGCCATATGCCTCGCCTCTCACATGATTAAAACTCATGTCGTAAAATTGTGCAATTTGTTTAGGTTTTTGTGTTTTAAGTGTTCGTTTCGCCCTCCTGCCTTCGTCTGTGGTAAGTGACGGGTTTCTGTTTATTTTTCCCTATCCTATCTTATTTTAAAATACAGATTAGTAATATAAGACAGATCAAATTAATTTTTTACTAATAATTTTCACACCAATGCAATTGAATATGTTGTATTTATTTTCCATACGCGTTTCACTTCATTCCCCGAAGCATCTTCAGCGGTTCTGTCAATTAAATTTGTTCTATATTGAAATTTACAAAAGAAAATTATGATATATACAGATATATGCTTACTTACATTTTTACATGTTCACATTGACTTGTAATTGTACCGTGTTTCAGCATCAGTTGTATATTTAATAGCAATATTTTGCATTACAGGTATTTGTTGCATCTTTATGAGTAATTTCGTGTCACTTTCACTGCACTACAGATATTGCTTTCTGATGGCTTATATTTGTTTAGTGTGTAGTATACATCGCTAAGCTGCATGTTTGTTTATCATTTGGCTTCTGTTTTTATTTGGTGGGTTGCGTGCTTTTAAATACGTCTCTGTGCTTAGTTCGGTGTGTTTAGGGTATTATTATTGCCTGTGTCTTTTTGTGGTAGATTTTTTTTTAAATTTTGTTTTAAATATTGTGTATAGTGTTGGGTCCGTCAGGTTTGTGTATTCATTTATTATGTTCTTTTCTTTGGCCAGTGATTTTTGAAGTGGTAGTTTTCCTGAAACATTAGTAGTTGTGGTTTGCTATTATTAATGGTTAGTATTTGCATGTCTTTTGGTATGTTTGCGGGCTGGTGATTATGCTCTAGTAGGTGTTCTGTGAATGTTGAGTGGTTATTGTATTTAGTGCTCTTAAATGTTCCTTATATCTGGTTTCAAACTTCCAGCATGTTTGGCCTATATATTCTGCATTACAGTAATTGCAAGTTAATTTATATATACCTGGATTGTAAAAATTTTTGTTTGGTGTGTTGTTTGTGATGTTTTTCTGTAGTGAGTTGTCTGTTCTAAATGCTATCCTGAGTCCTTGCTTTTTCAAAATGTTTGCTATTTTGTGTCGTCTTCTTTATATATGATAATGTGTGCTATTTTTCTGTTTTTGCTTGTGTGGGTGTTGTTATATGTTGTTGCACTCATGTGGGTGTTTGTATTTGCTTATTGTGGAGTTGGTATAGTATTTTGTGTTGTTCTTAGTATTTGCTTTTTGATGGTTTTATTTATTTGGTGTGTTCTGGTTTCTTTGTATCCATTTTTGGTGGCTATGTGTATGATTGTGTTAAGTTCTGTTTTGTAGTTGTCCTTGTTTAATGGTGTTTTGTTTAGTCTGTTGAGCATGTGTCTAATTGCTGCCTTCCTTTTGTGTTTGTGGATGATTGGAATTTGAGCCTATTATCATGTCTGTTGTGGTGGGTTTAGTGTGTATTTCGAATTGGAGAAGATTGTTGTGAGTGGTTATGGTGAGGTCTAGGAAGCAGAGTTTTCCTCCTTTTTCCAGTGTAAATTTTATGATTTTGTGTATGGTGTTGATTTCTTTGTGTAGTTGGTAAACTCTGGACTCTGGTACATTTACTAAACAACCTATGTCACCAACATATCTCAGCCAAAATAGGATGTTGTAACCTTTGTTGTGAATGATGTTTTCAAATATCTGATTTTCTATATGATTTATGAAAATGTTTGCCAATGTAGGTGAGATTGGGGAATCCATTGCTAAACCATCATGTTGAGTGTAATAGTGATTATTGAAGTGGAAGTAATTTTGTGAAGTTAACAGTTTTAGTATATCTGTGATTTCATTTATGTGTGTGTCAGGCATTTTCTGTAGTTCTTTGTGGTTGTTTGTAATTATTTTTAAAGTTTATTTGATTGGTATACATGTTTTATATATCAAATGACAGTAGTGTTGCTGATTTAGGTATCTGTATATCTTTTATTTTTTCTATGTGATGTGTTGTGTTCTTAATGCTTCTGTCATTGTGAAGTGTTTAATTCTGATTTAAAAATTTCTGCATATGTTTGGATAAATAGAATGTGGGAGCTTTCCTCAAGTTTATAACAGGTCTCACTGGCATTCCAGCTTTGTGGATTTTGGGTTGACTTCTTAAGGTAGGGCCTTTAGGATTATTATGTGACATTTGTTGCTTCTGTTTGTCTGTGAGGAGGTATGATGGGCCCTTTATGCATTTCTTGAAGTACGTTTGGTAGTGGCTAGTGGGGTCTGATTTTAGTAGTGTGATGTTATTGTTCTCAATAAATTCTTCTGTTTTCCTGGTATACTCCTGTTTGCCTGTCAGTACTGTTGTGTTTCCTTTATCAGCTCTGGTGGCCACTATGTTATGCGAGTCTAGTTTTGTTTTTAGGTGTTTGAGTGTTTGCTTGTCTTTGTTCATATACTGTTGTCCTGTGTTCTGTTTTGATATTACCTTAAGTTTTTCTGCTACAAGTTCTCGTGTTAACCTTACATTAATTTCACAGTTTTTTTGTTTTTCTATCTCCTTGTGTTAATGAACACATCGTTCGTGAGTGAATCAGCTCTTTAGAACAGTTCTTTTGAAAGAGCGAGTGAGCAGTTGCTCACTAAAAGTGAGCGGTAGTTCTTCTTGTTCTTCTTGGAAGCCGTAATGACGGTGGTGTGTCGGCGTCGATTGAACTTCAGTCGAGTGGGCGCAGACAATGTCGGTTTCGGCTTTGCCATTCTCGCCCGACCCTTGTTTGTTCTCTGTTCCACGCCGTTCACTGTTTATCCACTCCGCTATGAAGAATAAGAAACGCCGAAGATCGAGAAGAGCTAGTTCGTTCGCGACGTTCGATTCAATCGCTCAGCACAGCTCGGAGCAGTGAGCAGTGCCACTGGAGAGCTAGTTCGTTCGCGACGTTCGATTCAATCGCTCAGCACAGCTCGGAGCAGTGCCACTGGAGAGCTAGTTCTTTACCGCTCCGCTAACCGCTTCTCTTTCTCTCTCCCTGGTAAGCGTTATGCTATATGTTATTTTAAGTTTTTAATCTAAACTACCATCCAAGTGTGTTTAAATGACCACTATAAACGTTTAAACATAATAGTAACACCAAATATTTATCGATACGTTTTTCATAGATTTGCGTGTTTATTTCAAGTTTCCCCTTGTCTGTAACAGGTCAAGAAAATGAGCAGACTTACCAGTGATGTTTGGTATCATTTCGAAAAGAACGAGAAGGACAAGAAAGGGAAATGCAACTATTGCAAGGCTATTTTATCTATATCGTCAGGATCGACGACCAATTTGAAGAGACACCTTAAGACTTTGCACCGGTCGAATCCATTAAAACGCAAGGAAAATGCGCAGCGATCACGTTCGCCTTCAGTGGATGACGCCGGGGTTAGAACTTCTCATCGAAGTGACTCTAGTCCACTCCCAACAGCAAGTAGTTCTAATGCCAGTGCCTCCACGTTTTCTCTGGAATGGTGCAGCTTGGACGACACCATGGCTCGGAGACCGTCACCGTTATCGACGCCGCGGTTTGCTCAGACATCGATGAATACATTCGTTGATGTAAATCAACCAATCTCAATTACTAGGAAACGGGCTTTAGATATTCAGTTACTAAAAGTGATTTGTAAAGAATATCACCCCTTCTCTCTTGTCGAGGATGAGGAATTTCAGAAATTCGTAAGAATTAGAGATGGAGCAGACGCTCACTTAAAGTGAACGGTAGTTCTTCTAAGCTAAAAAAAAGTCTACTATTTGTATTGAAGTCGACATGAGGGGGTATTTTCAACACGGAAAGTGGGGTATAACCGGATTGTGAGGGGTGAGACCTAAAAAAAAAAGGTCTCAAATTGAGCAAGTGAACCATTCAAAAGAACTAGTTCTTTTCATTGAGTGATCAAATGAACAACCGCTCTTTTTAGTGAATCACTTTGCCCATCTCTAATGTGTTCAGTATTAATTACTGTATTTTTTATAAACTTTTCTGTGGTGGTGTTATTCGTGTTATATTTCAATCCATTTTCAAGCAATTTGTTTTCCATAAAAAAACACAACCATCTACCACAAAAAGACACAGCCAATAATAATAATAATAATAATACACTAAACGTACCGAACTAAGCACAGAGACATATTTAAAAGAGCACCACCCACCGAATAAAAACAGAACCTGTAACTCAGCGATGTATACTACACACTAAACAAATGTAAGCCATCAGAAAGCAATATCTGTAGTGCAGTGAAAGTGACACGAAATTACTCATAAAGATGCAACAAATACCTGTAATGCAAAATATTGATATTACAGATACAACTGATGCTGAACCACGGTTCATTTACAAGTCAATGTGAACATGTAAAAATGCAAGTAAGCTTATATCTGTATATATCATAATTTTAATGTGTAAATTGTAAGCTTATATCTGTATATATCATAATGTTCTTGTGTAAATTGCAATATAGAACAAATTTAATTAACAGACAGAACCACTGAAGATGCTTTAGAGAATGAAGTGAAACGCGTACAGAAAATAAAAACAACATATTCAATTGCAGAGGCGTGAAAATTATTCATAAAAAATTGATCTTTCCGCAATTGAGGAAATGGCCCACAATATCCAGAAGATCAAATTAACATTCAGTCCACTCAAAATTAAAATGTATGGACTGTGGCAAGAAATACTAGATGAGTGAATCAAAACAACTGTGAACTATACTATCAGTACATCAAAAGCAGCACACATGCAACATAAAAAAAACTACAGACTTTTTTTTACTTATGGCTTTACGCATCTTTGACGTTGAGGTCATTACAAGTGGGATGGGACTGGGGACTAGGAACAGGAATGAATTCAGTCATGGACTTTCGATTGAAGCATCCCGCAATCATCCCGAGTGATTTGGGGATACCATGAAAAACCAAAATCTGGATGCCTGGACGGAAATTCAAACCGGAGTTCTTCCGAATTCGAGGTCGCAACATTAACCGCTCACTCACCACGCATTGTACACAGACCCAAAAAACGGGACAAGTGTGTCTAAAAGATACCAGCAGAATTCAGAGATTGTCTCTATAATTTTTTTGATCTCTAGCTAAGAGGGTTGTTTTAATGAGCAGTATAACATGCCCTCCATATTTTTTAGTTTTCATGGCAACCTTTGTTATATGTATGTGGCCATGGGACCACGGGGGACTCCACTGTTAATTAGAGGCCCTTGTTTAATACGAAATACCTGTGTGAACCATTACTTCTGATCAATCCAATTGAGACCCAATGTCTTAAGGACTGAAATATTTCTGCAAGGTTTGTCAAAAATTAATTCCACATCTGTCATCCCAAGGAAGCCCATCCAGTGTGGTGAATTAAGTTGAATTTGACAGTCTGTCAACACACAGCTACTTATAAGATTGTGGACAACAATAATGTGGTGAAACCAAGCCTTCCTTAAAGGAGCTGCAAATGATGAAAAATGATGCTAACCTCTCAATTAAAGAGGGATTAAGTCAAGCGATCACCATTCAGAATTCATGTTTGAGGATTCAGATGCTTCTGAATTCAGTTTTCCAAATTCTGCAACTGAATCAACATTTTTGCATTCTGTTTTGACTGCTAGTAATATGTTTCTGATTCTACAACCTGCTTTACCATTCTGCTTTAAGTCATACAAGGGCAATGCACATTCATGGTTTTGATACATTGTCTAAATCTTTATGCACTGATCTGTGTATTTCCAACTGATGGTGTTGGATATCTGACATGCAGAGATCAACTCCAGCTGCTATGGAACCAAATGAAAAAATTTGCATGGTAAAAGCTGCAAGATATCTAATTGAATGTTTGTCTATGATATTCAAGTATCCCAATAATACACTCATTTACAACCTCACTAGCAGCCAAGAACACTGAAGACATTCAATGTTGTGAACTAAAATTTAAATCAAACTTACCAACTTAGCAAATAAATTTTTGTCATTTCATAAGCAAACTTTCTGAAAGAATCGTTTTCCTCAAAAAATCTTAGAATAAAATGATATTAAATGTTAAGAATATTTAATTAATTTATAGAAGATGTAATGCTGACCATTTGCAATCCTGCAATGAACATCCAAAGAGGTATGATACAGCAAGTCAAACAAGATATTTCCCTATGGTAATGGGGAGGACTGCAAAACTGAAATCTACAAATGGAAAATTGCCAAATGAGAAATATATTATTAAAAATATATATATTCCATTAAACTTGACTCTTACGTGAAAAATTAGATGGAAATGTCAACTAGATCATGCCTTGTACAGTTACTATAATACAAACAAAACTAATTACACTGTCACGACAGATCACAGACTACCATTCCTTGACACAATAAAAAAATACTAGTAGGTCTCCAATGAAATTAACAAGCAATAAAGATTTGAGGACACTCATCAGCTCAAATATTGTGAAATATCAAAGGGTAATTACACACACTCCCTGACAGACTCAACAAGCACCCATCTCAACCCCAATTTTTCTCTTTCTTTCCTTTTGTTAGATAAATGTAGTCAGAGATGTTTTCATCATCTGCAGACTGTAACTACTGCTACCAA
Source organism: Vandiemenella viatica (assembly GCA_031002005.1). Lineage (NCBI taxonomy): Eukaryota > Metazoa > Arthropoda > Insecta > Orthoptera > Morabidae > Vandiemenella > Vandiemenella viatica. The sequence continues at coordinate 96,004,050 of JARYHS010011408.1, forward strand.
AACAATCTGATTCTTCACTGGCCCAACACAGCCAGAGAAATTAATGTTTATCTTCAATAATGAGTTTGTAAACTAAATTCATTACTGCATAAAATGAATTTTAATTGCTAAAAATACAATGCAATGTGACATTTCAAACCTTATTCTTGTTACTTGCATTGTCTACTAAATAAAAATCTTTGCCTCTCTTCACATCAATATATGTTGCGTTCATAGCCGCATTTAAGCATAGGCTACATACATTGGCGCCGGCAGGATTACTCTAAGGGAGGTGCATCTGTATCTTTTTTTATATATATAACACTTATTACTTATTAATTAAGGAAACATAATTTATTGACAAGGTATTGAACAAATTTGGACAACAAGCTAGGCGCCTAAAGTTATTATTCAGAATGTGAATTTAATAATAAAAAAATTCTCTTAATCTTTTCTGCATTTTTTCTTTCATAGTAGGGGGGTGCAAGTGCACCCCCCTTGCACCCCCCTCTCGGCGCCCATGGCTACATAGGCTGTAGCCTAGGGAACCGCACCACATGTATAGCCTCGGGGCCCACGAAGCCTAAATGCGGCCCTGGCTGCGTAAACAGAATTAGTAAAAAAATGTGGGAAGTTAAAAAAAAAAAACACTTTTACAAACCATCTGGTTGACTCAAAAACTCCACACATTGTCGCACAACAGGAGGAATTACATCACCATTATTATGTTCTTTTATAAACTGCAAGGAGACACCAAATTGTTGAGTATCAAGTGGTGCGTGAAATTGACTACTCTGTTGGTTTTGTTGAGTCACAGGCTGACTTAGTCTACTATTCTTCTGAAGTAACCGTTCATCATGCCTGCAGAAAAAAAAAAAAACCTTAAAATAATAATTTTATTAACGTGCAGTTCCACTATATATTTAATAGTTCTAATCTCATTTTCAATCAGCAAGTAAATTGGTAAAGGCTATAAATGTAGAAATTTCAAGTACTGAACTGTTGTACAAATTTCTGTGTGTATGCACAGGCTTAACTAAAACCACATCTCAAAACAATTGTAACGCAAGTGTACAATATGTATCTTAAGAAATATTTTTTCTGACTAAACTGGCCACTAGTGACAAAAAGTTATTTTCTTCGTCATTTCAGTGGGGAGGAAAAATCATTGGTGAAGTGGGAGTTATTACTGTCATTCTGATGGTACTTTAACAATGTTATACTCACTCCAGAACTGCTTGCGGAATGCATATTTGTTCCAAATGTAGATGTTGTCTAAGCTCGTGTAGATAGTTAACATACATAACTTTCCGGCCAAATTTTGCACTGCAACAAATCACAATATGCTTTATTTTTAAAATATTATTGTTTCTTTTTTTCCAAAATATTACAAATACTGCCCCCCCCCCAAAAAAAAAAAGTCATAACACAAAATTATTTGGGGTAGCATTATTTTATGGTAAAAAAAAGGATACTTAATAATTTAAACTGCTGAAGGTCTACAACCTTTTATGCTTAAGACATAAACCAACTTCAGCTTAGCAAGGAGATTCAAATCTGTAAAAACACATACATTTTAGATTATAGTCGATAATTCCAGTTCTTACCAGGCAGAAAAGAGATTAGCAGTGTTAGTAATTAACACTGAACAATTGCCATACATCCTAAATAGATACGAATACATTCAAATATATAACAGGGCAAACGAACACCAACAAATAACATTCACCCAAAAACCTTATCAACCACTTGCCTTTGGAAGTACTAACTTCAATTCTTGATAAAAAAAAATCTCATCCAGTGACTTCAAAATGTCAGTTATGGAACATTTTGGAGGTATGTTCCTACCCTCATTATCAACCAACTGAATATGGTTGGACACTAGAGAATTTTTTTTATCACTACATGTTACCATAAAATCTTTTGGTTTTGCAACTTCAATTCCTACTTCAGAGTCCTATCTGTTAGACAGTGAGACCCTGTATAACAGTACTTAACAGTCACCCATTATTTCTCCATTTAACACAGCCATCCTAACTCTCTTTCTCTCACATTAATGTGAGGCCTCCCCCCCCCCCTTTATCAATTTACCAGAATAATCTTGTTCTCTTGGTGCCATCTTTTGCTCATTTCAATTATTTCCTGCAGATATGCATTTTGTTAATTAAATTTTCTTTCTTACATGTATTATATTGATTCATGTATATTTTCTTCTATGATGAATCCCACCCTCATTGAGATTATGACTAAAATTGTGAGGATTTCCTAGTATATAAATGGATTGTTTGTGCCAGTCATAGCGAATAAGCTGTGGCCAGAATTGCCCCCTTTAGATTTAACCCAGATGAGAGTGATAAAACTGTCAAGGAGTCAGCACCTTTGGTAAAGGGTGTGTTTTTGGGACATAATATGTGAAGCAGCCAGAGAGCAGAAACATTCCGTTTTGGATGTCGTGTTCAGAAACAGATAGACTTGAACAATTGAGATGAATGTTATGAGCAGTGCTTAGATTCACAAAAGGTGACATCAAGCAGTGAGTAAAACTTCTATAATTAAGAGACTTCATTTGATCATATATATTTCACATACTTTAATCGATGTTAAAGTCAGATGGACAGGGTATGCTGAAAATTAGTTTGGGAAAGTTCTGCACCTATTTATTGGAGAGGATAATGGTAAGATGAACACTGTAAGAATGGGAGCTGGACTCTTCAGCCCTTAGTCAGGCCCTTTCTTGAGTATGGCAGGGTGATATGGGATCAACAATATGGGTGCCACTGGAAGTAGTGAAGCTAGATTCATCTAAAAATAATCACAAAATACTCATGTCAACTGATATAATGAAGCTATGTTGGAAATGAATGTGAAGGCAGGTACAGAGGTGTATGTGAAAGTCATATGCTGTTGATGAGGTTTGTTTACATGATGAGCAAAAAATTAAGAGTACAAAGATGATCATAAATTGGAATTGATTTCAAGGGTGGAAAAAATTGTCAAGGAAAATACTGAACAATTTATATAAAATAGAGAAATGATTTAAAGTAAAAGTTCACACAATGCTAAATAGATATATAGGTTAACTGTCAACATGGCATAAGATAAATTGCAGTTTATGATAATAAGAATAACCAATGATTAAGCAACAACAAAGGCAGTAGGTCTATCACAACTAAAATAAATCTATATATATATAAAGATGAATGTTTGTTTGTTCTTCATACAAATCCACAGTGTTCATCCGATCTCGATGAAACTTTGCACACTTATCCTTTGAAACATGGAGAAAAATACTGTCAACATTTGGTTGAACAATTTTCGATCATATTGTCATGTAGTTTTGAAAAATTACCAAAACGAACACAGACCTGATGTTTAGGATGTGGAAGACTCTGTAGTTCCATACACTATTGTGGGCTGGTGGCCCATTGGTTAACGCATTTGCTTACTAATGTGTATACCGCCGGATCAAATCCCAATGGAGGCAAAGATTTTTAAATATTTTTTTTGATCGTATGAGCCATGCCTGGAAGGTCAGTTTTACGGATTCCACATTAAACTGTAGATCCCACAAATTTTGGGGTGAAATGCTTGGCAAATTGTACGCAGTCTAACAATTCTGTAAGTATACAATTTTATTTTCTCTCAAAGTCGGTGTTATCTGCTCTAATCTATATATATAAAGATGAATGAATGAATGAATGTATGTTTGTTCTTCATACAAAACCACAGTTTTCATCCAATCTAGCTGAAACTTTGCACACTTATCCTTTGAAACAAGGAGAAAAATACTGGCTACATATGGTTGAAAAATTATCTGTATAAATAATACATGTTGTCTTATAATTTCGAAAAATTACTGAATGGCGATAGACGCGTTGGATGTCTAGGTCTCTATACTGCTTTTCAATACAATGGTAAGGTAGCTCAGTGGTTAAAGCACTTGCTTACTGATGTTTTGAATGTGGTCTCCAGTTCAAAACTCCGTGGAGGCAAAGAATTATAAAAATTGTTTTTGATCGTAAGAGTCACGCCTGGACCGTCGGTTATTCGGATTGAATGTTAAACTGTAGATATCACAAATTTAGGGGTGCAATGCGAGACAAATCATAGGTAGTCTTGCAGTGCTGTAGGTGTACATTTTTTTACGTTATATTGATCCCTCAGGGGTGATTCGCAATCAGTGTGTGTGTGATCTGCAGTAATAATACTATAAATGTGGAAGTAAGTCTCTGTCTTTTTGTTACGTTTTGACGACTAAATGCCTATACTGATATTGATGGAATTTGACAACAAAATCTGTAGGGAGGGCACAGGACAATTTTTTTCGGTATGATTAAAAGTTGTAGTCACAAAATATTGAGAACTTATCGAATGGTGACAGAGAGACGGATGTGTGTGTTAGTCTGTATTGTTAGATCGGTTGCTCAAGGTGTGCTTCTCGCGCATTATGTTAGTGTAAAATTTGTCAATAAATTTCGTTTAGAGAAAAAACATATTATTTAGTATAGATGTAGATTTTCTCTGTCCCATTACTTCGTGTATGTTTAAATGATTCAGGCACCAATTTATTTTGCCTTCATTTTTGACATGCCTCGAGGGCGTACTCTGACCTAAGTTGTAGCTCTAGCAGAGCACAAACAGCTTAAGTTATTAGAACCCAAGAATTGGATGCTCATGCTGAAGAAAGAACAAAAGACCAATCCGAAATAAACCTGACCTTAGTTAATCCCCCCCCCTCCCCCTCACCTCTGTTTGTTTTTCTGTTTTTAAGGTTAGATGGTATAATGATATAATGATGGCTTTCCTGTCATATTATGCCAACTCGGTGTTGTTTGGGACCAATCCTTCGTTACCAACAACTTTCTATATTCAATTCTGGCAAAGAAATTCTTATTCCACGTGTACGAAGTTGCGGGTATCAGCTAGTAAACAATATTTATGGTGACCTATTAATCACACAAGAGATTAAAGACTCATGCCAAGACTTCAACAACAAAACCCAGAGTACAAATAATATTACTGCTCGTTTTCTCTGTATTCTTAAATGGTTAGAATATTTCTTACACACTTGTTATTGAATATTTATGACTGCTGTAAATTTACTCACCTGATGGCAGCTCTAAATATTTGCCATATTACTCTAATGAAGTTTGTTGGATGGACTAGATATAAGGCTTTTACATTTTTCTTGTATTTTCGATCAAATGCTTTATATGCTTGCCATAACCATGATAATGGAGGTTTGTTTTTACTAGTCAGTCCATAATGAAAATAAACTAAACTGTAATCTTGCTCCACATATTTGTCCAAGGTGTACATCAGATACCTGAAAAGCCAATTTATAATTTCATTTTGTAAATGATTCAAGAATTCTATTCAATACTATTAAGTACTAGCAATGTAGAGATAAGAAAACTTACCAATTTTACTAAAGGCAGAATTTTTTTAAATAAGTATATATTAATCAGCTACTACTAGGGCTGCTAAATTCTGATTTTTCAAGTAAAAGCCATGTAGAATGGACAGATGTCACCTAGGCCAAGTATAACTAAGAGAACACTAAGCTCGTAGCTTAAACATAACCATTACAGTTGCAGGAAAATACCGGAGTTCAACATGTATACAGTTGCAGGCTCTGTCTTTTGTCACACCATCCAGAGAGGAGCCTATTAAAAATATGCCGCCAAGCCAAATATGACTAGAGTTTGGCAGAAGGTACCTCTGAGGTTATATGCTATTAAATGATTTGAATCACACACCCCCTCCTCTCTTTTTCTCTCTCACTAATCATCTCAGAAAGTTAGGTGCCTTGAGGATAAGAATATATATGTGGTTTTTAATATCCTATTCATTTAGGCCAGAATCCTCAGTCTATATGACAGACTATTGGCTATCACCAATTTTCATTTTTGATACCCATCCAGACCAGACTCTGCAGCCACAGTAGAATTACATGTAGTCGATATTTCTTATAAGGTATCCAACAAGCTTTAATCACTGACAAAATACCTGCTGAATTCAGGAGTGACAAGCTTCAACAAGAAATAATTCTTAAAACATGGTAAAATGAGCAAATTCCTAACAAGTGGAAATAAAATATCACCATATGGAATACTGGTAACAGTTTTCAAAATTCTTTCCACTTTTTTTTTTTACTTATGGCTTTACGCTTCATCGACGTCAAGGTCATTAGAGGCGGGAAAGGACTGGGGGTCAAGGAATGGGAAGGAATTCCGTCATGGCATTTTGAAGGAATGCATCTCGGCATTTGTTTGGAGTGATTTGGGAAAACAATGGAAAACCCAAATCTGGATGCCTGGATGGGATACGAACCGGCATCATCCTGAATGCGAGCCCAGAGTGTGAACCGCTCACCCACCATGTTCGGTGGAGTAGTAACAGATAACCATACCTGCCAACTTCCAAAATCGGGTTTCCGTAAAAACCCTGGTTCCCCAATACAGTGTTTCCGTAAAGAATGTGGACCACAAATTTTTTTTATCGACATTTAACTAAACATCCAGAAATTTGTATAAACAGCATATTAAACCAAAATAATGTTATATTAAACTGAAATCATGTCTACTTACTTCATACTAATTGTTGGCAAACACTAATTACAAGACAATCTTTGAAGTCTTTTTTTTTTTTAACTTAAAACTAAAACTCAGAATATCCTGTTTCACTTAGCACTGAACCTATTTACACTGTTTGATATACATAATATGCGTACTTTCAATCAGACTTCAAATATGAAGCAGTGGCTTTCTTGGCTTTCTTAAGAAAGTATGGAGAAAAACTGTTTGTATAACAAGGACCAGAATTGGTGGTCTTCAGTATGGAAACAGTCTCTAGGATTTCATTAGAGAGGGATGATCTGAACTGTGTTCTATTCTTCTTAACCATACTGAAAACACGTTCACACTCAGCATTGCTGTGGGGTATGGAGAGTATGGACAACATTATTATATTTAAGAATTCCATCAGCACCACAGATATTTGATAACCGTGCCCATTTGACATCATTTGGAGCATCTACATCTGCAACAGTTGAAATGTCATCTAATTGAAGAGCTGCGAACTGTGTGTGGATTGCATTTACAGCATCATCCCTAGTTTCATTTTCAATCTTATGTAAGATAACATCCATATTTTTTCGCTACTTCTGACGAAGGAAACATCTTCCTGAATAAGGCACCTGCATGGTCAGCTGCACTTAGTGGAATATTGTGTTCCACCAAAAATGAAGTGAACAAACACTCCGCTTTAATCACATCCAAATCATAATTTCCTGATTTTTCGAAAAACTTATTGATTTTGTGATTCTTTTCTTTTGATTTTAAACACGCAATGTGTTTACTACACTTAATGTGACATGCCAAATCATTTCTTCCACTATGTGCTATATTTATATCACAACCACACACTGTACAAAACGCAAATTTTACACCTTTTCTTGACTTTATTATACACGGAAACTCTATGGAATACGCTTCCCTGAATGTCTGGAAATATTGCTTCTTAGCGTTACTCATGATTACACCGTTTACACAAAGTCACAAACTATTAACCAACCAAACAACGCACGCGGGACTGTTGGGAACTCGAAAGTATACGAAAACGATATTCAAACGATTGCTGATTCGACTTTCAAAAAAGTATCGATGTAAAATCAGAGAGAGAGAGATCGATTAATTATTGACTACAATAAAATTAGCATATCGTGGTTTAATTTAAGAGTCAAATGAAAGAAGCCTTAACGCACATCTAAGAGCACTTAAAACAATGAAATAAATAGTAAAACCTGCCGCAATTGTCCATAAAAACCGCAATAACATTGTTCCAATTAAGATCAGACCTAAGCGACCGAAATCCGTAAAATAACACAGCATATCCGTAAAACCGTAAAATACAGTCCTTTTCCGTAAATTTTACGGAAAAACCGTAAAAGTTGGCAGGTATGGATAACATATTCTGCATCAACATGATTAATAAAATGTTAGAGGAAAGATGTTGCAGAATTCAAACTAAAACTATGTTTAAAATAGTGTGATAGGAAAAGACAATAAGATGGTGCACAGAGGCTCCATATCAAATAGCTCTGGAAACAGAACATAGCTTTAACAAGAGGACAGACTGTTCCCACCACTTTTCAGTATCAATCTGCAGAAGGTAACTACAAAAGCAAAGCAGTGACAACAAGGTAGGTTAGGTAACCAACAAAACGTTTTTTCATGTGTACATAGTAAAGTACTGGTAGGAACAGAAAGAGAATGTCCAGTAGAATTGGTAAACAAACTATATTCAACTGTAACAAAAATGAAAAAATAATAAAAAACGTGGCAATAAAGAAAAGTAACAGAAGTGTAAGATCGCAAAACAATCACCTAATAGGTAGTTTCACATTTACGAACACACCTATTTTTAAATTCTAAGAGTTCATAAGACTGCAACAGAAGACAGAATTCCAAATTTCATTACATAATGCAAACAAAATAAGTTTCCCACAGCATAAGCCACTTTTTTAAAAACTGAACATCAGAAAACCTAAAATATACAGTATAATTTTTTGTTTGGTTATTTTATATTGAATGGGGCCTGGAATGTCTAATTATAAATACCATCTGATCAGGTAATGCACAAATGGTTTGGAAGACCAAATAAAGAAATTCAACCATCCAGCAGTTTGGCACATCTTGAAAGTCGGGCAGATGCAGTTAACATCGTGGATGAGCCCCAGACATAGCAGTCCATCATATCTGCAATGAAAGCACTGAAGGTACCTGATCAGCAGGTACGCCAAGGAGATCAGAAGATTAAGTTACCAAAAATGAAGAGGGATATCCGTTCAGCTACAACTTTGCATACAGTCAAGCCATACAGTTAGATACGAGGTTCAATCAAATACAAACCATAATTTTGTTTAAACGTTAGGCTTAAATAAATTGATGCAGCTCCGCCTGGAGAACCAAGATAAAACATAATTTTGATAACTCGCTTAGTATCCAGAGCAGTGCGGTTTGGCAGGAAATTGGAGGCAGGAGAAGGAGAGGGGATAGCTATGGCCACTCACATCCGCATTTCCATTGCCATTATGAGTGAACAAGAAATAACACCGTCAGTTTTACAATGCATTATTATTTGTTTTCTTGCCAATGAAGGTGTGAAATCAATAGAAATTTGGAATAGACTCCAAGTGCAGTTCAGTGATGCAACTAAGTAAAATTCAAGTGTTAAACTGGGCCAAGAAGTTTTGGAATTGTCATAATAAAAGACAAAATCAAAGCCATAAATGACATCCAGTTTCATTGGAGCCAGTATTCAGGCCACGAATGGGTTAGCGAAAAACAATCGTTGCATTACTGTTGCCAAGATTGCATCAGAGGTTGGTGTAAGTGTTTGAAATGTCCATTCCATTATGTCAGACATACTTGAATACAGAAAAGTATCAGCAGGATGAGTTTTACAAAGAAATGTGCTAAAAGACGACTGTCAGCGACTTCTGAATCGCTTGGAAGAAGGAGAGGGTTTTTTGGACCATATCATGACCTGCAATGAAACGTGGGTTCATCCCTACACTCCAGAAAACACAACGAGTAAGGAGTGGAGGATAGATGGAGAGGAGGAAAGTTTTGGCAACTGTATTTTGGGACTCTGAAGGTGTATTACTAATTGACTTCCTACATACCCAAACAGTGAATGCGGCCTACCGGACAATGTCAAGAAATTATTATAACAAATAACACCAGAAACCGATTCATAATGTCCTCCTCCTGCATGACAATGCACATGGTCATACAGCAGTTCTAACTCACTGCAATCCAATAGTCACCTCTTGAACACCCACCTTACAGTCCAAACATGTCCCCATATGACTACCATATTTGGTCCACTGAAGGAAGCGTTAGAAGGCAAAAAACTTGAATATAATGTGGCAGTCATAGTCATGTACAATTGGCTACTGGAGCAGTCATTTTTTGTATGAAGGGATCAGCAACTTTGCATCTGAATAAGAAAATGCACTTGTGTTGAAGGAAACTATGAAGAAAAATAAGTAACTTGTATATCTAGTTACAACCATTAAGCTGGTTGAAAAAACTCTAGTTTATATTTGAATGACTCTCATATTTATTTGGTTTAATGCAAGTAACAAGTGAAAAGTGAAGGTGAATGACCAACATGTTTGAAATCTTGGATGCTAAAATGAGACAAGGAAGAGGATGTCAGACTAGAGGAAGAAGAAATTTGTTGATACTGGAACATGGATATGGATCTCTCATTCCCTTCAAACAACATTTATTCTCATCTCCATAATTATACGATGTTTACACATTAATACGATTGGTAGTATTATCTAGGAACACGGAGGGTATTAGCTGCAAAGTTTCTCCACATTGAGTTATCCTTCTGATAAATACAGGCACATTCTGAAAAGTATTTTCTTTATCTTCATGTAGAAAATAGTAAGTAGTTAGAACTACTCCTACTTTTTTCCTCAAATGTCCTTGTCATCAATGTTTAATGTAATAATTATTGTCTAGATTATAGGTTCCCAAGCTGGGGGGGGGGGGAGGGGATGCTACCCCTCCTCCCAAGGGGGGCACAAAGACATGTCAAGGTGGGTGTATCACATATGATGACGATTGTAATGTTGAAATAAATATATTTTATAGACAGAATTAAGATTGTAGTCTTTGCAATTTATTTCCTTTTGTTTCCTCAGTCTAAAATCCTGTCATATCAACAACGACCGTGTTTGTAATAATTTTGAATTAAGTTTGATCCGAAAAATTGCAGGTTTCTTTCTATTCAAGAGCTACTGAATTTTTTTTCCCCTAATATTATGTTCAAACTTCTCATTATGCCACTATTATTATTATTTTGAAACTTAATCTGCTGCTAGATTAATCTTGTCTTGCTCATTCGACTTTTCTACCAACAATTCCCCAAACTAACTTCTTTTTTCAGAGATCCTATATTTTTAAACATATCGGAGCAAACCATCATTATTAAACCTGCTACTCTTTTTCTTTTCCCCATAAACTGTTAATTTACTAATATTATGGCTTTTATCTGTCTAATATGCAATTTTATTTATTTTTAATGAGCTGCTATGTTACAGCTGCCAGGATGAGGCAGCATCGCTGCTCATGTGGACGTTACATTAGTTATAGACAGTCCAACATACTATGTCTCCTTCATCGCCTCTTAGAACTGAAAATCTTAATTCTAACATTACATACTTCAGAGAAATTCCTCTGAAATAGCACTGTCAGTATTGAGGAGTTACAAATCTAAAAATGTAAAGTATCAGCAGAGCACTGCAATTACTCAAGGAATAAAAAATGATACTGTTGCCAAATACAATTTAATTAAATAGATAAATCAACATATTGGATCAAGTATTACAAAATCTCAGCATGTCACAGCAAGTGTAGTGGACATATTTTAATTAATTTAGATTCTTGTATTTTTACTTTATCAAGTCTGAGCCGATGGCAATAAAATGCTGGCTTCAACTAACTGGAGCCGCTGCTGCCTGCTCAGCAGAAATGCGCCACACGTGGCAGAATTGCACGCATAGCATAAGTTCACCTTAGAACAAACAACTCGTAACTTTTCCCATTTGTATCTGATCAGTGGAAGTGGCAAGTTCTGACTCAGATCGACTACCGATCGAGCCGCTAGTACCAGTCAAATTGTCGTTCATCTACATGTCGTAGAATATTTGCTACAACATAAACCTAGCTTTGCTGGCATTACGTCGCGTAAAGTTCACATATGTATTTTTCTTGTGACAGAATTACCAAAATGTTGCAATAAACATCAAGTATAGCAACTTAAGAATTTTATTCGACTAGTGTAAAGCCCATATGAATCTCCATTCCCATTGAAGTCCACAAACAGTTTATTTAGGTGTCAGACAAGTACAGAAGAATAACAGTATGGCTGAAGAAGAAATACGTCGCAAGTCTTAGTAAACATGAAGAGGCTATTTTAGCCAAGTACAGACTATACACAATGGCCATCCAACAAAAACACTTATTTGTGAAAAACAGAGTTTTCAGCTCATGTTGCAATAAAAAGTATCAAAGCAAACTTGATACTGCTGATTGTTTATAACGTGTACTTCGAGTGTGCAACCAAGAATAGGGAACCTTGTATTTTCTTTTTTTATTTAAAAAAAAATGCAAGCGCATCTATCCCACCAATTTATTTTTCTTTGAACTCCTCTTCAGTAAATTTTAAGTTTGAAAATTCTACGGCTTTTTTTTTTTTTTTTTACTTTGTTCGGAAAATTTAAAATTTGTAACTTTATAAGCAATAAAAATTAAATATTTTTGATTTCATACTTGCCTTATTTACCTTAAAACATGGTGGTGGCAGAAGTGTGTGAACGTTTTTATTTTTTAACGTAGGGGTTCTTGGTATGAGAAACTTTGGGAACTTCTAGTCTAGACGACTGTGGGGTTTGATATTTAATTTATAAATTATACTAATACAACAACCATTTAAAAAAATGTTCATAACTCCCCATCACCCTGCTCTCAACTTATCTGTTTCTTTTGATATGCTTTAATTTGTATAATTAATAAAGAATATGTAAAATAACTCATCACATACCAAAGTTGAAGGCTGCAACAAGCAAATAAAAAAAGGACACAAAAATACAATATTTAGGTATAAAAACTTATTCTTGCACTAGAGAATGAGAAAAGGGCACAACAGAAAAATCTGAACATAATCGTGATGAAAGCCAGTAATTTTTTTTAATTTGTTTTAAGAAAATTAAACTTGCTTTCACAAATTAACATTCAACAAAGAAAGAAAATTACCTGAGCAAACGAGCATGATCCAGTTCCTTATTTGAAGGTAACTTGCATGCAGAGACAACAATTACTTTTCGTCCACATGCATCATCACCTGCCACTTCAACAATACCATACTGGGCAACATCACTAAAATCATCTTCTTCCACATCATCATCAGGAAAGTAAGACAGACTGTCGACCCCAGTTGATATTACAGGAGCATTTACTAACTCCTCTTCAAAATTTTCTTCTATGGTTCCATCAGAAACTGGTGACTCAAGGTAATCCAAACCAGTAGCTTCTACCTTTTCCTCTAAGTCTGTGCATCAGAAATAAAATTTCAGTTAAAACAAAAGAAAGGGCAACAAACATATGTTTTCAGTGCAATTTAGCAAGCTGTAATACTTTTAAGTTTATATCTGAATTGCACAACAGCTGCAAATAGATTTAATACGTTTGTTAAACTTGTCTCATGCTGTATAAATTAAAATATGTAATAGGCTAGGGAATAAAAACATGTATTAAAAATATTCTGTTTAATATAATTAAACTGTATCATTACAATAATAAGACTCATTAGGGAAAAATTTTCATGTACAAGTTACCAATTGAATAAAACGAAATCTTATAACTTTAATTATAAGAATCTTTAATGTTTGCATAGAAATAGTTCCAAAACATTGTTTGATGTTCATCTACATTTTATTTGTCTCATTACAGCCCTCCTGCCTCCAACACTGGTGAGTGATTTATTTACTTCCCCCTCTTTTCTAAGCAACTACTTTAAAACCATCAAGTAAACTCCTTTAGAAAAAAATTGAACAATAACTTTAACAACACTACACTATGGAATTAGCCTAAATTACACATGCTATTACAATTTTACAACAAATGCAAACATTAACTGAACACTATGAGTATGAGTATAAAAATATTTCATCATTACAGTACAATTTATTTAGTTTTAATGTGGTTAACCAAATGAAAATTATGAGCTTATAAATACAGCTTTAAAGTAAAATTTATTCAGTTTTACTGTGGTTTCTTGTATGCAACAAATCTACAGGGTCCATACCAAAAGTAGTAGGACTGATTTTCTGTAGCGCGAGCGGAGCTGTGGAGGTGGGTTTGGCTGGCTGGGCGAGGTGGAGGGGACACTTAGGAAACACCAGCCACAGTCTCCTACAGGCTTTGATTGACAATAGATATTGGTTATTGTGAATCGTGTGTTTTGTTGTTGTCAATACACAAAATGAGACAAAATCTCGAGCAGCGATATTTGATAAAGTTTTGTATCAAACTCGGGAAATCAGCAACAGAAACCCTACAAATGGTTACACAGGCTTCCAGTATGACCCAGAAACCAAAAGACAATCAGCAGAATGGCACACTTCCACGTTCACCCATTCAATGAAGGCTCGCATGAGCAAATCAAAGATCAACACAATGCTGATCGTGTTTTTTGACCGTCACGGGGTGAATCATGAGTTCGTTCCCCCTGGAAAACTGTCAATTCGAACTTTTATGTGCAAGTTATAACCTGCCTGCAAAACCGAGTGAATCGTGTCTGACCAGTCATCTCCAACAACTGGACACTGCATCACGACAATGCGCCATGCCATGGCGCACTCGTCGTGAGGCAACTGTTGGCCCGATTCGGCATTGCCATGTTGCCGTACCACGCATGCAGTCCCGATATGGCTCCATCTGACCATTACCACAGAAGAAAAGACAGCTGAAAGGACAGCAGTTTGACTCGATTCAGGATGTTCAAGCAGCATCGATGAGGGCTCTCAAAAGTGTCCCCGAATCTGACTTCCAGATGGCGTACGGCCAATGGCAGTAGCGTTATTCTTATTATTGTGTAGCTGCCTAAGGGTGCTATTTCGAATATTATTAAGGAATTGTAAACATATCATAAATATTTTTTTTTAAATCAGTCTTACTTCTTTTGGTATAGACCCTGTATAGGGGGAGGGTGGTAGTCTTCCAGGACTGAGTCTTCTTATCTCATCTGTTACCAAATAGTCCCTACTAATCTGGAAGATGCAGATTCAAATTTCCATCTGGTCATCATGATTTAGATTTTCCACGGTTTCCAGGCAAAAGATTAGGTGGTTCCTTTAAAAGGCCATCATGGAATTCATTTTCCTTATTCCCCATCCTCTTCCATCTCCAGTGACCTTAATAAAAGGGATAAACCCAATTTTTTAAAACTGCTTAACGTCTCTTAACAGCGAGGTCTTTAGAGACGGGACAGGATGGGGGCAAGGAATGGGAAGGAATTCGGCCATGGCCTCTTTGAAGGAAGCATTCTGGCATTCGCCTGGAGTGATTTGGGGAAAGCATGGAAAACCCAAATCTGGATTTCCGGACGGGAATTCGAACCCACGTCCTCCCGAATGCAAGACCAGAATGTTAACCGTTCACCCACCACGCTCGGTGTCCGCCTTGGACTGTGGCTTGTCGTCCTCAGTACTGCTCGCTAGTGCTCACCTTTCCCATCATATGGTGTGTTACCATATGAAACTTCCCATGTCATTATCAGCTAACTTATAAAACTGATCCACATCCAAAACAGATCTTCTAATAGTACAATCTACTTGGGTTCATTTAAAACTACTTATACACGTTTAGTTCATATGTTTCTATATTCCGAATATTAGCATAATCTTCAAAATATTATGACCATTTCAATAAAGACTTTTCAGAAAATATTTATTATTCTTTAGTACTACATCAGCAATTTAGACTTACAGGAGTCAACTTATATTGGCTGTTAGATTTTTGCAACTTCACAAGTCTAAACTGCACAAGCATGTTCTTCCAAGTTCAGCACCCATCCAGAATTTTTTGCTTATCATACTCTGTTAGCTGTAACCCATAATCAATGATTTGTCTTAAAAAAAAAAAAATACAACGAGTGTAAAGTGAAAAGTTGTCATCCTGACAAAAAGCTGGTATTTCTAGAAACACTTCTTTCAATGTTGGTACATATGTTGCAGTAAGTGTCAATTTTCAACTTGATTTGCAAGGCTGTTTTTAATAGGTTTTTCAAAGTAGAATTACTGTGTAAGACTGGACGTTTTCTCATCACTGTATAGATAAAATTCTCTCGGGTATCAACAGTATGCAGCCTCATCACCCACTGCCAGCAGTCACTGGACACTGGCAGCAGAGACTATGGCCGCCGAATCATCATGTATCACTTGGCTAGTTATCTACAAGAATTTTATCTATAGACGACATTGTGATTGTCTGACTGAAATCAATAAACTAGAATATTGTGCAATCATAAAATTCTTCATTTTGAAACATTTAGTGATAATGGAAATTCATCAAAAGTTGCTAAGGTTTACAAGAAGTCTGTTACTTAAATTTTAGCACTAAATAAATGGATGGCTGAATTTAAACATGCTCTATTGAAGATTAGCCACATGAAGGGCAGTAAAAAATTCATCCAGAGATGGAAACAAGAAGCTGCAAAATACGGCATTGGACAACCAGTGATTAGGGGTGAATGAGATAGCCGGGGCCACAGGGATGTCAGAAGTAAGGAGTGGTACATTTTATATTTGTCTCAACTGGCAAGTGTCATTCTTGGAAATTATGATTTCTCACTGATGCATTCCTACTGAAATCTGATAAACTGAACCTTCCAATTATGAACTCTAACAAGTGTGTTCCACTCCTAATTGAATTCATAAGACATTGCATAAAACTGATTTGAAATGTATAACATGCCTGACAAAATTGCGATGCAAGTAGCCTTTGAGATATTCTTATCTAAAGTTCCCTTTACTTAGTTCCAAGACACAATCTGACTTCCACGCTGCTGTATTTGATAACCGAACCCATTAAAGACCTACAAAAATCTATGAGGAATATATATATACATTATCAGGAAAAAAAGGCGCTGAAAGCAGATAAATTAAACATTAGGATACGATAAAAACCACCGCTTACCATAGAAGAGGATTCCTGCAGTGTTGGTACTGTTTTTTTCGTGTACCAACGCCGCAGGAATCCTCTTCTATGGTAAGTGGTGGTTTTTATCCTAATGATACTTATAACACAAGGGACAGTGAACCTTATCAATAGTAATTTAGTACAATCAACAGAAACTCTGGTACAGAATAAAGTGCACACTAAGACAACAGTTTATTATTACTGCTATTAATTTTAATTGCAACTGAGCTTGTTTGCAACTTTCTTGCATATCTATTTTTGCATTTCACAAATTTTTACTTTAAATTCCTTCAATTTTTGACACCTCTATGCCTGTAACCAATATTGTGATTACTGGAGATCATGATTCCTTGCGGAATTGGAATCATACTAGTGCAGTAGCCAAATGTATGCCACCACTAGAAATACTTTCCAAGGTACATCTGATGGTGTCATGCTGATCCAGGGTGTTTTACAACCTAATTTCTGCTTGAAAATAATGATCCAGGCTGTTTTACAATGGAATTACTGTGTGAAAATAGTATGTCTTGCGATTTACTTCTGCATTAGTGAATGTTTTTGTAGCGGAGTCGCGATCTCCAGTAGACCCCCAACATCAATAAAAGAGGAGAGACCTTAGTATGAAGTGCATTAAAACAGAGCACAATCAGTTAAAAAAATGAACTATGGTAGGATTCAGTGACATACATTCATTAAACAGTTATTTTTAACTAAAAAAAAAAGGGAAAATGTTCTCAGACAAGCCTAACAACATAATTAGAAATGGGCAGACCAAAAAATTTGAAATTCATCCTGAGAATATCATGAAGGAACTAAGAAAGCTGAAAAAAAAACAAAAACAAAGGGGCTGGTGTAGATAATATTACAACAGATGTCTTGAAGATAGCATGATGTGACATTGTACCTTATCTTGAAATATTATTTAAACTGAGTGTGGATACTTGCAGCTAACCAGAGGACTGGAAAAGTGCGATAGTAGTACTGGTACATAAATGAGCGGTAAGAAATAGAGTCTAAAAATAAAGGCCAGTCAGTTTGACATCAGAGGTAGGTAGGACTGCTGGAGACTGCCCAGCAGAGCCCTTGCTGAGCTGTCTACCCATGCTGAGAGGCCGCGGTCAGCCGATACCTGCGCTGCTGAGTTCGGCACACGGCCCGACTCGCTGTGTGTGACGGCCTTCGGCTGTCGCTCTGAGTTTTGAAACCCCAGATACAAAATAAATGCAATTACTCTGACACCTAAAGTTTTTCAATTTAAAGCTCCTCTAAAAGTGAATGTCTGCATAGACAAACATACAGGTACTTCAATTACTAAACAGATATTACAGCAACTGAAATATGTTTGGTTTCTTAGTTTTTGAGCGCAGTAATTCATCTGGAGAGAATTTTCCAAGTTAAGTTGTTCGAATACCTTTCACAAATTCTGCATATATTTTCCATCCTTCTTTCGGATCCGGGCTTTGGACTGGCACTAGCGAAGTTAAAAATATATTTTTATTTAATTTTTTTTTTTTATTTCATTTAGTTTTAGAGGCGTATAAATGTAATGTAATTATTACTGTGAAGTTACCCATCGTTAATAATGTTTTTTTGTGTGATAAGACTTGAAACATGGCACAACACACAGCGATACATTACATGTTTTACATTCGTACCTGGTTTCTCAACGCACTTTCTGTTTAGAACATACAGCACATTTACGCATTGGCATGCTCCTTTGAATTTTCAATCCTTTGCAAGGTTTCCTCTGTTCTGTGGCATATGCTTCAACAAGTCTCTTACCAGAGACAGATGAAACTCTGCAATTGTTTTTGTTTTTTTTTTTGTCGTGTTGCTACTCGGTGAAAAGCATGAGCATTTAAAATGCACAGATTGAGAACGTGGTAAAAGAACTTTTTATACCACTTCATAGTTTTCCGCATGGATTCCACTGAACTAATCAGCATGTCAGTATGGTCAACTGTGACCATACTCAAGTTATAATCAATAACACACTGAGCTTTCTCAATTCTTTCGGCATTCTTTATGTCAGTTTTTTCCATCTGAAACATTTCTTCAGTATTACAGGTGGTCAGCATCCACACTTCTCTTTTATCGCACCACTTCAAGGCGAGCAGTGTATCAGTGTACATTAGCCCCCCCCCCCCCCGGGGTGGAAATATGGCTATCTGACCTGATCGCTAAGTGGCTCGTGCATTAACACATGCATAGCACACAGGAACCCAAGTGGCCGGATATCTTAATGCGCCCAGAGCACAGACGGGTGGCAAGTCGGAACTTGTATACACATCCTGAGCACTTGACGGAAGGAACAAGGCTGCGTGTAAATGTGTATAGAGCACCTGGGCGCAGTAGCCACATGCGTTAATGCATCTAAAGCAGTCAAAGGGTTAGTATAGTCTTCTCGGCTAGCCAAGTGAGCAGCGTATTTCAGCGGTCGGAATCTCTGTCGCCATCTTCTGGTAAATTAATTGAGAGATTGATAGGTAACCACATCAGAAATACGTGCTAGGAGCGTAAGTGGTTTTCCAGTCAGCAACATGGCTTTAGGCAAGGATATTCATGTGAATCTCAGTAGGATATATGCAAGATATGAAGGCCAGATTGATAGTGTTGAAATAGACCTTTCAAAGGCCTTTGACAGAGTGAGCCATAAAATGGTGGCAAATAAGGTAAAAACTACTGGAATGGATGAGAAAGAGATTTGCTGGATAGAAGAATTTTTAAAAGGTAAAAAGCAAAAAG
This sequence comes from Vandiemenella viatica, assembly GCA_031002005.1. Lineage (NCBI taxonomy): Eukaryota > Metazoa > Arthropoda > Insecta > Orthoptera > Morabidae > Vandiemenella > Vandiemenella viatica. Next base: position 96,023,555 of record JARYHS010011408.1, read on the forward strand.
TTCAGTAGGAAATGCAGTATTAAAAGAAGTGGAAGTAAAGATGGAAGTGCAACAGGGTAGTGCATAGGGACCATTGCTGTTCATTATTCTAATGAATGATTGTGTTGCTAATTAACTATAAGAAATTTGATTGTTTGCAGATGATATAATGCTATTTGAAAGGATCAAAATGGTAGATGACTTAACAGCTGCAGGGTGATCTGGACAGGATATCTAACAGCGCTGATAAACAGGGGATGAAGATAAATGCAAAGAAGAGTCAGCTTATTAGATACACAGGTAAAAAATTAAATGTTGATTATGATTATAAGGTGAGGAAATAATTGCTTGTTGAAGACTTGAAATGTAAACATCTTGGCATAACATTTGATAAGCTCAGGTAGTAGAAAAAGGTTTCAAAATCCTTCACTTGTTGGAGAGAGTGAAGAGGGGATGTATGAGAGAAGTAAAGGAATTGGGTTACAAAATGTTGGCCAGACCACTGCTTGAATATGGTGGTATAGTGTGGGACCCACATTTTGGGAATCAAATACAACAATTAGAGGGATGCAAAGAAGGGTTGCTAGATTTGTTTCTGGAAATTACCATAGAACACAATGAGTAATCGATATGATAAAAGAGGTGGAATGGGATTCGTTAGAAGACAGGAGAAGGGTGAAGAGAGTCATGGGAGTGTACAAGATGTATATTGGTGATGAGGCATGTAAAGATATTGGTGGAAGAATTAAAAGTAATGCATGGAAAGGAAAAAATGACCATGACCACAAGCCCACACTCGATTTCAGGAACAAGGGTATGGGAAGATTCTCTTTAGTAAGGAGGTCAGGGATTGGAATAAGTTACCGAGAGAATTGATGAATAATTTACCAAAAATCGTGAAACAATTTAAAGTTAAAATTTTGTAGAGGACTAAAGTATGTGGCTACAAGAAAAGGGAGGGGGGGAAGGGGGGGGGAATTGTCTTTGGAGTGTGTACTCCATCACAGTTAAATTAATTTTTTTAAAAAGGGGAGGGGCAAGAATAGGGAAAGTAAACGCAATTAGAGCAAAGGTGGGGGGAGTAGGAATCATGATTTTGGTATTACGTAATTTTAGTCTTAGGATATTGTTCTGTGGAAAGGGGCAATTTCATTACTCGCACAGTTATGGTTAATACTTAAATATTGTAATGTGTTTTTTTTAAATAATTATGTGTGATATGCTATGAATAATTCTATTTATTCTTCACTTCCAATGGTCATAGAATCATACATTAAATAAAAAAAAACAAGCATAAGTTTAAATGACAATTGTATACTAAAGCATCCTATATGAAGTACATCACTTTTTAGTATCTTCTCTTTGGTTATTTGTGGACATAATTTCAAATGTTATGATGTAGGTAATTTACACATTTTTCTATACATTTGTACATATTTCTTTCTAATATCCTCCAACATCTTTCCATTAGCCTCTACTTACGCCAAGATGTTATGCAAAACCAAAAACAGAATAACTCCTATACAGGTGCCACCACTATAATACAACACACAAAAACAGTTTGCACTTTATCAGTCTTGGAGCACACAGATGAATATCCCATAACCACAGCAAAGTACTAAAAACTCAGATTTATGTCACTTAACCAGCAACAGGAGAAAACTTGTAAAAATTTTATACTTTATGTATTCATGTTTGCAAGAATTATAATATTGAACTATCCAATACTCCTAGAATTTCTGGGTCTACTGGAGATCACGATTCCGCTACATCAACATTCAGTAATGATGTCATAATACTGTTGTAGTCAATTTCAAAAAGTATTCCATTGTAAGGGAGCATCCATAAGCCACGTAGCTTGATTTTGGCCTTCTATCAATCCCCCTCCCCCCCCCCCCCTCACGTAGCCTGACGTGGCTTTTCTCTCTAACCCCTCCTCTGCGTAGCACGTAGCCTTTTTCCCTATTGATTCCAGAAGACATTTTGTGCTGTATTCTCTTTTCAGACTATCGTAAATTACATACGGAGATAATTAAATGACGGAAATAAATATTCAAATGTTGTTGTTTATTCTGTACTTCATTTTAACTGTGACAAATAATATGAATGAAAAGCTACATGGCCTGGCTCGGAACACCACAACCCCTCCCCCCCCCCCCACCCCACATAGCTTCCTACCACCCCTCCCCCAAGCTTCGTAGTTTATGGATGCTCCCTAATACAACCTGGACCATTATTTTCAAGTAGAAATAAGGTTTTCATACAGCCTGGACTGCATGACACAGCTGAATATGCTTCGGAAAGTAATTCTAGCGAAGTCCACTTCAATATTATGACGCCAATTCCTGGCAGAATCTCCAGTAATCCCAAATAATATTTAAAAAACAGGAGGAAAGAAATGCCACTACTATCCTGATCTTCAAATGAACTACATGACTTTGATTATGCACATGAACTATAGGCTTACATAATGCAAGGTAAAAAAGGTCAACTTTCCGGCTATTCAATTTGTGATTATAGAACACAATTTGAAGAAATCTTTTATCTTGTAACTAGTTGTGTCCTAGTACAAACCTCTAGGTAATTAAAAAAAAATTAGACATTTTATCTCCACCATATCTTCCCCACAACTGCTGACCATCCAGTATATGCTAATTCAATTTTTTTTATGGCTTCATGCCTCGTTGATATCAAGGTTATTAGAGGTGGGAAAGGATAGTTGTCAATTAATGGGAAAGAGTTTGACCAAGGTATTTTGAAGGAACCATTCCAGCATTCACCTGAAGGGCTTTCGGAAAATCTGAATAGCCAGTTGGGAATTCGATACTGTGTCCTCCTGAATGCAAAGCCAGAGCAATTCTTTGGTAATAATTCAAACCATAGCCTAGATTAAGTTACCATACTGGAACAATAACAGGACACTGAAACTCTAGATGACTGGATTGTGATTTTCTCCATGTCCACTCCCTAGTAATTGTGTTGTTCAAAGCTGAAATACATACACAAGTATGTATAGGTGTGTCTCAGTAGTTAATAAATTCTCATAAGCTATTCCAAATCCTTAAAATATGCCACTCAACAAAATTCATCACACAAGTGCTGAGCAAGTATCTATGGATTAATATACTGCAATAAAATTACCAATAATCTGCAAAATGTTAATATTAATACCAGAAGTAAACTGAATATAATCTTCAAAAATCTATAGCTGTGCTAAATGTCTTCCCTAGTAAAGCTCGTGATATATTTCCAGATACCATTTTTATTAAATGACATTAATAATTAATTCATTAACATGTACATTATTGGTGCAGGGACTGTATCAACCGATACACCTCTTTTTTCCATTACCTAATAAAGAAAATTTATTTCCCTTTACTGGAATTAGTCCTCTAATGCAAACAACATTCCCATCAGGAATTGCCAATGAAGAGAAAGCCTATACCACTAGTATTGTGAAAAATCTCAAGAAGTTCATCCAAATGGAATCTAGCTGATAAACTTTAGATACAGGAATTCTTTAATTTGTAGCACATTTACTAACATTTAAGGAAAACTGACATTAGTAAAGCATAGAATTTTTGCAACAACTAAACTATAACAGCATAACATGCATTCAAGTTTCAAAGCAGAAAATAAAAGTGCAAATGTTTACAAGCATCTACACGATAAACAGCGAGATATTAATTTTAAATGTATTAGCCAGCAGCAAAATACAGCTATGTTAGACACAATGCAATGCATGCAATTAGTTAAGTTTAGTGAATGAATTGCAACGCAGGAGAAAAAGGGGCATGCCACTCTTACCACTCGTGACTGCTGCATGTTGCAGTTCGGTATCATCAAATTCCAAATTAGGTTCATAATCATGGTAGTCGGATAAACTGGGATATGGGTCCTCGTTATCATTATGGGAGGCTGGACAAACGAAGAGAAACACTGAAGTAATGTCCCGGTTCAAAAAAACGCATCAATGTTTCCCATTAAAGCTACAAAAAAAAATTCTTAAACAAATCAGTGTCTAATGAAAAGCTTGTGACGCAGTGACAAGGCTTAAGATATAAATATATTTTTGAAAAAAAACTACCAAGCTAAGAAGTGAATATTAGGTTATTAACAGTAAACTTCGCACAGACACTCGATTCTTAGTTTCCAATAAAAGTAAGCATCCTTGTTGCCACCAAGCGTATCAGACGGTTGGCACTTACTTGTCAATGCACGCGTCGGGCTTTGTTTTGGTTGATGGCTAGATTCCATTGCAATGATACAATTATGAGTGAAATTATATGTAAATTAAATGATGTATTGGAATCATTATACACATAAACATTCTCATTCCAACAACTAAACTTAATCATATGTCACAGATGCGTCACTCCCACATCTCAAACTGTGTTGTGCACATAACCTATTTCCTATGACGTTCCGGCAGGTGTGCCAACACAAACATACAGAGTCGTTCAAGTGCCGTCTGCTATCATAAATGCCTCAGTTTACAGTTAGTAACAATCAGAGTAACAGAAATGATAACAATGGATTGTATAAAAAATACGACGTCGGAAAGGAAATAAGGGGTGGAATTATTTATTATTATTAATTAGTTAATTGCGATGATGCTTATGCCACCTGCCCAATTTCGCTACATACCTAATTATTCATACATACAATACAATACATTCATTTTCCATTGATCCCAATATAAGAGACTTGCTCTGTGGGATGTGGAAAGTTGTCAATTTACAGATAAACAGTTGCATGGGCGCCGGCAGGATTACTCTAAGGGAGGTGCATCTGTATCTTTTTTTTTATATATATAACACTTATTATTTATTAATTAAGGAAACAGAATTTATTGACAAGGTATTGAACAAATTTGGACAACAAGCTAGGCGCCTAAAGTTATTATTCAAAAAGTGAATTTAATAATAAAAAAATTCTCTTAATATTTTCTGCGTTTTTTCTTTCATATTAGGGGGGTGCAAGTGCACCCCCCTCCGGCGCCCATGAACAGTTGCATAACGAAATAATAAGTACACCAGTAGATGTACAGTCATAGCATACATGGTACATTAAACAATTTCATAACAAAATAATACATACACCAGAAGATGTACAGTCATAGCATACATGGTACTCAGGGCCGTAGACAGGTTTAATGGGCCTCGGGCAATTTCACCCGACCGGGCCCCTCTTACCCGCGGGGGGGGGGGGGGGTCGAGGGGGGTCACTTTTTTGACAACGATAAAACAAAACAAAAGTATTCAGATCCTTACAGTCAGCTGATAAAAAACAAAAACAAAGAATGTAAACAAACTAATTTGGCATTTAAACTTTCTTTCCGTTATAAAATTATAAGCCTGTATGATTGTTAACAATTTTTAATTTTTGTTGTTGAAGGTAAAATTTACATAACCTAGATTTTTCCGGGCCCCTGTCAACAATTTATGGGCCCGGGCCCCGAGCAAATGACCCGAAAAAACCGGTCTGTATATGGCCCTGATGGTACTGTAAACAATTGCATAACAAAATAAATACATACACCAGGAGATGTACAGTCATATCATACATGGTAAATTAATTATGTAATCTACATTTACACAAGCTACTGGCAGTTATTTTTTAGATACCTTAGAAATAAATTCTTCGACAGAGTAGAAGGAGTTGTCAATTAAAAATTCTTTCAATTTTTTCCTGAATTTATTCTTATCATCTGCTAGACAATTGATATGTGTTGGGAGTTGTGTTGTATATTTTAACAATTTAAGGAACCTTAAATGGTTAATCACCTCTTTCGGTAACTTATTCCTGTCCTTGACTTTCCCCACATACAAATGAAATCTTTCCTGTTCCCTAATACTTGAAATCAATTAATAATTTATTATCATTGTCCTTGTATATGCTCAAAATTCTCTTCGCCTACCTCATATCCTGCAATGACTCCTAACCCAACTATTTTATTATTTCAGTAACAGTCCATTCTGTTTTCCTCTTGATCCTTTCCAACTCCTGTATTTGATATCATAATGTGTATCCCATATCATCCCACAATAATCTAGCAACGGCCTAACTAAAGTTTTGCGACCAGTCTTTCTTACTTTCCCGGTAAATCTCATTATCCAAGTGATGTAATACTTTGAACGCAATCCCTACAACTTTCCCAAGGATGTCTAGTTAGGAATTGAGATAAATACCGAGAAGAGTCGGCTTATAAGCTACTCAGTAATGAAAATAAAGGTTTTGTATCATTATTGCTGGAGGAATAAAGAGGGAATATCAGTTGACAGTAAACTAAACTAGGTAAAGGCTTCAGAATATTGAATCTGTTGGAGAGGATAATGAGGGGATGTACCGGTGAAGTAAGAGAAATGGGTTACAAAACTTTGGTCTGGTCATTGTTAGAATATTCGTCGAAAGATATGGGATTCACGATTTTTCTTTTGAAGGCTGCACTCAAAAGCTGAAATGATAAAAGTGTTGGGTTGGGAATCATTGGAGGACAGGGCCGCATTTAAGCATAGGCTACCTAGGTTGCAGCCTAGGCCCTAGGGGTCTGCACCACAAAGGGGGGCCCGTAGCACAAAGACGGGGACCACGTTGGGCCAGTAGTAGAGCTAAGAAAAAGCATCGATAGCAGGAGGCAGTCCCCGCTCGGAGGGGCCATGTACAGCCTGGGGGCCCACAAAGCCTAAATGAGGCCCTGTTGGAGGATATAAAGCGGGTGAACAAAATTGTAGGCATATTCAAGGCATTGATTATGCCTGGGTAAATATTAGGGGAATATTTAGAAGCAGCATGTGGAATGGAGGAGAGAAACATAGTAGTAAGTTATGTATTAAGTTCAGGGTTTAGGTAAAAAGTAGGAAAGTTGTAATTTGTGTGTAAATTCAGGACAAATGAGTAGGACTTGAAATGTAAATATCTTGGCACTACATTTGATAACAAGCTTAACTGGGCAGGACACACTGGACAGCTGGTAGGGAAAGGTTTCAAAGTTCTGCACTTGGCGAGAGTGATGAGGGGATGTACGAAGGAAGTAAAGGAATTGGGTTACAAAACTTTGGTCAGACCATTGCTCGAATATGGTAGTTTAGTATGGAACCCACATTTTGAATATCAAATAAAGGAGTTGGAAGGGGTGCAAAGAAGGGCTGCTAGATTTGTTTCTGGAAATTATCACAGAATGCAATCAGAAACTGATGTGATAAAAGAGCTGGAACGGGATTCATTGCAAGACAGGAGGAGGGTGAAGAGGGTCATGAAAGTGTACAAGGCGTATACTGTTGATGAGGCATGGAAAGATATTGGTGTAGGTATCAAAAGTAGTGCATGGAAGGGAAAAGATGACCATGACCACAAGCTGGCACTAGACTTCAGGCACAAGAGTGTGAGAAGATTCTCTTTTTTTAGGTAAGGGTGTCAGGGATTGGAATAAGTTATCAAAGGAAATGATGAATAATTTACTAAAAACGTTGAAAGAATTTAAAGTTAAAATTTGTAGGGGGCAAATGTAGGTGGGTGCAGGAAAAGGGGAAGATGGGTATTTAGGGAAATTGCCACCAGTGCCTGTGGTCCACTGCTATTTAATTAAATTAAATTACGTAAACAACATATCTCAGAATACACAGGATTTTTAGGTAAAAATATGTATGAAGCACGTAGATATGTACGTAATTGCCACAGTGATTATATGGTACCCACATTTTGAGTATCAAACACAGGAGATGGAGAGGGTGCAAAAAAGGGCTGCAAGTTTTTTTTAAATTACCGTAGAACGCAAACAATAAAAGATATGATAAAATAGCTAGAATTGAATTCATTGGAAGACAGGAGGAGGGTGAAGATTGGCGTTGCCAGGTGTCCCGATTTTAACGGTCTTGGGATGCATCCCGATTTACCCTTGATCGGGACGTCAAATGTCCTGATTTTTGAACCAAGTGATAAAAAACCGTCACTCCTCGCATATCACACATTGAGATGTATCGCACCCAACGAGCAATGATATTCACGGCCTACAACTGACCTCAGTAATAGCCTGCACATTGTGCCAAAAACAGTTTACTATCTCTCGTGGTGACAAAAATGATATATAAAAACATAAGAAATGTAATTAACACAAGAAAAAAGAAATAGGTGCCAGTTTAAAAACATCGCCGATCAGAAGAAAAAGTAATAGCCCTCTGAAGTCACAAAGATAATCCAATCGGTAAAGCACACCTTGTCATTCAATTCACTCTATTGTGAATCAAAACTCGATCATACTTTGTATAACGATTCTATAATTACTAAAAAAATTGTTACCTGGTAGAACAAAGGCCAGTGGTATTGAACATAATGTTTTAAGATTGGCATTTCCTCAAGAAACGATGGAAGCTCCTCAAAATGATACATCTTATAGTGTTGCTACACGCGCCTCCAGTCACAGTGGAGCAAGAATTTAACGCCGCTGCAGAAATGGCACAATATATTTCAAAATAAAAATCTCGTAAACCTACAAAATTCTTTCAACTCATCAATACCGGTTTCAAACGCAGTAGCTTAAAGGATATTTGCCATGTTAATATATTTTGGTCTGAGAGACGAAACCAGTTGTCACTCGAGCATATAGAAGCAGAGATACAAATTAATACTAACTTCAATTTTGTTTTGTAGCGGATTTTAAAACTGTTTTATATATATAAACAAAGCTATAATAAAAGCAGTGAAATCTAATACAAAATACAATTTTAATTTGAAAAAATAGTTTGTACTTTTTAACAGCATAAACAAATATTTAAAATTCAAATTCGAAATGCACTTTTTATAATATTTTGTTAATTCTCATAGTCAACAGGACTGTCTATCATTCACAAGTTCCTATCATGTGATATACAGATACCTACGAAAATTACCCCTGGCCTGCCTAAATTATATAAACAAACGTAATTCAAATAAAAACCTTTTTGTTTGGTTGCCCCGATTTGTAACCCTGAATCCCGATTTTTTAAATCTTCCGTTCCGATTTTTAACAAACGGGACCTGGCAACACTAGTGAAGAGGTTCATTGGAGTGGAAAAGGTTTATATTGGTGAAGGCATGGAAATATATTGCTGTAAGAATTAAAAGGGTGTCAGGGATTGGAATAAGTTACGAAGAGAAATGATGAATAATTTACCAAAAACATTGAAAGAATTTAAAGTTAAAATTTTTAGAGGGAAAATGTAGGTGGCGCAGGATAGAGGGAAGATGGTGTGTTGGGAAATTGCCACCGGAACATGTGCTACATTGCATTTTTTTAAATTTAATTTAATGTAATTATATTTTGCGTATGGAGCACAGCGCTTTATAAAAGTATATTGTGGGCCTCAGGAACACCAAAAACTAGGAAATCTGAAGCACCTGAAAAGTGATTCTGCAGAGGAATGTTAAATATTTAGTGCATATAGAAAATACAAAATGAATATTTTCTTTGAATAATGGGTAAAGAATAATAATGGGTATAAGCATTTCCAGAAAGACGGACACTTGTTACTGGATGGAACATTTCAATACAATAACTGCAAAGAAAGAAAATAAAAAGATATATTTGAGGACGTGGGTTGTAGTTTTTAAAAAGAAATGACGGAATTAGCTAAGGATAATCATCTAGGGAAGGAATAATAAGGATCCTCATATCATGATGCTAAATTGGCTGGCTAAATGTTCGCAGACCAAAGGCCATACATTAAAATAAAATAAAACAGGACTATTATTATCCTTAACAAAATTTTCATTCATTAACTATAGTTTTTTAATTAAAAAAGAGTAATTTATTATATCTTGTTTTTATTATATAATTTCATGTGGAGTTAGATATTTTAGTAATTTATGTAATCTTTTTTTGTAATTTTAAAATTAAAACATAGTTGGTAAACAAAATTCCAGATAGTTCATATATAAAGCGATATGACCTTCAGTTATTTTTGCACTAACAACCTGGTAATAAAATCACGCATCATACAATTCTTTACTTACATGATAATGAAAAAATATGTTTAGTTTATTTACCTGCAATGAAGCGCACGCTTCGGAGAAAATTTCGCTACACACCCTTGTTCCCCCTTTTTTGTACCCGCTTATTTTGCCCCCTACAAAATTTAATTTTAAATTCTTTCAACGTTTCTTGTAAATTATTCGTCACTTCCCTTGGCAATTTATTCCATCACCACTGAATGCACTTTTCAAAGCCGAAAATTATTCACGAAACGAAAATTGAAGTAATAACCTAGAATAATTATTATCCTCTATAAATATGCCTGGCGGAACTGCAGAATTGATTCCTAAAATAATAAAAAGAAAGTTTTTCATCAGTATCTAACTTTTTGTGTTTATGACGAATCAGCCCGGAGTGCATTTAATATTTATGGTTCTTCCTATACATCGTGTTACACGTTTCTATTTATATGTGTGGCTCATTGAGCATGTAGATGTGCTTTTATCATATCTTGTATTATACTTTAGAAAATTAATTGCCTTTTGCTATCATCATAGAGGTTGCAAAAGCAGTGAATTTGAACACAGGTTGGACTGGGCACTGACCAACAGAAAAATATAAACGCGATAATACAATACATTCCCATAGATCCCTATAGAATGATTGGCTTTGTGGGATTTGGAAAGTTTTCAATTTATTGATAAACAATTTCATAGCAAAATAGTTGCATACACAAGATGTACAACATAATGTGTAAATTAATTATATCAACTAAATTTACACAAACTAATGCCAAATATTTTGTAGATACCCTAAAACTCAATTCTTTCATGGAAAGGGAGTTGCAATAAAAATTATTTTCATTTTTTCCAGAATTTAATTTTATCACCTGATAAACATTTAAGATGTGTAGGGAGTTTATTGAAAATATGTATCCCTGAATATCAGACCTCATTTTGAACAAATCACAACGACTTGTTATCATTGTGTAGATCATTTTTACGTTTAGTGCCATAATGTGCATTTTACTAATTTTTTTTTTTCAAATAGAGTAAAATTGGTGACTACAGAGGACATTAATTTGTATATATGCTCGGTCACCAATGTTAAAATCCTTAAAATCTGGAATAGCTCTCTGCATAAAGTTCTACTGCTAACCCAATCTACATCTACATATACTCTGCAATTCATAAAATTGTGGGTGGCAGAGGATACTTAGCACCAAAACTAATCTTTTTGCTGTGCATTCCAATCGCGAATGGAACGAGGGAAAAAATAATTTATATAAGAATCAATGCAGCTCCTTATTTCCCTAATCTTATCTTTCCTGTCTTTCAGACTCAAATAGGTTGGCGGACGAAGTTTTTCACCACACTCGTAAGTGAAAGTGGGAGTACACATTTTTACCAGTCAGTTTAAACGAAACGTGCGTCGTCTATCTACCAGAGACTCCCAGTCTAGTCTACTAATCAGTTCTTTGACGCTTTCATAAGCGGTCACGAATCGAGCGGCTCTTCTCTGTACTTTCTCTAAACTGTCAATCAACCCCTTACGAAACGGATCCCAAATGGCACAACATTAGTCCAAATGTGGACGCACAAGAGATTTGTACGCTGTCTCTTTTGTTTTTTCATTACTATTTTTCAAGATTCGACCTACACACAGTTATTATTATTATTCGCTTATGGGCTCTGAATACTTTGTCTCTATGAATGGAATTTCTCTAGAATATTATTTCATATGACACTATGGTGTGAAAATAAGCAAAACAAACTACTTTCCTTATGACACAAAATCTTCACAGGTTTGAACAACTAGTTCTCTTAAGTACAATGGACCCGATGATGGCAGCAGAGCAAGCCGCCGAAAGCTTGTCCTTTGAAAATATCATCCGGCGGCAAACCTGTGAAGATTTCATGTCAAAGATACGCCGGGAAAGCCTTGTTTCTCATATACTTTCCTCATACGGAATCACCTATTACTGAAATTGAAGGACCCAATGTCTTTAGTAAGTCAGAGGTATTGGATATTTTAATTATGATCTATATGCAAACCTAATTTCGCACACTCAGCCTGTCAATTTTATGTCTAGTGTTAATCTGTGGGAAGAACTGAATTGCATACATTGAGTTTTATTTAAGTTTAATAACAAGAAATTAGCTGTAAACCAATTATTAATAAGGTCAAAGACATAATTTGAATTGTGTTTGGTACAGAAATCTGGAATGCTTTTAATTTTTATACCTGTGTCATCTGCAAATTGTAAAAATTTGAAGTTTTCAGATATAAAAGAGTGTATATGATTTATATATATTAAAAATAATAGTGGCCTCAATATAGAACCCTGTGGTACTCTACATCTGATACATCTTCACTCAGAATACAACGAACCACGTGAAGCAGGATTAAAATGTTTTCTATTCAGTAGGTAAGAACTAAGCCATTTATTAAGAAGGCTATATACGTCATAAAACTTTAATTTTTGTATCAGAAATTCATGATCAGTACAGTAAAATGCCTGAAACAAGCCAGTAAAGATTCCTATAGGCATTAATTTATCTTTTATTCTTTCTAAAATATTGTAAGTGAATGCAGATATAGCTTGTGTTGAATGATGGCCCCTTTGCAAACCAAATTGCGATTTAGTTACAATACTTTTTTTAAAAAAAAAAAGTATTGCTAAATTCTGTTATATAAACGTACATTGCTTTATCAAAAAAAAAAAAAAAATTAAAATAAAATAAAAAATAAAATAGAAGGCTATTACTAATTAAATAGGACGGTAATTCGATACAACTGATTTGCCTACATAATTTACTGATGACTTATTTTCATGTCTTAAGTATCGCTATTCCTCTACAAGACTAAATATGCCTAGCGTTATCAACTATTCGGATGGCTACTTACTTCATTTTAATTTCAACTTGTGATTTCACTGATCTATCAACATGGGTTCTCATCTTCATTTTCATTTTCATTATGTTACCACAAAACAAACGCTCATAGGCCATGCAACAAGATTTAATTTAATTTCGATAGAGCAAAAAACGCGGTGGCAATTTTATACTCAAATTTCATGATTTTTTCTTTTAATCTTAAAATCTTTGAGAACAATTTCATGAACAACATACTTTTTCCATTTATACATTTAGTTTTTATTTCTTTTAGTGTTTCGGTTAAATTGTTCATCGTTCCCAGCAGGGGTGTATACTGCGTGTATTGGTGATGGCACTTGGATAGGTATTTAAAAAAAATTAATAGTTGCCGTCTATACTGATGGCACACGAAATCAGGTGAGTGTGATGAGCACTGAGGTGTAAAGACATGCTATTCTCTGCCCATCATGTAAAACCTCAGTCTGGAAGTGGGGTGTGGAGTCCCTTTCATCCAGTTACTTTTATGTATGTGGTGACGTAAGGAATTGTGGTGTATACATGGACATATGTGTGTGTGTTCTTAAGCGGTTGTGTGTCTAATTATGGTGATAGGAGTCTACACGAGATTTCTCCATCAGTGGCCACCTGTGTGTTGATGGTAGATGCAATCAGTTGGGTGTGATGAGCACTGATATGTGTGGCAAAAACATGTCACACTTCGCACATCCTGTAACTAATCAGTCTGGACCTTGTTGCATTTCTTGTTGTCTCATCTCATTCCATTGATGCGAAACTTCCATGCAAACTTAATCTTTAGATGCCTGAGTGATTATATACTTTCATATCATTCATTGGTCTTTATTTTCGTTATATTACATTCAGAAGTATCCGAAGATGACAAAGGTTCTTGTTATATGGTAACTAGATGTCGTCAGCTCGAAAGTGCTTACACACAACTCAATTGCTAGCCAGTTCTTGTTATGCTATCATCTCCTTAGCAACCAAATTCTTTTTTGTTTTTTTCTTTATATTTTCTATGTGTGTCATCCTATGTGGTTGTATGTCTATTACGATAGGATTATACGCGACTTTGAGATTTCACAATGAACGGCTACCTATGTGTTGATGATACATGTAATCAATTGGGTGTGATGGATGATCCGTATGGTGTAAGTACTTAGATGAATAGTGAAAACATGTCATCCTTTGCACACACTCTAACACGTCTGTCTGATGATTTTTGGCCAATCATGGGGGATCTGTCTCACTTTTTCGTTGCCATGATTGGGCTATTTGTTGTGTCGAGCTCACTGTAGGCATGGAAATGTGAGTGTATGTGCGTCTCTCTCTCTGTGTCTGTATGCGTAAAAATGGTGATACATTACTTAAACTCATCTGTCTGGATGTATGATTTGCTGTTCCTCCACTTCTGTTTCTTTGTGCTTGTAAGTGGAGACGCATGGATTTGTGGGTGAGACCTAGTATGAATAGGAGGGGTTCTGATATCTGCTGATAGTCAAGTGTCTATTGCAACTCATGGTACCTGGGGGCACTTTTAATGACTTGTAGAAAGGGTTGTGGTGTGGGAGAGGCGTGGTGGTGATCTATGTGTTGACAGTACATGTAATCAATTGGGTGTGATGAACACTATGTATGGAATAAATACTGAGTTGTATGGTGAAAACATGCCATCTTTTCCACACCCTCTATCTTGTCAGGCTAATGATATGTAAGGAGAGTTCTGTTTTTCAGTCATTCATGAGGCAAGAGAGTACTGCACCACTTTTTCGTTTCCATGATTGGTGCCGGCAGTTGTGCTGAACTGGCCGTAGAAATGGACATGTGTATCTGAGTCTCTCTTTGTGTATGTAAGCGTAAGTATGGTGATACCTCACTTTAACTCGTATGTCTGATGATTTTTGTACCAGGAGTACTACCCAGTTAACCAGTGATAACGACAGTTCTATCCCACTTCATCGTTCTGAAGTGAACTACACTTAATGGTTCCTTGAGGTTTATTACTATGTACACAAAACACTGGTAAACAATAACAAATGTGGTACAGTTAGCGGATGACCGTCGAGAAATTTAGCCTGGTCCTGATCCGGGGTAGAGAGAGACGGCTTCTACTTCTCGCGAACTTCCGGTGGTCTTCTGTAGTTGAAGCTGGTTCCGCGGTCAGGCCGGAACTGGCGGTGGAGCGGCCGGCTACGCTTATATAGGCGGCCTGGCGCAGGAATTCCGTTGTGTGGTAGTACGGCGACCTCTGTAAGAAATAGTCCCACTTAGCTTCTAGATGATTCTATTTGTTTTCCTGGTTTGTTTTGATGTCTCTGCGCCTGTTTGGAGTCGTATATGTATCCCGGCGTGCAGGCGCGTTGTGTGTGAGGTCTGCCTGGCAGGGGCCTTTACTGGCAGACTGAACATACCTCCCTCCCGGGGGGGGAGGGGGGGAAGCGATGTCTGCGACGTCTGCGAGGTCGTCTGCCGCGGCGCCCTGGAGCAGACTATGAAGGCTACCTCCAGGGGAGTACGGAGCTGTTCCCCTGGCGATGCGTGCCGACCTGCGTCGTGGTGCAGGTTGTGGTGGAGGTACTTGTGGAGCTAACGGCATCGGTTCGTCGGCGTCGATGGCCGGGGGCTGTACGGGGGGCGCTGAAGATGGTCCCCGCAGGTGGTCGAGAGGCTGCGGCTGAAGGGTGTCGGAGCGACCGACAGGTTGTGGCGTCGTTGGTGGCGCTGTAACTGTCCCTGAGCAACGGTTAGACGGCAGGAGTGGTGGAGGTGGCAGGGAAGGAGAGGAAGAAGTGGATGGCCGTGCCGTGGTGGAAGAGGACGGTGCCGTGGGGTAGCGGGGACGTAGTTGGTTTCGATGGCGTCGCACTATCCGGCCATCCAGGCTGACGTCGAACAGTTGGCGGCCCCGGGGCCGCTGGATGACCCCCGGAAGCCAACCGGCCCGGGAGCCAAACCCGCGGGCCCAGACTAGGGAGCCCGGGGTGAAACGGAATGGGCCCGAAGGTACCTGTACTTTGGGCGGGGGTAAGAGGAGATGGAGGAGAGTGCGAGGTTGGCGGCCATGTAGCAATTCCGCCGGGCTTTTGGCCCCCACTGGAGTGGTTCGATAGGAACTGAGGAAGAGTGTCAATGCCTCTTCGAGTTTGTGACTTGTGGTGTATTTGGTCATTTGGGTTTTGAATGTTCTGACTAGCCGTTCCGCCTCCCCGTTAGATTGGGGGTGGAAGGGCGGGGTGAGGAGGTGTTGGATATTGTTGGCGGTACAGAAGGATAGGAATTCCCGACTTCGAAATTGCGGTCCGTTATCTGTGACGATAGCGTATGGTAATCCTTCGATGGAAAAGATCTTCGTGAGGGCTGAAATGGTGACCTCTGTGGTGATTGTGGAGCAACGGACGACATATGGGAAGTGGGAAAAGGCATCCGTCACTAGGAGCCACTGGTGGCCTAGGAATGGGCCAGCGAAGTCGAGGTGAATGCGTTCCCAGGGTCCGGACGGTGCCGGCCAGGAAAGGAACTTTTGAGGGGGGCGGGGCAGTTGTTGGGCACAGATGGTACAGCGCCGCACCATCTTCGTGACATCCGTGGTAAGGCCGATCCAGAATACATGGCGTCTGGCAAGGGATTTGGTGCGGGCAATTCCCCAGTGTCCTTGGTGGAGAGTTTGGAGGATTGTCGGTTGTAGGGATCTCGGAACGACGACCCTCGGGGTGGAATTTGGTTCTGTGCGGAGGAGCACTCCCTCTACTACTGAGAGCTGGTGGCGGATGGAGTAGTAGAACTTGAGGTCTTGATGATGGCGTGGAGGGGAACGTGTTTGCCACCCGTGTTGGATGTGGTGTCGGATGACACGGAGGAGGGGGTCCTCCCCTGTGGCTGCCGCGACTTTTGAGGCCGTGACTGGAAATGTCTTCAGTGCTTCTTGTATGTCATCGTCGATCTGGAACACCAGAAGTTCCGACTTGTCGAAGGCAAGGTCTGGTCCCTGCGGTAGTCTGGATAAGGCGTCTGCATTGGCATGCCTGGAGGTGGTACGGAAATGCATGGTATATCTGAACTGGGACAGGAATAGTGCCCAACGCTGGATGCGGTGGGATGTTTTGGTAGGCAGACGTGTGGACGGATCAAATAGTGATAGGAGTGGCTTGTGGTCGGTAATGAGATGAAAAGAAATCCCATATAAAAGGGAATAGAATTTGGAGCAGGCAAAAACAATAGCTAGCGCCTCTTTCTCGATTTGAGAATATTTAAGCTGAGCAGCCGATAGGGCTTTGGAGATGTAGGCTACGGGGCGTTCCGTGCCATCTGGTAATTTATGAGACAGAACTGCCCCCACACCGTAATCGGATGCATCTGTGGCAAGTATCAAGGGGAGGTTTGGAGTGTATGGCATGAGGCATGCTGCGGACTTGAGCTGCTGTTTAAGGGTGTGGAATGCGGTCTCGCAAGCTGGGGTCCAACGGAACGGGACATTCTTGCGACAGAGGTGGTACAGGGGTGCTGCCACTTGTGCTGCTGAGGGTATAAATTTTCTGTAGTATGAAATCTTGCCTAAAAAAGATTTCAACTGATGTAGATCCTGAGGCCGAGGTAAGTTGGAAATAGCGTCCACATAGGAAAATGCTGGGGAGATGCCTTCCTGAGCGATGATGTGACCCAGGTAGGAAATGGATTGTTGAAAAAATTGACACTTGGAAAGGTTGCATTTTAATCCTGCTGCACGGAGGCGGAGGAAGAGTAGGCGGAGGTTGGTCATGTGTTCGGCAGCGGAGGGTCCCGTGACGACTATGTCGTCGAGATAGTTGATGCATCCCGGAATATCCTGGAGAAGTTGTTCGAGATACCGTTGAAAAATCGCTGGAGCACTGGCCAAGCCGAACATGAGCCGGTTGAGTTGGAAGAGGCCAGAGGGAGTGTTGATGACTGTGTATTGTCGGGACTGGATATCCAAAGGGATTTGAAGGTATGCTTCTGCCAGGTCAATTTTTGTAAAGTAGGTACCTCCTGCTAGTTTACGGAAGAGGTCGTCCGGTCTCGGAAGTGGATAGTCGTCTACCAGCAGATGCGGGTTGACGGTGGTCTTAAAGTCACCACAGAGACGTAAGCGGCGTCCTGGCTTCTGAACTATGACCAACGGCGTGGCCCAGGGGCTGAACCGCACCGGCTGGAGGATCCCTTCGTCTTGGAGACGTTGAAGTTCTTCCTGAAGTGGTTGTTGAAGCGCTACGGGTACCTGGCGTGCCCGGAAGTATCGAGGCCGTACGTCCGGCCGGAGTTGGAGTGATGCTTCGAAGTCCTTTGCACAGCCGACGCCTGGTGAGAACAGGTCCTGAAACTCGGTGCAAAGGGCGTCCACTTCAGGAAAAGGAACATGCTGAGATACGAGGTGTATGTTATCCTCAATTGAAAATCCGAATAAGCGGAAAGCGTCCAGTCCAAATAAGTCTGCTGTGAGAGAACTGTTAACTACTAAAAAGGGGACTGAACGATGTACAGACTTATACATGACGTTTGCTGTGAACTGTCCCAGGAGTGCTATTTCCTGTTTGTTGTATGTCAGGAGGCGCTTGGGGGCCGGCGAGAGGGGGGGCGAGCCAATTTGCACATAAGTAGTATAATTAAGCAATGAGACTGCTGCTCCTGTGTCGACTTGTAGGCGCAGGGGCTTGCCATTGACCGTAACGTCAATAAAAAGTTTGGATGCTGTGGAAGTGTCTACCTGATTGATATCCATAGGTGCGCCGCTCAACCTGTCTTGGTAAGACCCTGGGCGGCGAGAGCCGGGATTGGCATTGGTGGTGTTGGTGCGGCAGACGGACGCCAGGTGTCCTTCCTTGCCGCAACGTGAGCATTCAGCCCAACGATCCGGACAATTTTCCCTCTCATGTGCTGAATAACAGGCGGGGCAGGAGGGTAGGCGGAGCGGGCTGCGGCGTCGGCGCTGCGGGATCCGCTGCTGCTGCCGAGACTTGGTGCCCCTGCCGGAACGGGCCGGTTCGATGTCCTTCTGAGGAAGCGGTCCCCGGTTGTGGTGTCGGGAGGAGCGCGACTGGGAGCTCTGGATGGCGGCGACGTCCTGTGTGTCCTCTACGTCGGTTCGGATTGCGGCCACATCCGCCCAGGACTCCAGGCGGCGATCTGCGGCCGTAGATATTTCGAATTTGTAGGCAAGTTCGATGACCTGCTCCAGGGATGGGTCCTCTAACTTGAGGGCGTCATGCCGGAGTGCGGCATCTGGTGCAGCCTGTATGATGTGATCACGCACCATGTCGTCGGCGTAGGATTCGTGGGAACAACGAGTTTGAAACTTACATTTTCTGCTAAGGCCTTGGAGTTCGGCCGCCCACTGGCGATACGTCTGATCGGGCTTCTTCCGGCATTGATAGAATTCGACGCGGGCCGCGACGACATGGTACCGGCGTCTGTAGTATGCATTCAGTGTCGTACAGATGGTCGTGAAGGTGAGGGTGTCGGGGTCTTGTGGCTGAAGTTTGGTGAGCAAGACATACATCTTTGATTGGTTCCAGGAAAGGAAATATGCACGCTGGTCTTCTTCTTTGGATATGTGATGAATTGCGAAGTGTTGTTTTATGCGCTTCTCGTAGGTCTCCCATTCTTCGACGTCGTCGTTGAATGCTGGGAACGGAGGCGGGGCCGTGGGTTGGCGGAGATTCCTGACTTCCGCAATCAGTTGTCTCTGAGATTCGAAGAACTGATGTAGAAGTCCTTGGAGGAACTGTTGCCATTCCGTAGGTGCTGCTGGCGTAGCCATGATGGTCGAGAGTTCTTATCCCAACCTTGTCGCCACTGAAGTGAACTACACTTAATGGTTCCTTGAGGTTTATTACTATGTACACAAAACACTGGTAAACAATAACAAATGTGGTACAGTTAGCGGATGACCGTCGAGAAATTTAGCCTGGTCCTGATCCGGGGTAGAGAGAGACGGCTTCTACTTCTCGCGAACTTCCGGTGGTCTTCTGTAGTTGAAGCTGGTTCCGCGGTCAGGCCGGAACTGGCGGTGGAGCGGCCGGCTACGCTTATATAGGCGGCCTGGCGCAGGAATTCCGTTGTGTGGTAGTACGGCGACCTCTGTAAGAAATAGTCCCACTTAGCTTCTAGATGATTCTATTTGTTTTCCTGGTTTGTTTTGATGTCTCTGCGCCTGTTTGGAGTCGTATATGTATCCCGGCGTGCAGGCGCGTTGTGTGTGAGGTCTGCCTGGCAGGGGCCTTTACTGGCAGACTGACAGGCTCATAACAAAATAAAACGTTCTAAAAAATAATGATACTTTTGCCTCTGAAGTGTCGAAATCAGAGAAAATCCCTTCTTCAAATGTGATCTAACCAAAGCCGGAGACCTTAATCTTTAAAATGATACCTCATTTATTGTTTTTGGATCGGTATCACGAAAGATAAATGGCCCATTGCAAAAAATACACGGTTTTAGCTGTAATCATACTTTTGTCTCTTTATGGGTTGAATTACGATAAATTCCTTTTTGAAATATGATGTTGCCAAAAGCGAAGACCTCAGTTTTTAAAATGATACTTCATTTATCAGTTTCGGTTAAATTTGGAGGAAGATAAATGGCTCGTGACAAAAAAATACATGATCATAATTATCATAGATAATAAAATACATTTTTAACGATAACTTCTGTGTAGCATGGTGTATGTCCCTTACAGATAGCTGTTTATGCATCCATTCCTTACGCCCTGTGAAGTGATTTGAGATTTAATCTACTATTTCGGAACACAATTTGTTGACTAGGGATCGTGGAGCACCGTTTCTCGTAAGTTGCTATTTAATACCCGAGTAGTTGTAATGTTTCGCCAGTGGGGTTCGATCTAGCTGTCCCCGTGTTGAGTAGCAGATATACGCACAGTTTCTGCTTGTGCTTACACTGCCTCAGGTAATTCCAGCCGCTCACTCCAGCTAATTCTCGATTAATTCAGCGTGTTACACAACCCACTTGCCGCTTGGCTGAATTTTCGTTTTAGGGATGGGTTGCGTGAAATGTATTCCTAATCACAACTTCCTTACGCGAAGCTGCGCCACAAGTGAAGCTAATCAGCAGAGTAATTACGGGAAGCAATTACCAATGGCAAACCACAACATCTGTGGCGCTCGTACTTCGTCTGTCTTGCCGCTCCCAGACATTAATCACAGGTAATGTTTCTTAACATGGTGCTAGCTTGCGTGTGCGACAGTGTCAGAGATGGTTACTCCTAGTTTATGATCACTAGGGTTCGGATCTTTAAGACAAAAAAATAAAAATCGAGAAATATGTAGGCAAATAGCACCTTAAAAATTGGCAAATATGACTTAAAAGAGACAAAATATAAATAAACATTAAATTTACTATACATTTAAAACATGCTCAATTGCACATCATTTATTTTGTATAGTAGTGTCGCTTTCATGTAGACAGCATAATTTGCTTCCGTACACTCACTGTACCATTGGGAAATTTTTTTTTTCGATAATTATTTTTTTGCACTTGCGAAAGAATAGATTACTAGGTTTTTACTTTTAAAAATGATAATTTACTGTAAATTTGTTGTGAATCAGTGTACATGCCATTTTTTATTCTTGTTTGATACCAGCATTGCAATATATCACCATATGTATCTTCAAGTTCTCGAAGAGGAATTTTCTCTTAATGTCACTTAAAACTGTCTTGTACTGTGAGAAGCTTCGTTCGGCATCTCAAGATGTCACAGGAGCGTACTTAAACAGACTCAGGTCACTGCAATACTTCACTAATACATTATTTTTATCCAGTATTTCCACGCAACACTTTACCAAGGTTTTTTTTTTTTTTTTTTTTTTTTTTTTTTTTTTTTTTTTTTTTTTTTTTTTTTTTTTTTTTTTTTTTTTTTTTTTAAAAGGAACTTAGCCACACTGCCCCCTGCCCACCTGCTTGGCCTATCTCGGTTTCTACACTTTTAACGACCCTCAAACATTCATGCAGTTCTAGACCAATTTCTGAACAAATTGCTGGAAAAGAGTTCTTGGACAATTTTTATGGAAGATGTTTACTGCAATCAAAATTGGAAACTATTTTCTCTATGTGTTCATAATATTCACAGTAATAACTAACAGCATCGAGCCATGTGCCCTAACGAGTAAGTATTGTTTGGGGTGGAAGAGAGGCGGTAGGTGAATCTTCTTTAAATTTTTTCCACTCTCACTGGAGCTTTGACAAAAATCTTTTTCACTTTTGATATTAACCTATCAATATCAGGGAATTTAGTCTTACTTCCTCGGCATCCATATGTAATCCCTGAGCGCGACAAGTTAAAAGCACCATTGAAGGATACCTTTTCCAGCATTTGCCATGTACGGCGCAGCGTCAGTCACAAATAGTCAGACATTTTCTCGCTTAACTTCGCCGTTCCATAACAGTTTTCCTAGCGTTGTCGAAAGGGAACGCTTACGTTCTGGCCTCGCATTCGGGAGGACGTGGGTTCGAATCCCCGTCCGGACATCCAGATTTGGGTTTTACTATGATTTCTCTCAAATCACTCCAGACAAATGCCGGGATGCTATCCGTTTTGTTTTTTTTTTTTTTTTTTTTTTTTTTTTTTTTTTTTCTTAAATAATATATCTATGAGGTTCGCAAGAAGCCACCTGTTTCGTGACTTCCCGATCACGCCCACGGGTGCCTCCGCTCATTTTAAGCGCGCAGGAGCGCTTTTCGCCCAAAATATTTATACAAACACAACCGTTTTTATCAGATTTCTGAAGGAATTTTTCTTATGTTATACTTAAAAACAAATTGGAAAAACACTGCAGACATTTTATTTATAGAAACCTAAACCCTCTTCTCCTTTCCACCCTCACCTTGATTTCTGTCACCGCTGTTCATAAAACGTTTTATCGATTTTGTTAGTAGTTACCACTCACATACTTCAAATCAGGCAGTATGGTAGCTCAGTGTCTAGGGCGCTTACTTCCGAAATTTATCTTTCAGGCTCGCGGGTTCAAATGCCGCGATGAGTAGGTATTTTTAGGAGTTGTATTTGATTATATGACTGATTTTTAGTTTTTGAACTGAAAACTTCTTTAGGCCTGCTGGGCGATTTTTGAATGGGTAAAAATCTTATGAATTCGCACTACCGACATGTTGAAGTAAGTATATATCTGTTGTGGTTGGTGGACCAGTGGTTTAGATGTCTGACTGGGGAACTAAAGGTCCCCGGCTCGAATCTCTGTCTCGGCAGGTATTTCATAGACCATTAGCCGACCTTCACGTGTAACATAGCCTGCTGTGTAAACGTGAAGTATGCCAGAGTGCTTACACTGTTCGGATTCCAGTTTAAAGCTACAGTACCTTGTACCCGGTAGCACTACCGTGATAGGTTAAGGCGGCTAAGAGAGGGCTGAAATGCGCAGCCAATAGAAACCCTGTCACCAGGTCATTTCATACACACGGGAATATTGCTATTTAGTACATCTGTAGCTATAAATATTACGTGTTGCGCCTGTGATATTCATAGTTTTATGTTTTCACTTCTGTCGGCAGTGTTAAATGGCTGTCGATTTTTTTATATATACAGTACTTTACTATTTTAGTTACGACATGCTATTTCAGTTATTGGATAAAGGTTTGAAACTTTCTATGTGACGTCATAAACAACTGCAAACTAAATTTCGTTGTCTTGCTGAATCGTGAAGTCCCAAGTGCTAGGTAATTTAGGGCATATATAATATTTTGGCTGGTACATATTTTAGTCGTCGAGGACATATCAAGCCGGAGTCAAGATGTCGCGTTCTTAAAAGTGAATATTATACCGCTCCCGGAAATGAATCAAGGGGGAACTCAAGTGACGGAGTAATTATTGATAAAATAAGTGTAATTCCTGTATTTACCGACATAAACTTTTAATCTGGCTGCTTTTATCTGTTGTGATCAATATGGCAATTATGGTAGTAAATGTAATTCATGACGAACGACTTTTTTTAATGTTAAACTCTTTTATCCAAATGTTCATTGCCTAGTGTGAAAATAAAGTCATAGAAATCAAGCGAAAAGTTTACTTTTTGTATGTGTGACCAATGTAAATTTTTTGTGGTAGATGCAGTTGTGAATTCGTGTCTTGGTAGAATTATTTATATTTGCGTCTGAATTGCATTTAAGAATCATCAGATGCAAATCACATCTTTTAATCACATCACTGTAACTAAACTTGGAACAGGAAGCATTTTTTTTTGTTTTTTTTTTTGGGGAATTTTAGAATTTTAGTAAAATTTTGACCAATCAAGGTGACGGGTATGGGACGTTCGTAGTAAAGGTGCTAGGTGTGATCGAATTACCATTAAATAACAGCACTAAATATCGCAGAGATATTGATAAACTGTGTGTGGTTTATAGAGTAAGGAACTTTTCTGTTGGAACATTTAATCATTTCTAATTGTTTGGTAAAACGTACCTGTATCAATTGATAAATAAATAATTGCTACAAATGAGCTGGTTATTCTTTCATCTTTCTACAAACCATAAACCTTGCTATTACTCCCATACCATTCGCGAAATTTTCCCCAGGGCCACCTAGTTAATATTTAATTCTTCTTTTTTTTATTAATGTAATATCTCTAACGCCAGTGTAACAACATTCATCTGTATCTCCTGGAAAGAGTATGTCTCTTACGATTACACTCATAGATAATAGAATCTGCAAAATTCCATACAAGTGACAATGTGAGTTCACTACATTAATACTTAATAAATCATACCTAGAGTTGTAACCTCACATTTGCCTCCCCCACCAATTCCACTCGCAGTTAAATCATATCCATAATACTATTTAATAAACCGGTGAGCATCCTCCAAGTGTTGTACTTTCTTCTTTTTCCTTTACGTTAACATTTTTGTCATATCCTCTCTTTGTCTTATCGGCTTTCTTCATGTTCATAATTATTACCATAAGAATCACGCAGGAGTATATCGTTGTAACTTAAGACGGTTCAAAGCCCGGTTTTGGACAATGAGAAACATGTTGCGAACAAAACTATGGAAATAGCAACAAAACTGCCTGTAAATTTTGAAGTTGGCGATCTGATATGGTGTAATGAGGGGATGTCATCTTCGGATGTTTCCAGCTGTTAGCCTAGAGCAATGTTTTTCAACATGTGGGTCGCTTACCTCCCACCGCCACCCCCCATCCAAGTTTTGCTCGGGAGGGGGGGGGAGAGGGTTGCAGTCGCAAGACAAGGTAAAAGTAAAAAAGCAATGGTTGCACGTCTTAAACTACAATAAAAATACAACACTTTCAGTGAGAAGGTTGTGCCTGTTTATTTTTTAACTAGCAGTGTTCCCGGCGGACCCGGTCTCGCTGGCGTTGATTTATCCGCACACTATTTTTATTCATGCCACTTAAACTTGTACCAAGGTTCATATCACACAATTTGCCCTATCCATTTCCGGAATTAAAGCAAACCTGCATTCACCTGCACCCTACCAAGAATGGAATAGGTTGAAGTTGATTTACCCATACACTATTTTTATTCTTCGGAAAAGATTAATGCCTACAAAGATTCATTGATTTCTAAACGGTGATTTAGCAGCAAAGTTCTAATCGAAACATAAACAGTACGTGCATTAAGACGTTCCACATACATAAAAATGTATCTGCACCGTGTCTGTTTATTCCCACAACAAGCAGAAAATACAGACATTGACTGGGTTTTCATAATTTGAAAGCTGGGGTCAAAGTTAAAATTTAACATATGCCTTAAGACGTTATGACACATTTATTTTACGAATAATCTAGAATTACCTGAAAACTGCTGAGTCGATTTTGACCGAGATTTCAAGGTATCAAACATTAGATGTGTCTCATTATGCAGACTCATCTGCTGCCGGAGCTAAAAAAATTTCTAATTATGCTACTTCATGTTCAGTTGAATACTCAGGTATTCAGAACTAAGCGATATGAAAAAAAAATCTTTACTTGACAGTTACCAACTGCGGCACCATTTTATTGTGAATAGAACGACAAAGACGATGTCTGTAGACTTGTAATTTTGCTGACAGGGATTGTGATCAAAGAAAATCTCGTGTTTTTTTTTTCGTTATTAGTCTCTCGCATTCAGTCTATGGCCATCTATGCCATTTAAAAACTAAATATCCCAAATTATGGGAAAGAATATTTCAAGTTTTGTTAAGTGTGTAAAATAGTTATTATTGTAAAATGCTTTTATTGCTTTCTTTAAGGGCTATGCTCAGAGACATTGTAGTTGTGTGTTTAGTTCGGAGGATGCAACGAATAGTCTTTCCATCTTTGATATTTGTCACAATGGGTTCAGAATTTCATTTACAGCTCAATTGAGATTCTAATCTTTAAAAAGGTGAAAACTCCCTCGAAATCTGCGCAGTACTTAAGATTCTTTCTGCCATCAGTATATCCGGTTTCAGTTTTAAAGTCATAGAAAATAAACTGTCGAATCGTGGTTTTATTTTTTAGACCAAATTAATCAAATCATTTTCTGATTGAAGCAAATTACATAGTGAAGTTTATTATCGATGACCGTAAAACCATATTATAGGTAACTGTTGCCATAAAGTCTATTTTTTCGGGTTTTTTTTTTGCTTCCACCACTGCCACTTCCAGCAGACGTGGAGGGCTGCGCAGATCTTTTGAGAAACTTAATTTTATGCTCACTCGCAGCGAAGCGTGTCCGTAGCAGATAAACTGTCGAATCGTGGATTTATTTTTCAGGCCAGATTAATCAAATCATCTGATCGGAGCAAATCCACAGTGAAGTTTATTATTCATGACCGTGAAACCATATTATAGGAGCTGTAGCCATAAAGTCTATTTTATTTCGGTTTTGATTTGCTTCCGCCACTGCCAATTGTAACAGACGTGAAGGGCTGCTCAGATCTTTTGAGAAACTTCATTTTGTGCTCGCTCGCGTCCGTACTCGCTGGCGTACTAGCACAACTGACTGCAGCGAACTAAACCAAACCCTTCTTAAGGCGCATTCCCACGATCCCTTGTAGGAGAGGCGAGACGAGACGGGACCTCATTAGCCGAAGTGTAGGGACGACCGCGGGCCGAAGGTCAATCCTAGCTTAACTTGCCGCCACCTCCGCACCACGTTACCTAGTGTCGTTTGGCACAGAGTACTTTACATCAACAGAAGGGGTACGCACCGCTGCTGCAAACCGATGACAACAGCGCTCCTCTACGCACGCCTGTGATGTTTACCGACTCAGAGTGGGTAGCTGCGTCTCGTCTCCGCTAGCAGAGGCGGCCCTGTTCCATGGTGTCCCGCCCGTCTCGTCTCGC
>JARYHS010011408.1:96051675-96145002 GCA_031002005.1 Vandiemenella viatica
GATTAACCGCTAAAGACTTCGACAGTAGAATGGAATTGGCGTGGGCAGCAAGTCGAGTAGCCCATGCTGAGGTTAAGATTCGAACCGAGGACCACAGACTTCACGGTCAGACACCTTAGCATTGAGCCCACTGATTACGCAACCACTTAGTACGAACCAAGTAAATCTGCGAGACTCTTAAAATGCTGTGAGACTGTGATGGTGCAGACTAGAAACAAGACACAGAATCAATTAGAGATGGCAGTCTATTTTATTAGGCAATTTAAGTTTCTTACAGTTGCAATCATAACCTGTCTCGAACAACAGATAATGATCGTTTTCTGCTTTATCGCGGCACTTCCTTTACTCATGAGAATTAATGCCATTAAACACTGTTCCTGTAGCTTGTTGCAGGGTCAATTACGCAAGCACTTACACTTAACTAGTTTGACATTAGAAATCGCTACCCGCCATTTTATACGTAAGATAATAACCATGAATTTCCTTGGGTGGACGTTACACACTAGATGAAAGAGTTAACAAGTTTCAGTACCTACGGTATTTGAATTAAATAATCTATTAGTAGCTGGTTACGTTTTTCCTCTTATACGATAAAAAAGACGGGTGTCAACCGAGTTTTTATGAATTCTTCAATATATTAAAGGGGGCATCCATAAATTACGTGAGGTGTTTTTCCGGATTTCCGGACCCCCCCCCCCCTTTTTTGGTGAGACTTCGTGTTTTTTTTTTTAGCTCTACAGTCCAACAAAAATTTCCAAAAATTCACTTGAGATTTCCGTTGGTTGACCGCCTCCCCTCCCCCTTGGTGAGATTTCGCCGGACCCCCCCCATTCCATCTCACGTAATTTATGGACGCCCCCAAATGTCTGTTGACACCAGGGCAGTAGGAAGGTCGTTGAAAGGGAAACTTACAGTACGTCAGATAATACTATTTCTTCTTGTGTCTCCGTCATAATTAACTGCTTGGAATTTGTTTTATTCGCTGCGTTACTAACGGATTTCATCTGAAATTTTCATCCCTGCGCAAGACTGCTTTATAACACAGATTTTAGCAGCTGTTTCCAATCATTGTAGCTCAGTATATACAGGTTTTTATCGGCTTTCACAATACACTTTGTATTTATGAGAAAGAAGTTCATATCCTGGATTAAATTGAAAGTATTTGACAAAAATGTAACAAAAATTTGTATTATTGCTAAAAAGTTTCGACATGAAAAATTGCGCACAGTAATTTCGATGATTGTTAGGCCAGTATTAATTTTTATACCAATCATAAATGAAATAATAATACTTATTCATCATATTATGAAATTAGAAATGGAGTTTTTCAGTTATTTTTTTACTGAAAGCAATTGATGAGAAGATTTGGCTTGTTACTAACTCAATTTAATAGCTGTTTATAATGTGTTAAGTAGCTTTCGTATAAAGAAGAGAGAATCCAAGCTTCGCAAATTACGCGTTTACTTAGTAGAATTGGAAAATATGAAGTATCCTATGTTGGAATAGGAAAAATTCAAAGACTGTCGTTTTTATGTTGTTAAACCACTATTTGTTTTAAAGTGTTCCTCTGACAATGTAATCGTAAGGATTAAAATATGAATAGAATTTTTACATATTATAAAAGCTTTTTATCGTTTGCTTTGTTTGTATGTTCTGCTGAAAAGAAAGTTCCAATAGCAGACGGTGATCGAAAAAGTATTTTCAAATCAGAAAATTCTTTTAAGGCAGCGTATGTCTACTTTTTAAGACAGACAGTCCACTTTTGTATCTTTGCTGCCCGAAAAATTTGCTTACTCGTCAGCAGTGCCACTAAAAGTGGATTAGCGTAAGTGTGATTTAACTTTTAAAGCAGAGAACTTTGAGTAATGATGTAATTAAATTGGTACATTTTTTTCCGGAGGTTCTACGGCTCCCGCATCTCAGTCTCCACAACTGTCTATTGTGCGCCTCCTTCGGTTCTATATTTCGTTCTTTCATTTACAGCTCCACTCCTTGCAGCCATCTTAGCAGTGGTCTGCCTCGTCGCCTGGTTCGTAGTTAAAGACTATTTTTTATATTATTCCTTCATCCTTTCTAGTTAGGTTCGCGAACCATAATAGTCGTTTCCCTTCGATGTTCTGGACTGTTGTATCTTTGATATCAGTTTGGTCCCTGATTTGTTCATTCCACACATGCTATAATTTAGAAACACGGGAAGCTTTTCGAATGAAATCCATCTCCACTGCATCTATCTTCTTTTGGCTTCTTTCTGTAACTGTCCTACATTCTGCACCGTAGTTGGGTTGACTAAGGCTCTGTATAAATTGTTATTTTTATTTGTGCTTATATTTGTTTGTGAGTAGTTAATTAGTTTACTAAAATACTTTCAAATAACGGCTACCTCAATGCATATTGTCTTGTGGCACATTGAATATACTGGAAAGTATTTTTTTTAACAGGTTCGATCCAATCCACCATCACATATTACAGTAATCAGGGGGCTAATGGCTTTAGGGTTCAGTGTCTCAATGACTGCGGTTTTTGGTTGTGGTTGAATAGTTCCCAGGTTCGAAGCTTTCTGTCGGCCACAATTTATCCGGATATTAAATTGAGGTTTACTTCTGGCAAAGCCTTTCTTTATTGATGTAAAGGTCGCCAGACAATCTGTGCTTTGAAATCAACGTAAAACTAGAGCCCTCATTATATGATTGAATTAATATGTTAGGATAAGCGACGAATGAAGAAGGATACATGGAAAATTGAAACTTTATCACTTAAAAGGCCGAAACGTTATAAAGGATCTCCCGATTCATAAAGTAGTATCCATTATCTTCACGATAAATGAAGGCAGCGGTTTTCTTTAAATGAGATACACGTTCACACGTTCATCAGTCCAAGCCGTATAGACGTGCTTACTACAACAAATAATATCACTTACCACCCCAAATCATCTCGAAGACTGGATGGCGGCGGCTAAGAAGCCACGCCCTCTTTATGCGGACATAACTCGTGTCTTATTCTCTGTTTCCTAATCCACAATTCCTCTTCGAAAAGTTGTAAGATAACTCTCGGTTTTGTGGCAAGGGTACTGGATAGAAAAGGAGTAGTTGCTGTTATATTCCCTTCTTTATTTTCATAGAAATCCCTAAATGCCACCGAGCTCTTAATTACTAAGTCAAGTTCGCCCGTTTGACGACAAACTAATCTTTTCTATAGCGTTAGTATTTTTCTTACATTTAATGAATATTTTGTACTTGTCTGCCTGTGTGGTTGTACAAGTACTTGAGTCCACTCATGTATCCGTCCTGATTACAATCTCTAACAGCTGATGGGCCTCGGCGAAACAAATACATTTTATCAATCAAAATATTCCAACTCAGAACAATGAACGTAAAATTCATTTTTTCCTTATGGCTTTACGCCTCGTCGAAGTCATTAGAGGTGGGATGGGACTGAGGACAAGAAACGGGAAGGAATTCGGTCACGGCCTTTTGAAGGAAGCATCTCGGCTTTCGCCTGGAGTGGTTTCCGGAAACCATGGAAAGTCCAAGTCTGAATGTCTGGACGGGGATTCGAACCGGCGTCCTCCCGAAAGTATCTATGAATTATTTATTTATACTGTTATAAATATGTGAGTGAGCTATATGTATCTGAGAGTTTGAAGTGACATCACGCAAAAACTAACGCACCAACTGGGATGGTGTTTTAAAATTTTGAGAGCTTGTTGTCCAGATTAAAATCTGGCAAAATAGCTTATGACCTACATCTACCGAAGAACGGAGCAAGAAATTATAATTATTTCGAGATAGGAGAACTATGGGCTTCGGACCACTCTGTTTCTGAGATTAGTACTTCTTTAAAGAAACGCTGACATAAGTTCACACTGCGATCGTGTTTGGATTCTGTTTTAGTTTTTTACCTCGATTATTTAGTTCCTCAGTTGTTCATTAAAATAAACGGAATACGAGAATCAAACAAAATAAGTATCTTCGTCTGGGAATTGTCATTATTAAAGCATATCAGTTTGTAATTCCGATCTTCTACCTAACCACAATCTCCGCTAATATTTTCGTTGAATAACATAGCTTTTTTCACGTGCGCATTAATACATTCACTATATCGCGATAGAAACTTGACCAGTTGGTATTACTTACATGCAGCTGAAGAAACGACATCAGCAAAATGGCCTCTGTGAAAGCACAGAAAATTAAAATAAATCTTAACGAACTTGTGTGATGCTGTGTAAGATTAGTTTTAATCAACGCAAATTTAGTTTTTAATTTTGAAATAATTGATCGAATCAAGATTTCGTCAAAATAAAACATATCTAAACAGCAAATAATTTTATTTATTTTAGAGGATAAATATTATTGATTTTTTTGTTAAAGAAAGTAAATAAATTTTTATTATTGCGATATTTAATACTATTGCTGTTATCATTATTAACTAAAACTCTTTTTCGCGGGGGCGTCCATAAATTACGTGAGGTGAAATAGGGTGGGAGGGAGGGAGGTCAACGGAAATTTTGTTGGAGCTAAAAAAAAAGTGAACAAATGACGCGAAAGTCGATTTTAGGGGAGTATTTCGTCGAAATATGCGGGTGAGACCTAAAAAAATAAAAGGTGATCTCTAGGGGGGTGGGGGGTGAGTCTCACGGAATCAGATCTCGCCATAGGTGGGAGGGGGGGGGGTCGGACCAGATCTCACGAAGTCTCACCAGAGGGGGGGGGGTTTTCCGGAAAACCTCACGTAATTTATGGATGCCCCCTCTAACACACTAGTAAGCAGACGATGTTGTGGGCAGCTGCTAGTCTGGTGCTGTTACTGCCGCCTGTTGAACTGTCGTATTGTTAGCAGTGTATCACGCTGGCAGCCTGTGAGTGTCGCAGGTTGCGGCGTGCGGCTGCTTGGCGCCTGCGCCCATCCATCACCTCTGCGGCGCCTGTGTTTTTTGCGGCTGGCCGTCACGGGCCGCAAGCAGAGAGTCGTGTTTATTGAATACTGGCGCCGGGTTATCGCCGCGGTCTTGCGTCACTGCTACAGCATCGGATTGCCTCCGCACAGACACCGACAAGAGCTGGTCTCAGAAGCCCGGTCCGAAATAAAACTGGTGGGGAAAGTAATGTCAGCCTTCAAAGAAGCAGTCATGGACTGACGAAGAAAGGTGAACCGACTTCCTGGTATGGAGAGTGATGTTAACCGAGCAGTAGTTCATGTACAGTATTAGTGAGGAAATTGAAATAATGTACTCCAACGACAAAATTAACTGAAACGATTCCTTTTTCTGATATGTCAAAGAAGGAGTTGTATTTTCATTGTGGCATTAGTAGGTATGGTCGTCCTGTTTCACTAGGTTCCAAGCTATAGTAATGTAGCCTATGAACACTGAATGGTGGGAGGCAGTAGCAGCTTGATCCCTGAGGAAGGCAATGACTTCTGGTGGATGAGCTCCTTTAGAAAGAGATGGTACATTGAGAAAATGGCAGTTTTATCCACCCATAGAGTTGAAAGCAGCGTCTAACAACGTCTGTTCCCAATGTAACTCAAAGAGCGTACCGTGATGGATCTCCAAGCCGTCGGTGGTTATCGTGGACGGTGTCACGCTTCCGTAACATTTCTTTTGGAGAAATTTTTTATTTAAATTGTTTCCATTTTCTTCCACACTATACTTCGTGTTATTAAGTTAGGACACATATCTGCATGGCTGTGATGACTTCATGTTTTAAGAGCAGTTAGTTGTTCTTGTAGTCATGCCTATTACCAGAGACACTAACTGACTGTCAAGATTAACGTTACACCCTAAGGATGAATCACCTCGAACAGTGTTCCACATCTACATCTACTCTGCAATTCACAAATATTGTGTGGGTGGCAGAGGCAGAGGCGTGCAGTGCGCCAGGGCCCCCAAGCTCAGGGAGCCACTGCCAGTAAACCTCACAAGACTTGGTAGAGCTAAAAACAAAAAAGTCATCCATGTGGCCTGGAGAACCAAAAATATTTTTTTGCATCGGGGCCCTTGTTAACCTAGCTACGCCACTGGACAGAGGGTGCTAAGCACCAATCCTAATTCTGTGCATTCCAATTCGAACAGAACGAAGAAAGAAAGAAAACATAAAAAAATAAGTACGGCATCTTATTTCTCTAGTCTTATCCCTCCTATCATTGCGACCTAAATAGGTTGGAGGAAGAAATGTTTCATTGCACTCGTAAATTAAAGAATTTCGCATATTATCCAATAAATTCCAACGAAATCGACGTCGTCTGTCTGCCAAAAAATCCCAGCCGAATCTATGTATCAATTCTGCGACACTTTCGTAAGGACTGTAACTAGCACTCACGAATCGAGCGGCTCTCCTTTGTACTTTAACGTGTTAATCAATCCCTTGCGGTACGGATTCCAAACTACACAACAGTAATCCAAATGTGGACGCACTAGTGTTGTGATGTATGTCCTTATTCTACAAGCATTATTAAGACTTCTGTAATTTAAACCAGGCATTTGGTACAAAATATGGCGAGGAGGAACTGTGCATTGCCGCATCTCCTTCCCTGTTGACCAAGATGATAGAAATTTTGCTCTAACACCAGGTGTTGCTCCATACCGAATTCGGCCATGAGAGAGAAATCCCTATCGTGCAACACAGTGGTCAGTGCTCGATCCCGCTCGTAAACCACTGGTCATTTAACCAAAGTCAACTGGTCAGATCGCGAGCCTGTAGATATAGCTCAAGATCCAGTTATACGAGATGCTGATCCAACTGATAATGTCGTACGTATGAAAGACTTGGAGTTTTCTGAAACTTACCAGACACTATATTTTCGTGCGAAAAATATAAAACAATGACTCTGGTTCGTTGGGGGAGAGTAAGAGATATACCAAATGACGAACTATTAGGACTCTGAATAGAAACTGTAACAATGGTCTGCATATGTGAATAGAATGGTAAAGAAGACTATACCAGACAAGGACTCGAAAGGAAAGAGGCGCAGTGGTATATCGTGGGGCAGATAGTAGAAACGAATTAGGAGAAGTGTATAGGAATGATGAGTGAAATGGAATACAGTGGAATTAGATAATTGGTAAACTGATAGCAAATGATGCATGCCTATGTTCCAAGCATATGCGACCCGTGGCTAGAAACTGCCCAAGATTATGATGATACTGAACTAAAGTGACGCTGCCCGACTCAAGACTTGATGTTCCTTAGGATTTTTTTTTTTTTTTTTTTTTTTTTTTTTTTTTAATGGCATTTGGCTACGCGACCATATAGCCAGCACTATGTAACTTTGTAGTTTGCAATTATTGTACCATTCAATGTATTATAGATTCTACCTGATATAGACGACACAAGACAAACACAACACTTAATTAAAACCGCCCATGCCCGAGGCCGGACTCGAACCGGCGACCCCTGCAACGCGAGGCTACCACGCTATCCACTACGCTGCCGGGATCGGCTCCTTAGGAAGTTACATCGGATGCGAGAAATCCCTGCTGGCTTGCTTCCTCCACACATTTCCTCTGGCCGGCCATGAACAGTGGTTACAATACTGCTGGTGGCTTCAGCAACTCACCGCCTCTCGTACAGATCAGCCCTACGTGTTCTGATCACTATGAAAACCGGGATGCTCACTTCAAAAGGCTGTGGCCGAATTCCTTCTCGTTCCTTGTACTCAGTCCTTTCACGCCTCTAATGACCTCGATGTCGACTTAAAGCCATAAGAAAGAAACTATGAAAACTCGGTGGCGAGTGTGATGTATTGCAAAAATGACAAAACTAGTGACGGTGCTTATTATCTGCTGTTATGTAAAAGCAACAGAGATTCTTCTAGGGTCCATCTGATCAATTTAATAATGAGGGTGACTGGTTTTCCCGAGCAGAGGTCACTGCATGACTTCACCTGCATTGTTGCAGGGTCATTGTTTGTGGTCATTAAGCACCCGTTATGCCCGGTAGGATTACCGTGAAAAGTGAACTCAGGTGACGAATCCGTAACAGTGACACGCCCTGAAATCATATGGTCTGTAGGCTGTATCCGTATCAACAACGGAATTGTTCTTAACTTACCACCAAGAGACAGATTCATGAATAGTTAGAATAAGTTCCACAGCAATATGATTAACAGAGATCATAAATAAAGCTCGAAGGAGCTTTTACGGAAATCTAGTGCCCTATTGATCACACTTTACATTTTTCGTGAAATATACTTTTTATTAGCTTAGTCCGCTAATGTTCCCTACAATCTAATGATCTACTATGTTAATATTACTTTCATGAAATTTCCTACTGTTACAGTAGTTCCGACATTATGTTGTATTCATTTTTGACGAAATATTTCTATATTTTTCGCGTTTGTTCGGTAATGGATTCATTTTAAAGTGTCTTATAACGCCTCAAGGACTTAGTAAATATAAATTATTAGGAACTTTTCGACATATGTTGTAATCGGTAGAAGGTGTGTATTTTGCTCTATAGGTAGAAAATATTGATGAAATACGCTGTCAACTTATCGCTTGATGGCCATGAGAAACAGCATTTACAGTAAACACTGCGACACTGGTGCAATCATTGCGTGATTACAACGGAAATATGAGAGGAGGGAACGGTCGAATTGGATAAAGTCTAACAGATAAACAGTCCTACCAAACGTTTATTTGCATAGGCGTGCTAGGCAAAGTGTGTCTCACAACAACTCGCGTTAGAATTAGTATTTTTTGATAAAGTGTGAATAAAAAAGAAGCTAGAAAGGCGAAAGGAGGTTATTAAATGCTTGTCTAAGTGACGAATTATGGAAGTGAAGAAGTGTTTAGAGCAAATAAGGAAGTATGAGTTATAAGATGATGGCTACTAAGTTTAAAGAAGTAGAAGGGCTTAACACGAAAGATGCTGTAAACTACAGAAACAAGGTTTTTCGAGCGAAACCGACTAAATATTCTGCAGCAATGGCAAGAATTTAAGGAAAGCAATTTATACGATTTCGTTCTCATTTTGCTGAAATCTTTCGAAAATTTTTTAGTGAATATGGTCGGCGCTTGGTATTTTTATTTTAAAATGACAATTAACAGCAATCGTTAAATCATAAACAAGTTTCATTCTTTAAGGTCCAGCATTCCCGTCTTGATGTCGTAGCTGACCTGGTTTTAATGCACAGAGCTTGTGATTAATTTCCTGTAATTGTGTCGACGGGAACTGTGGTTGGTGCTGCGCTGCTGGTTGCGTGGCTGCAGGCGCCCTCCAGCGAGGCGAGGTCAGGAGGATTGGCGCAGACCAGCGTGGAACGTCCTTCGTGTCACTAACGTTTATGGAAACCGCCGAGCTGTGGCGCCAAAAAGAACAAAGACTCGCATTCCTCTCTCGCTTGATAAACAGCTATCTCGTAACTATTCTCGGCGTCAGTACCGTGTAGTCTCAGATTTTTTATTTCGTTATTAAATCTCCTGCCACGTTAATACGTGCCGAGATAAATCGAGCAACAAGGTAATTTTCTCGAGAGAATGTACGACAGGTTGTTGTAGGTCACAGTTTAAAAATTCCATTCACAGTTTCCAATGTGTTCGCTTATTCTGTATAAATTATATATCAATTTGTTCCATTTTCGGTGGAAAAGAATCCAACTGTGCGTTGGCAACCCGATATTTTTTTCTGATGTTAATATATAAAATAGATTGACGCGATTCTCCATTTCCTCGTATATTGAGCTAATCTGCATTCCCAATCGTTTGCTTCATACAGTCTAATTTACGTCTGCCTCTACTATTTTTCCAGGCTGTTATTCTCCCTATTAATAAATAATCCAAGTCTTTATCTCTCTTAACGTTACCCAAAACCCTTTCTCTTCCTTCTGAGAAATTTTTGCAGACAACATTCCTCAGTCATCATTTACAGAACATGTTCATCACGATTCGTCCACCATTAGGAGCTGTTTGCAACGCCGAGGGCAAAAGAGTATTTTGAATACCATTTCAATCATAAAGTAATAAATATGCGGAACCTCACATTAGGGAAGTGAAGAAGTGTTTAGAGCAGATAAGGAACTATAAGTTATAACATGGTGGTTACTAAGTTTAATAAAGTAGGAGGGCTCAGCGTAAAAGATACTGTAAACTACAGAAACAAGGTTTTGCAAGCGAAACCGACTAAATATTCTGCAATAATGACAAGATGTGGAAGGTACTGAGGTGTTTTGAATGC
Source organism: Vandiemenella viatica (assembly GCA_031002005.1). Lineage (NCBI taxonomy): Eukaryota > Metazoa > Arthropoda > Insecta > Orthoptera > Morabidae > Vandiemenella > Vandiemenella viatica. The sequence goes on from JARYHS010011408.1 coordinate 96,061,848, forward strand.
GCCGGTTCGCTTCTTAAATACGAGCGCCTCCAACACTCTCTAGCGAGTCTACCATTACTGATGAAAGAGACTTTGAAAAATATCAAATTAGAATTAACAAATAAGACAATAATCTGTAAGATATGACACACAAATAATTTAATTTCAACGCTGAATCATGTTTAATAATCATTGAAGCAGTTATTTTGACTAAACGAGCATAGATCTGGCAAAATGAAAAAGCACTATGAAACACTGTGAATTTGCTGCGACAAGGTGTAAACCTACTTCCGATAATAATAGAACTCATTATTCAGAAAAGAAAAGAAAATGCTTGTGCCTAAAATTTGTTCGCAACTTCTAACGGGAATAGGGAACCTACAGTTTAACATAAAATCCGAACCACGGAAGCGTTTTGTCATACTTCACATTACACAGTGGTGAAGGTCGGTCTTCGGTTCTTTAAAAATCACTGTCGGCATAGGGATTCGAACCGGAGATCTTTTTGATGTCCATGCGGATGCCGTTTACTGAGACTTTTCCACTCATTATTGTTAAGTGATTTATTTGTCATCCACTGAACATTACAGTTTTCTCACATTACCTTTTCTTGTACTTATATGTTTTGTTACTCCTTCATGTTTCATTAAACTGAGCTCCTGTGATTTATTCTGACCTTACGTACAAATGAAAACATTCCCATTCCTTTACATCCGAAATCAAATGTTGATTTGTTGTAATCGTAATTTTTTACATTCGACACACGACTCCCAACATCAACTGCAGCGATTACTCAATTTTGCAAGTTTTTAGATGGGTTCGATATATTTGCCGAGATAATTTTCTGTGCATTTTATTTGAGTGGTTCATTCTTGTATTGCACGTGTTAATTCGCATGGAACTCGCATATTAATACGTCGATATTTTTGTGACCATGCTTTCTTCGTAACTGCAAACAGGTGGCGCCGAAGTGCATATTCCGCAGTAGCGCTGCACCTGGCGAGTTGTTGTGTTATCCCGGGTGCCTGGCGCCACGGCTAACGGTGTGGCCCCAACAGGGCGCCACAATCGCCAACCAACCGGTTCGCCCGCGTCACTCATCTCGACCCGACCCGGCGCGACGCATCCATCTTCAGCAGCCTCGGCGGCCTCGCCTCCGTCCTCACTGCCGCGCCGCGCCAAATAGATTTTACTATCGTTGATTGTGGTTGAACTTAGGGCCTGGTGGCAATTTTTACAACTAATCTGCAACGACTCTCTTACCTTTTTTGCTGTTATCAGTCTCTCGACTGGTTTGATCCAATCCTCCATCCCATCCTATCCTGTGCTAATCTTCCCATCGCAACATACCACTTACAACGTACAACTTCAATTATCTGCTTCATATATTTTAATCTTTGTCTACATCTACAATTATTTCCGTCGGCTGTTCCCTCCACCAAACCCGCATGTCTTATAATATAAGCCACCATCCTGTCTCTTCTCCCACAAGTTTCTTTTCTCATCCAATATGTGAAGGTGACTTGAATGCGATAGAGTGGGAAGGTGTAGAGGGAATACTGTAGGAAGTTTTGGTCTAGGAGAAAGCAATGCGCGAGGAAGCTGGTTGTTAGAATTTTGTGAAAAATATAAACTAGTCGTGGCAACAAATTATTTAAAAATCATGCACGAAGGATATATACATGGTAACGTTCAGGGGATACAGGAAGATATCAACTAGATTATATCATGGTCAAACAAAGATTCAGAAATCAAGTTATAGATTGTAAAACATTCCCAGGACTTGGCATAGACTCCGACTACAATCTGATAGTTATGAAGTGTAGAATGAAACTCAAGAGAACAAAGAAGTAATACAATCAGAACAGACTAGAAATGAACAAATTGAAACAATATAACATGAGAAGAAAAAAATTGCATAGATGATAGATGTGTCTAAGAAATAACTCTGAAAGGAGTTCAAATGAGGACGAATGGAATGCACTGAATTGAGAAATAATCAAAGCTGGTAAATAAACATTAAGCTTTGGGAAACTAGCTACCGGAATCACAGAAATTTTTTTGGAATTGCTGGATCAGAGGAGAAAATACAAAAATGCTCTCTTACCTACAAACGAAATTTTTTTTTACTCTTTGTGTCTGAAATCAGTTGCCTCTTCTCCTCTACGTTCGGTACCACTCCTAGTATTTGTCCAATATCCATCCAGGTCTCATGCACAACCAGTGTTCTCTCCTGCTTCTTTAACACGCCAGTGTTCAATGGCAATTACCACAAACAAATTTACATTTGCAATCGAAGACCGCCTTTTAGACCGACCAGCTTCGGCTGTTGTGGGACGAAATTGCTCAAAGATGTGTTTCAAACGCAGTACTTATAACAACTAGAGATTACTTTTTTGAATCTGTGGGTTAATGTATTCTTAAGAGACTGTGCGCATAGAAGATGGCAGGACATTTGGACAATTCGGCCACTGTTCGAAATTCATCTACTACCAATCATACCATCGACTTTGAGAGGACTAGATTTCTTTCGAAAGCAAATAAGTGGTGGTCGAGGCGGATAAATAAGGCACTAGAGATTGCTAGACGTCCTATGACATCAATTAGCGCAGTGGACTAAGGCTTCATGATGCGTAGGAGGCTTAGCAGTAAAAGAACAATTAACCCGACCAAGCCATGCAATCACGTGACAGTCGCGCTCTCCTGATTGGCCTAGTCCAGTGGTTTCCAGTTATTTTTTCCCGAGTACCCTTTCAAGATAGAGCTCAATTCCGCGTACCCGTTACAGCTGCAAGGATAAATAAAAAAATGAAATATTAAATATTAATTTATTAAATTACTACAGTAACAAACGACACAAAAAATCAACAAATGTCCAAAATATATTTGAAGATAGTAATTTTTGCGTAATTTCTTAAATTATCATAATTATTACCCTAGCCAAGAGATAACCACACGTACACCTTGAAGCAACCTCACGTAACTCTGAGGGTACGCGTATGAGTAAGTGTGAACCACTGGCCTAGTCGAACAGCGAACGTACCAGATAGCGAGTTAGTGGTGTTTAGTGTAGCGTGTAAAACTCATCTCGGCGCAGTCCCGCCCTACAAGAAGGAAAGGAGGCTCATCGAAATGTCGAAATATTACTAATTATTTCGCCCATCAAAAATGACGGGTATCAGGTGGCAGTAGTAATTGTTCTGGAAAAGTTTCCAAGGAAAACAAATACCGATAAACGTTATCTTTTTTATTGATGACGGAAATTTTTAATGCTACGAAAATATTCCTAAATGAAGTATAAAAACAGGAATCAATATATTTCGCGATAACCTACATTCCGTGTAAATTTCTCTGGGTTTCAATAAACTTCACTGTTATCTTCCGTCAAAAAATTATTTACTTATATGTTGCCACTTGGTTCCAGTAAATGATACAGAGAATACAGCATAAAATTTAAACGAACGTCACATCATAATTTTTTATATCTCTGCATTGCATTATAATTTGAATCTGCATTTTAGCTGGTATCGCAATTACACTTTCTTTTAACAATGTAAATGTAAATAAAATTCAATTATTTATTTGAAATTTACACGGAAATAAAGTCAATACAGTTATTAATTTGAATTTTTCTAGCTAGCCTGGCAGCGCTGTGGTGGCAGGTAGTGTTACTAACACTTCGGGCATCATCGAGACTCGCCGAGGGTTGAGGTGTGCTGTCTCAAGCTCAACGCATTTTGCTAACGCGGAAAACTCGGCGCCAACCGGAGAGCATATATACTAATATTATAAATGCAAAAGAAACTCTATCTGTCACTCCGTCTATCTGTCTCTCTGTCTGTCTGTTTGTTACGTTTCTAGGGCTAAACGGCTAATCCGATTGTGATGAAATTTGACAAGGAGATGCTATTTGACATTAGGATGGACATAGGATACTTTTTTCTGTATAAATAATACATACTGCCATATAATTTTGAAAAATTACTGAACGGAGACAGAGAGTACCGTAGGATGTGTAATTCTTGGGTATTGGTGCAGTGGTTAGTGCGCTTGCTTAAAACTGGTTGGAGCGTGGTGTGAGGTTCAAATCCCGGTGGAAGCAATGATTTAAATTTTTTTTTTTTTGATCGTATGAGTCACACCTGGACGATCAGTTGTTCGGATTCCATGTTAAACTAATAATACCTCAAATTTGGGGGTGTACAGCATGAAAAATCGTAGGCGGTGTAACAGTGCTGTAGGTGAACACTTGTTTTGCGCTGTATTGATCCCTCAGGCTCTGTTTCTCTCACAGTCTGTGTGTGATTTGCAATAATAATAATATTATAAATGCGGAATTAAGTCTCTGTCTATTGGTTCGTTTTGACCACTAAATGGCTAGACCGATACTGGTGGAATTTGACAAGGAAATACTTTGTATCTGTAGGAAGAGTGCAAATTTTTTTTTTCGGTATGAATAACCGTTTTAGTCACGAAATTTTGATAACTTATCGAATGATGACAGACAGAAGGATGCGTGTATTAGTCCATAATGTTAGGTCGGCTGCTCAAGCTGTGCTTCTCGCGCAGTCTGAAAGTGTATGATTTTTTAAATAAATTTCCTTTAAAGATAAAACTTATTATTTACTGTAGATGTAGATTTTCTCTGCACTGCACTATTACTTTGTATATGCCTAAAAGTTTCTGGAACCAGTTTATTTTGTCCCTTTTTTGACATGCCTTGCGGGCGTAAACCAGGCCTAAGGCGAGAAGAGCACGAGCAGCTAAAGTTATTAGAACCCATGAATCTGATGCTCATGCTGAAGAAAGAAGAAAAGACCAAATTGAAACAAAGCTGCCCTCAATTAAGCTTTCAATTTATGAATAAAATCTTTAGTATTTACACATGACTAGTCTTTAGTTCATCCATATCTGTATTACATACGCCCCTTTAGTTAGGTTTCGACGTAAAACTATTGTTATCCTACATTTTAAGCCAAAAATGAAGTAAAACGTGCGACAAATTGAAATTCTATTACAAGGTGGCCGAAGCTTCGTTCAAGGCTCCGTGCCAATCTAGACTCAATAATAAAACTATAGGAATGTTGTACCTGGACAATAAATTTATTTAAAAAAAGAGTAATTGCAATATACGCTACTGATGATAGAGAAGGTAAAACAGTAAAATGTCGAAAGCATAAATCAATGTACAGATTTTAACAAAACTGCACATAATGATAACTTATGCTACTGGTTGCTTTTTATCGCACATAGTGATACGTTAGTTATAGCTTATGCTTTGTGTTGATGTTACGCCGGCAAGCTGAAAAATAAATTTCCATAAATTTAATTATTCCATAGTAGAAGATATCCATTTAATATTGCCTGCACTTGATTTCTCACAGACGAAATATTTTCAAGGACTGCTTATAATGTTCCGAATGGTGCAGTATTGCTTCTTTAGTATTTTCATCGATTGGCAAGTAATAGTGAAAATTCACATCGTAGGTATTTATGTATCTCGATTACTCTTTCATTGTTTTATCCCCTATATTAATTCACCACATTATTTGTAACAAATGTTAGTAAAGTAAAGCTGATAATTTATTGCATGTAAAAGAAAAATAGATTGAGAGCTTCTTCGGTTCACGTGAACGTAGTCACGATCACAGATAGTAATGTCATAAGCCTTTTCTTTTAAAGCTCTGTGTTCTGAAATTGTGGTTTTAATTTTGCATCAACGCAATAGGAGGTCTAATTCCTGATAGCGTGCCATGATGCAGCGAGCGGCCTTGCCGTAGGTCCAACTGGCTGCTTGCCCGCCCTCCAATCTGGCCGCGACAATACATTCTTCTGAATTTTCCAATGAGAGCACGTGAATAATGCCCTAGCAAAAACTTCATTTGCAAGATAACATTAAGCGTTAGTTAAAAGCAAAATCTTGTAAGTAACCTTTAAAATGCATCTACCTTGCATTATTTAACTAAGATGAGAAAATGAGATTCATATTATGAATATAATCAAGCATCCAATGATAAACATATAATTTGTTCGTTTTGCAGTAAATGGATGAAAATAATGGCCTCTCTTATTCTTGGATTGTCAGATATCAGTGATCTTAGCTGCAGAAGAAAGAGTTTAGATCTAACAAATAAAACTACAACGAGACTATCTAAGAGGTAGTAAATTTCATATGCCGTTGATTTAATAAGCGGAAAGGAATTGCTTCTAAATATGCATGCAAATGATATTTTATTATATGCAAGTATACCGGCAGGCACAAAGTCGAAATTAGTTTTGCTTAAATATCACACAAACTTGATACCCAATTTACAATATTAATAAACTAACATTTAAGTTCTTGTTGTTATATTGCCTGCAAAGGACACTGAAATGTTTCCACTAATATTCGTGGTTAGCTAAATTTATTTTTAATTTTATAAGTACGACCGTTGAAATCAAACAACATATATTTTTTTTTTAAAAAACAACAACAGAATCTTCTCAAGAAGCATAAAATGTTCCCTGCAGGGTTTAATGCCAGTTGTAACGCCCTGGCCCCGCATACGGGATGACGTGGGTTCAGTTCCCCGTCCGATTAACCACATTTCGGTTTTCCAAGACCCACTATCGTATCACCCTTAAAATGTAATGATACATACGTATCCAGTGATTCAGAGAAATGCGAAATTTTAGCAGATCACTTTGAAAACGTCTTCAAACGGAACCCAATATTAGATCATGTGTTCAACAAAATAGTCGAGGATTCTAATCAGCATATGACTATTGATGTACAGAATTATATCAGATTCTCTACTCCAAGAAATCTACGACAAATAATTAAGAATTTGCCCCCAAGAAAATCCGCAGGTTACGATAATATACCCAACATAGCGCTGAAGTCATTACTTAAACAATAAGACTATTTTTTCCTTATCGCTTTACGCCCCGCCGACGTCGATGTCATTAGAGGCAGGAAAGACTGGGGGCAAGGAATGGGAAGGAATTCGGCCATGGGCCTTATGAAGGAAGCATCCCGGCAATTGCCTGGTGTGGTTTGGGGAAACCATGGAAAACCCAAATCTGGATGCTCGGACGGGGATTCGAACCCGCGACCTCCCTAATGAGAGGCCACAGCGTTACCGCTTACCCACCACGCCTAGTTTTATGGAAAATAACATTGCATGGAAACCATACGATACCTCGGAGTTGACCTTGACAGGCGGTTAAAATGGAACATACACATCATTAGTCAACCAAACCAAGATTATACAAATTGTACCCAATGTTGAATAAAAAATCATCATTAAAAACAGAGTGCTGCCTATTAATTTACAAGTTGATATTACTACCGCTAATCTCATATGCATGTCCAATACGGGGATGTGTTAGTTGCAGTACAAATATTTTAAAACAAAGTACTCCGACTAGCGGTGAACGCACCATGGTGTGTATGCAATAGTCAGCAACACAGATAATTAAATATCGCTTACATTAATGAATTCAAAAAACAACAAACCATTTATCAAAAGAATGAATGTAGTACCTGGTGCGAAATTTTATGAATTAGGGAAAAGAACGGGTCAAACTAGGCTAAAAAAAAAAAGCCTTCTCAAAACATTTATCTATCAAATAGTGACTCTGAAGAAGCAGTGAACCAGCAGATAAATTAAAAAATACGGTGTGTCACACACGTCCACCCATCTTTGTTATGAAGTCAGATTCGCCTCAGCCTAAATGTATTCCATGAAAAAAAGTGTATTTATTTTAAATTAATTTCATTCTGTTTTAATACTGATAACTGTTTTTATTGCTGTTTTAATACTGATGACACTGTTGTCACTATTGTGGTATCTTATCACTGCTCTGTAGTTACTGAGGGACCCTAGTTGGCTGACCTCAACAATGATAATGCGTATGTTGTATTTTGTAAAATTTAACATAATCCTGTAAAGCTAAATTGCTGACCGGGTAATAAATGTATATAAGAATTGGGTTTTCCAAGGTTTTACTTTAGTGCCCGTTCCTTGCCCTTTGTCCTTACCCGCCTCTAATTTTCTCGATGTTGACGATTTAATTTAATTTAATTTAATTTAATTTAATTTCAATGGAGCATATGCTCCGGTGGCAATTCCCTACACACCCATCTTCCCCCTATCCTGCACCTACCTACATTTGCCCTCTACAAATTTTATCTTTAAATTCTTTCAAAGTTTTCCGTAAATTATTCATCATTTCTCTTGGTAACTCATTCCAATCCCTGACACCCTTACCTAAAAACCCCTTGTGCCTGAAATCGAGTGCCAGCTTGTGGTTATGGTCATCTTTTCCCTTCCATGCACTACTTTTCATACCTATTGCAATATCTTTCCATGCCTCATCGCCAGTATATGTCCTGTACACTTCCATGACCCTCCTCATCATCCTCCTGTCTTGCAATGAATCCCATTCCAGATCCTTTATCATATCCGTCACTGATTGCATTCTGCGGTAATTTCCAGAAACAAATCTGCGTATAACCATAAGCAAAAATACCTTTAATGTCCGCTCGTAGATTAAATGTTGCTTCAGTAGTAGTCTCTTCTTCAACTGATGTTTGCGTATGATCTAATATTAAATTACGCATTAAATAAAAATTCCCAATATGCTGGATGATTTCAAATTCATTGGTTGCAACATAGACGCCCTCTACATTAAAACGCTCGTAGAAACGGGAACAACGTGTAAACTAACAGTTTTGTTTTTAAATGTTCTTTTTGCAAGTAGCGTGCGGGATTGCATCGCAAAACTAACCTCTTGTCAGTAAACAAAATTACCATTTTTGTCTCTACAGCTCCTGTTCAGTCCCATACATTATAGAACCTTTTGCACTTCTCCAAAAATCATCATATCTTCTACATATTATTAGTTTCTCCTCGTAGTGGTCTCCTGCGGTGCACAAAATACTTAAATAAACGGTTTCTCGTCTCATCCCCTTATTTAAACAGTTCGTTTTTTCTACCTTTGGTTTTATTCGTCACTTGTGAATGTTGTACATTGTCTGTATCCACTTCATAAACTTCACGCTGTTATCGTGCTTTCCCATTTAACTTTCCTCTTTACTGCTTCAGACTAATAATATGAAAATCATTTAATGTTGGAAAGTGAGGAACAAAAAAAAAAAAAAAAAAAAAAATGCGCGCCATCACTTCACTGTAATAGTTTCATTTGTAAAATAACAGCAAAAGAACTCTGCAGATAGACTTTGGCGCGCATGTAAATAGATGACTAGAGAAATTGCCACAGCAGCATGCTTTCCATCGCAATTAAATTCTATTTAATGTGAACGATGTATTCCCCATTGCTTCTAGAGAGATTAGTGCTTTCTTAACATGTGATTGGATCCATAAATATTACACTGGTTATTCAGCCCCCACACTCTTGCACATTATCATTTCATTGCCTTCATGTTCTTCTACCTTCTTAGGTAATATCAAACTTAAATAAACTATCACGTTCATCGTATAGGTTTTACGGCCCGAAGGTTGGTTGTATCGCCATGCAGTATTTGTCCTAGGCCAAAGAAAGCTGACGGTACCGTGGCAGCATCACCGTGCTACAGTTAGGGTGTTTAATGTTTAGATGGCTATGACGAGTTATTGTCAAGAGTTGTGAGCCTTTGCGTGGGTACGATGAAATCCGGCACCTAGTCGCGCCGAATGCATGTTTTCCACGGAAAAGTGAAATCAAATTTTAAATCGTTTTGTTGAAGTGCCTTTAATTTCAGATAATTTACAGAATGGAACTCTTTCATCTGTACTAAAATACTTCTCTCCAAATTACCTTAACTTCGCACTTTCAGAAAATTCAACGATGACTGGGTATATTTCATTGAGATATTAATTGAAGAGGATCGATACAGGCAAGCTTCTGCTGCACTGTCGAGATTAAAAGGCGGGCGGAACATTACGTTTAGAGAGTGACGATAATGTATAACTTTAATTTTTGACTGGTGAATTCTGACAACAGTGAAAATTAGTTTTGATTTTTTCCCCCATCTGTATAGCAGAAGTACAGTTCTGTGAATAATTATCTTAATTTCTTCTTATCTATATCTAGTAAATTACCGGTACTATTAAAAAACTACTAGATTTTTTCCTCAAAATATGTGCATACAACCATAAATATTATTGAAATATGACCAAAAATAGGAATATAGTCTGAATATGCATTTAGATGCTGTATTAAATACATTTAATACAATCAGTGTTTATTCCAGCAGTTCAGCTCAAAAAGAAGGCAGGATAAAAACATGACTTGTCCTAAACATCCGAACCCTATTTATGACTATAAGGGGGGAAAGAATTGCTTGTTGAAGACTTGATACGTAAATATCTTGGCATAACATTTGATAACAAGCTTAACTGGGCAGGACACATTGGACAGGTAGTAGGAAAAGGTTTCAAAATTCTGCACTAGTTGGAGAGAGTGATGAAGGGATGTATGAGAGAATTAAAGGAATTGGTTTTTTTTTAATGGCATTTGGCAACGGAGGCCATACAGCCAGCTCAAGGTAATTTAATTGCTTTCAGTGCATGGACGCCACAGGACGGACAGGACATTCACACAGACATACAACACTTAACATCCATGCCCGCGGCCGGATTCGAACCGGCGGCCTTCGGCACGCGGAGCTAGCACTCTAGCCCCTACGCTACCAAGGCCGGCAAGGAATTGGGTTACAAAACTTTGGCCTGACCATTTCTTGAATATGGTAGTGTAACATGGGACCCGAATTTTGAGTAACTAATACAGGAGTTGGAGAGGGTACAAAAAAGGGCTGCTAGATTTGGTTCTGGAAATTACTGCAGAATTCAATCAGTAACAGATATCATAAAAAGGCTGGAATTATATTTATTGCTAGACAGGGGGAGGGTGAAGAGGGTCATGGGACTTTACAAGGTGTATATTGGTGATGAGGCACGGAAATATATTGGTGTAAGAATGATAAGTAATACATGGAAGGAAAAAGATGAACATGACCACAAGCTGGCACTCGATTTCAGGCACAAGGGTGTAGGAGGATTTTCTTTTTTAGGTAAGGGTAGCTGGGATTGGAATAAGTTACCAAGAAAAATGATGAATAATGTACCAAAAACGTTGAAAGAATTTAAAGTTGATATTTGTAGAGGGCAAATGTAGGTGCATGCAGGAAAGGAGGAACATGGTTGTATAGGGAAATCTCCACCGGAGCCTGTGCTCCATTGCTCCATTGCAATTTTAATTAAATTAAATTAAAGACCTTTGGCAGACGAAGCCAGTTCTCCAGCCCCTACGTTATCGCGTTCGACGACTCTACTCCTTTATCGCTTTTGGTCATCTACTCACGAACTGAATGACGTATGTTATTCCGTCACTGGGATTCGATCCATTTACAGTTGGTTAGAACACCACGACGTCGCTGCTTTTGAACGACCTAGGACATGAGAGACACTCCGAGACGCGAATACAGGAAAATCAAATTGTCTAAAAAAATATTTAGAAATAAACTTTTATGTCTCTTGTGCGAGCACAGCAGCCATTTCCAACTAACATTGCAGTACTACTCACTACAAATAACAACAGAATCTATTGTATCATCAAGGATTATATCAAAGACAGTGACCTACATATTTAATGTATCTATATATCTGCATATTTTTACATACTATTAATATTATTACCTTGTTACTTTATCAGGCTGACTGTATGGTCTATTCAAGACCTAAGGTCAAATAAATTAATAAAAAAAATGTCTGAAATTTCATGATAGTTAAATTATTATTATTAATATAATGTTCTCCGGTAATTAGGACAGTGACCAATGGTCACTTTCGTTCACTGGGTTCACCTGAGAACATTATATCAATGCCGAGAAAAATTTAGTATTTATGTACTCGTATTACTAGCTGGGGTACCCGGCTTCGCTCATCGCTCAGGGAGTTTATATGAGATTGTGTGCTAGTTAGAATAAAAGGATAAACTTTAAAATATATGAGGTATTTTTTTATTGGCTACATATTCTAACTATTTACAACAGTTGTTTATAAACATTTTTCATTTCGTTATTTGGAGTATATATGTACAATTTTTCAAATTTCCTACTCGAGAGCAAGCTACGTATATTTGACCATGAGAGAAGTAGGCTTCTTTGAGGTTGATGCCGCAATGTTTTAAAGTTTGTACTTGCGCTTTAACTGTAAAACTATAGGCTAAATTGATTGGAAATTGCAATCCTTTAAATTTGAATTGCAGTTCAGTAGAGATTAGTGGTATTCTGGGGATAAATACTGTGTGTCCTTTGTCGTTTGCACTCATAAGTTCTGCTTCGATGATGTTTTTTGATAACTGCTTGACGATCATACTTGTTCCATTACGTAGTTTTGGCGAGTTCAGATTTCTGTGCAGTATGATCAGAGATCCAATTTTCGTTTTTCACTGCTCTTTTTTGTTTTCACTGTTTTGATTCAGAACTGTAAAGATTTCCTCCTATCTTAAGTTTGGGCATTGTATAAAATATCCATCATAACACCTTTTTATTAACAAATACACTAAGTCCACTTTACACACTTTATTTCTTATTTGATTTCAGTCAGTGTATCATTTTTACTATTCACGCTTTACTGTTCAGTCTTTACTTCTTGAATAGTACGCTCTTCAGGTAAAAACGGTAACCTTCTTCACTGTTTGTTTTTATTCATTCACTGCACTTTGGAATTTTCACTTCTTTTTCGGTTCTCCCTTTCGTCACTGATAAGAAAGTGACGCTCTAATCCACGACTGATCTTGCTTTATATATCTCCACCAATGGGGTAGTCCCACCCGTACAAAAAAAGGGTTCGAATGGTCCACAATGTTCCAGAACATTCCGCAACATTTGAGAGTGTTCTGGAATGTTCCACAATGATCTGTGATGTTCCGGGATGTTCCTGAACTTTTCAGAACATCTCGGAACATTCTGGAATGTTGTGGAATACTGTCGAATGTTCTGGACTCTCCAGCCCTTATATCTTCAACAGCATGCCCTTCAGGTAAAAACGGGAACCGTCTTCTTGGAAAAGGGATAGAGGGTTACCACACCGTATAACTCCTTTGATGGTAGCGGGACTCGTTTTTGAGCTTTAGCAGCACGCACATTGTACACTTACTTTATAATATATATTGATTAGATTGCTGATGCTAGAAATTTTTTTTTATAACCTATACTGTATAATGTAAAAATATAACTCCTGTTTGCGCTAGAAATCTTAGTGCAGTTATTGGCGTAATTCGTATAAATGCATGACTAACACTATAATTATTAAATCGATATCCGGGGAGGTAAGAAAAATCACTATCATGACCAGAATAGCACAGTCAGTCAATTGCGTATTAAGATTTTTACTAAAAATATACTAACAAAATCTGTCTCGCGAAGATTCGAGGCCATTATCCTAGATTAAACTTCAGAGAATCAGGAAATATCTGCAGTTGTTAGGTACAGGAAAGGATATTTTAGTTCAGTTACATGCGGGATGCAGCAAAAGGTATTTTTAATGTTTCTTTGACGTTACAGCACTGGTGGTAAGAGCGCCTCGCCCCAAGGGAGGACTCACCTATCGCCACAAGCTACCTGAGGGCACTCTACATAATGGACGAACCGCTCTCCTGAAATAAGAACCTCCTACTAGTTCCACATCGCAGACAAAATGTTGTTCGTTGCCCCAACCTCTGTCGGTGTTCGTAAGTCCTATGGAGCACCGTGGAAAGTAGTATTTCAGGTATGCTTTAGCGAGCTAGCAGTTCCGAACTACAGATTCCAGTACACCTTTCTCCTTCCACTGTCCGAAACTTAGTGAGAATATGGAGGACTAACGGCAGTCGTGCTTGAATGCTGTTGTGTTCAAAGCGAAGATTTTATCTCTAAAAAGATTTCTGTTCTTTTGCATTGCATATAAACGCCGTGTGTATTCGTTCCAGAGTTTTTCCTCAAAATATGTCCATATGACCATAAATATTTATTTATTTATTTATTTATTTATCAATCTTGTTATCGAAATACGACAAAAACTAGGAAATGGTCTGAATATGCATCTATATGCTATATGAAAATACATTTAAATACAATCAGAAACGTTGAATATCAGTGTTTAATTCAGCTAAAAAAGGATAAAAATATGACTTGTCCTAAAGATCAGAACCCTAGTAATAGCATTAGAGATGTCGTAAGTGTTTCTAGATTGAATTCGCAAGGAAGAGACATGAACACGTAAGGTCGGCTCTGTCGGACATGTTATTAGGTTCTTCGGTGGTTTAATTACTATATTTATTAATTAAAAAGTCCACCAAAAAAGGTTATGTTGAAGAGTTGTTTATTGTTTTCAAAACAAAGTCAGCGATATTCACATGCATAGATACAGAGATGCACTTCTGAACAGTCGCAAAGATAATCTCTGTGAAAACTAACTGAATGAATGAATGAAGCTCTCTGTAACACTGAATACTGAATGAACTATGTCAACTAACTGCTCTGTCCAGCCGATCTGTTTATATAGTCTCTATCGAAATTACGAGAATTCTTCAAAGGCATCCGCCCGATATTTCTCATACATTAACAATCACTCAAACAATCAAACATATTAAAAACAATCGGAATAATACAACTTTACTTAACAACATTAAAAATGATCAGAAATGGTAATTAGAGATACTTAAATACAAAATTATTTACAGAAATCCTTTCAGACTGTAGAAAATTGTCCTGTAGACATCGTAACTTACATTAATACATGGAATCACAAACATTTAAGAAATTCTCTTGCACCATTCGGTTCTTTAGCATATTAAATGGACTTTAAATAATTTTCTTACATAAAACAAAGTCTATATACACTGATTTACAAGAAATTACAAAACAAACATACCAGATCATATTCAAGCAAACTTTAGCTCACTACAAATACTTCATACAGTACAATACTATTCAAAATTCAGGTATGAGGGCTGTTACAATGTTCTGTGATTAACGATCTCTCAAACGATTATTTATTGCTTCTGAATAATACATAACCTAGCAATTCACCGGAGAAAGAATTATATAAGAAATTAAATTACAGAAACTTGTTTCGGCAGCATGAGAATATGCCAATACGGTGATATATTAAAGAAGCAGGCAATTTGTAGTTGCGTCCATTAGCAGCGAGAAGAGCTGAGCAGTGCAGAGGCAGCTGTCCAGCTGACGGGTCCAGGAATGCGACGCAGTGACCTTGCTACCTCCCCGACACACACTCCAACACTGATACCCCGCTCCGCCTTCTCCCTTCTTTCATCTCTGGAGCTGTAGCAAACTACGTATTCTTTGCTGAGTAACGAGTACATCGCTTGAATCGAAGTAACGAAATGTTACTCTGAATTCATTTAGTGTTCCGCAATTGTAGTACAGATGTCAGTTCGGTTCCATAAACGAACGAATATGACGCATCTTGCATCATGACGGAACTGGAACGATTCGCCCAGCGATTGAATGAATGTGAATAAGAGTGAATATATGAACATCGTGCGTCATACGCATGCTCGCGTATTTCTGGGAATTTTGATTTTAATTCGTTTTGTCAACAAACATGTTGCGCCTACTTTACTTTAACGTAATTAATGTTATTTATGTTAAGTATAGGTATTTTTAACGTGGTAAGTAATCTTGACAGCATAGAGAGTTATTTTGTAGTTTTACTTTGGTTTAATTTTAAAATTTACATTGCTTATAATTTTTAAGTAGAAAAATTTAGATGGTTATTTTTTTTTATTGATCGTACCGTAATGAGATTTTATTGATTTCAAATATTTATGTAATGTGTTTCTATTTTATTTACAGTGCAATTTACGATATAAAAGTGTTGTCTAACAAAAGTTTATAATTAGTTGATTTCGGTGCGATGTGACCGTGAAATTAAGTATTATTCTAACTTATATAATATTCTGTGCAGTAAATCAAGAGTACATTCAATAGGCTTCCGTAAGATTCATGTGCTAATTACTTTAAGTTTTATTCAAACGAACAATTGTTTCCTTACACTTTACAAAGTACGAACGAAAAGCTTCATGCATTGACAAAAATTCAAAGAACCTATTGGATCTATGCCGAAACAAGGTTTCCGGGAACAGTAAAATGTTGCAAACCAAAGAACCGATGCCTTGTGCGTTTCTTGGAAAAAGGCAGATTGCGGAACGCTTCTTTCGGAAGCCCAGCGAATCGAAGAGTTTGTTAAAAACTTCTATAAATTATAAATTGTATGTTTCATGAGGAGCACCAATGGAGAGCGTAGACGCCCCACGAAATGCTCCCATTGGCTGAAACTTTCCGGGCCCGCTAAAAGATACGACCATGGAAGTTTTCGGAGGAGGCAACAAGCAAGGAGAAGACTCTGTTTCTGGTCGGCGCACCGCGGACAACCAGCTGGGCAGGGAAGTCGCCACGCCGGCCGACGCAGCTGGCTGGGTCCGTGGGACTCCTGCACCTCATCTGCTACGGTAAAGAAACCAGGCCATGTATAGACACTCAACCCTAAGCAACGGTGTGAGATCTTAATCATGCTCTGAATTGTTCACTAAACGCTTAACTTTGTAACCTCCTTAAATATTCAGTTCTGTTCAATAAATTAATCAATTTTATATTCAAAGAAAATAATATAGGTGTTGAAAACCCTGCTTTCAGTGACTTCCTTTCCAGTGTATCAGTATGTCATTTGACTAGATGTGTGTTTTAATAGTAATCTGAGAAGTACAATTGCTTTGGTAAAATATATTATAGAACTGGAACGTCGCTTCTCTCTGATAGAGAACGCTTCCATTCTTGGCGCCTACCCGGGATTAATTCTACTAATTATCTTATTAACTAATGTATCTCATTAACTTGTCAATGTTAATAACTTTCTCAAAAGCAGATACCACAAACTTGAATCCAGGTTTAGTATACTGACAATCAATAGAATTCATTAGTAGGATGTGTTCCGTACTAAACAATATTTTCTCCTGAAAAATCGTGATTAAATTTATGACGAAATAGCAGTATATGCTTGCACGTTCCACTTTCTTCAGCAGAATTCTGCTGGTATGTGAGCAATGTTTTCACAAACTTATAGCCGAAACAAAAAAGTAATTTATATATATATATATATATATATATATATATATATATATATATATGTACAGTATCTAATTCATTTTAGGTATTTGGCGACCTGAGGCATCCTTAGGAGGAAGCTGAAATAATAATCCAAACGTTTTCATGGAACTGCTTCTTACAGACAAGTTCTCTGCTGACCTTACACATTATACATAATGCAAACTAATTTCCGCAGTGAACACCAATTTAGAATTAAGTCTACAATGTAGAAAGCACATGATGTGGATATTTCCATAGATGAATGTTTACTGCAGTTTATCAACTTTATGTATTTTTAAGAACATTTGATGAGGCAATCTTCATTGCTGTAAATAAAAGAGGAATGATGAGAGACAGGTGGAAGAGGTGTTTAAACTAGGCGCGAATCCATACATTTAGAACTCCTTGCACGCTTCCTAATCATACATGTCGCTCGCTTTTTGGCTGTGCTGGAAATTTTTGACTAAGCTCAGTTGTGTCCTCTGATACGCCGGTGAGAATCAGCAGTCACAAGACGGGAAGGCTTCTCCGCAAACTGTCCTAGCAGAATTCTGTATTGAGAAAAGTCACAAGGTAAATGAAACTACGGTGATTTTACAAGTGATCAGGTGATATTGTTCCTAACGCATCCATCATCTGGATATACTAATTAAACCTGTTATAATGGTTGCATCACTTAAAAATGATTGTATGATTTTAAGACAAAGTATCACAAGTTATTATACTAATTTTTGGTCAATGGCCAAAAAAAAAAAAATCCGACATCATCCACTGAGGAAAATTGGAGCAACCAGTATGCACAAGCAAAGTTTCCGATTCAGTTACCACCTTTCATCTACTTTTCACGATTAATATCTTATCAATACCGTGAAGTCTATACCAGAATCAATGAGTGGACAAAATTATCGCAAGAGTACATACAAGGCCTTGTAGTTCCTCACCTTAAAGCCGTGGTAAACATTTTTTTTCCCTTGTATCCTCGAAGAAGCTAAAAATGTACTTACTTCCACTGAAACATCAGATTTCCAGTATATGGCTTAGTTATTATGACGTAAAAATAACGTGATACAAGTTGCGACTATTCCAAGAAATCATTGTGCATTAATTCATTATTAATAATCGCAAAATTTTCTTATGGTTAAAAGAACTTTTTTTGAACTTCCAGATTTACATAGTCGGTCTTACAGAAGAAGTTAGATGTTTTCTTATGGCTTTACTTCTTGTTTACTGTAACGTCCCCACCCCTCCTTTTAATTATTCTCGGCTAATTGATTATTGATTTATCATCGGACTTCATTGCCGGAGATTAACTGCATTCATTCTATATCAGATCATAAAGTGAAAGGGCGAAACTGTTACAAAGAAATAAAACTTAAGTAGATGTAGCACACTAATTTGAATTTATATTCTGATAACAAGAACACTTCGATACACTATCAGTCCTCTGTTCAATTTTAAATTATCATCTTGATAAGACAATTATACATATACTTGTGATGTTCTTAATTTCTTCACTATAAACCTGTAGCGAGAGTGAGTCTTCAGCACAGAGAGAGAGAGAAACAAAACATAAAAAACTAACTTACATCACTCACGGCAGGGTCACTGCACGGAGCGGATCCGCGAACTTCAACTCCGCAACACACAGAAAAACTGACCAGAACTGAGGACGCTATCGTCTGCTTGGGGCTTTTTATCATACCCGGCTAACGGTACTCCGGTGGGCTTGGACCTTCTGGGAGGGTAGTTACTACCAACATTAGCTTTAAAACTTTAAGTTGCCCTGTGTAACCACTCTGCCCTATGGGCGAAAGCACAGGGCTCCATAGATATCACTCCACCCCAGAGACACCTTCTTAGTGTCCATGGGTTGGCTACTTGTACCATCCCGCTCCCCACCAAGATTGACGGCGGGAACTGGGTGGTTGACCCCTTCAGCATGGCCTAGCCGCCATGATAGCAGTCTGAAACACATCTGAAAAATCTAAAAAAAAACTCTCGCTACCTAATTGAAATTACTTAATTCTATTCTTATTCTAATTAAATACTACCCCCTAAAGTTCCTAATTATAATTCAATACGTCTTGTAGCATCACACTACGTCGAAATCATTAGAGGCGGGAAAGTATGGGGGGGGGGGGGGTGACGGGAAGAAATACAGCCATGGCTTTGTGAAGGGACCATCCTGGCATTCATCTGGAATGCCAAAGCGACACCGCTCACGCACCATGATTGGTAGGATATCAGAAACACAATATGATCAACAGTAAGTCTAAAATATTTGTAAAAATGGTGGACTACCGACCGAATTTCACCCTCACAGCGTGACAACAAAATCACTAACGTGCAGTACAAAGTACAAAGCGGGGTTACCAGTTTCCAACGCGGGTAATGCAATCAATTTTCACCATTCGGTTCTTGGGCAGCAAGGTAGGGTTTTAACCAGTATATCGTCTCCGCAGTGTGGATAGGAGGCATACAACTCTTTTGATAGTGTGTCGTCTTTAGGAAGAGTAGGTCGGAATAGGCTCCCACTGAATTTCATCTCCTAACTTGATTCATCTATCATTTACAATACTAACAAGACAATACACTTTATCACAGTCATCTGCATTTACGATAATATTAACCATGGCTGGGATGATTATTTCTCCGGAGAAGATACTACGGTGCATGTTGGTAGCTGTCGAGGCGTAGAAAATCAAGTATTGCTACAAAAATCTGTTCCACTCAGGGTGACGAAATACCAAGTATATTTGTACAAAACCAGAACAAGCAAAGATACGGAAATGTTGCCAATTACTATGCTTTGTTTCACACTGCTGTAAATAGAAAAAGTAGCAAAGATCCCAGCAGTCGCTATGTTCAAGTTTTTTTGGTATGTATCTGCGAACTATATACGGATACTAATGCTGACTACGGGTTTCTTAAGGCAGGAACCCATCTATCATGATTCTACTGCAATATCTCACTTCTAATTTATAAGTGGCTCAGAAATCACGCAACAAATACAGAATGTCAGCGTTTCTTGCTGGCAGCAAAGCGCGGAAAAGGAATTGTCTCTCGCTGGAGAGTGGAAGCATTTCACAAATAGCTATCACATCACCCTGCCGATAGTTAAATCACCGCCATTACTTATGTCGTCGCTCGGCATACATTCTTCACATTTTAGCAGACAACAGCAGGCGTTGCGGTCTTTTACATTATGTTCTATATTGAAAAACATATGTATCGTGATTTCAGTAGGTCTACCTTCATTCTCGTAGACTAGATATATTTTAAATGTGTTTCAGTTTTGTATGATAGGTATTTATGAATGATTCTTGTTTGTCACCTGTCGTTCAAAGCTTTGTAGAACTTGCTGATTTGTTTCATCGACATGAAGCTTTACAATTCTGGACGCGTGAAGACCCAACAATCCCTTATTTGAATCCTCTTACTGGTGCGCCGGATTCTTCACTGTAGCAATGTAATCTTCATGGGTGTCTAGACAAATGGTACCGTGAAGACAAAACGTCTCGGCAGTCGGCTTTGATGTCTTCACAAGTGTCGCATGGTTTACAACACTCGCAAGCCATGTGACGCCTGATGAAGACACGTTGTGTTCTCACAACACCATCCGGCTGGACAGTCGCGAAGATTGCTTTGCAGCAATATGGCGGGAAAAACCTCACTCACACATCCTCTCTATGATTTTTCAAGTCATTTTTCCGTGATCACCTGCGCGAATGTTACAGGCCTCGCATATTGTTTACAGAAATTGTCTAAAGCTTATACCGTCAACTCAAAGCTGACGAGATTTCATCCCTTATGTTACATCATCCTCAAATCAACAGTAAGGGGAGGGGGAGGAAAGCATCTGAGATTTTCGAGGATAACTATACTTAAATGTATATATAAATTTCACATTTGAAAGTTGGTAACACAGAAAACGGACGTTGTTTGCTACCGTCATCATATTAAGTATAAATAGCGAAAGAGTCACCTGACATAAAGGTCTAACCTTCGGTTTAACAAATTACTGTATCACGTAACAGTAGTGTAAAAAATCAGATAAGGACCACCGTCAGTAATGTGAAATATAATCAGAAAGAAACTGAAGGTTAAAGAGAGCGATATTGATTAAATATATGGGTTACATATATCTATACCTACTTTCACAAGTTAATGAACGAAAAAGTAAAACAGGCGATTAAGGTTAAATAAATGATTTCATAAGTAAATAAATAAAAATGGGGTAAAACAATCTTATTTAACGTGGTCACGAACTGCCGAACGAGAACTAAGATTTGTAACTGTCAGTTTGACTTTACCTGATGCTAACGTTCTGCTTAAAATAATCGGGTAGTATACGATTTATGTGGAATTTCGTATTCCTGACTTCAGATTTAACTCGCGGAATTAATTACGAGGATAAGTAAGATTAGGGGGTTTACATTAATAACGGGAGGTGTTTTTCCGGAATTCCGGAAGACTTCGTGAGATCTGATCGGACCCCCCTCTAAAATGACGTGAGATTTTGACGGAGATCTAACCCCCCCCCCCCCCTCCCCAATAATCGGCCTCGTACCTTTTTGAGACCTTTTTTATGTTTCCAAGGGTGACTATACCCCTCCTAAGGTCGGTTTTTAAACCATATTTCCCCCTTAAAGTCTACTGTGGCGTCATTTGTAGACTTCTTTTTTTTTCCACGTGAGATTTCGCCGGACCCCCCCCCCCCCCCTCTTTTCCCCTATTTCACTTCACGTAATTAATGGACGCCCCTTATTGAAATAGATGCGGTGTACTTCAATACTGGTTAATGTGGTGATACCACGTAGTTGGTATAAATGGTTTGATTCGCTATATGCTATACACTAGTTTCTACAGCTGTTTGTTTATATATTATCGCGATTTGTGCACAAGAATTCCATGTGACCATTACACAACGCATAATTATTAGGTTACGTGAAAGTGTTAAACCAACAAAAACTTTGCGTAGATTACATTTCCAGTTCAGCATTTATACAATTTGAATCCTCAATGGTAAAAGTAACATAAGTTCTTCAGTGAAGGTTGGAAAATAGTTTCTAACCTCATTCCTTCACACCTCAGACAACTCTGCAAATTCACGAAGACACGCGGAATTAACGCACCAACTGGAATAACTTATGGAAGCCTACAACCATTGAAGAATACTTACGCTTATGTGAAATCACTTCAACGTTGGTATCAAGAATGTTGAAAGTAAATCAGAAGTCTATAACCTCCGAAATTCTCAGAAGGTTGCAGACAGCTAACGTCACAAGAAGACCCATCCATGCATAAATGACGGGGGAAGCAGCTCCATTTGCGTTTCATTTTGTGTTTCCTATAGTTTCTTGGGCAGAAAGGGAGACCATTCCAGTATCTGCCAGTTGTAACATGCTAATACAGAAAATTTTCTAAGAGCTTCGACAATTCAGACTGAAAATTCGATAGGTATCATCTGTAAAGAAAAACTTGTTTCCAACCACATCTCCAACCTCGAAAAACAAAATGTAAACAGGTACAATAAGAAAACGCGTGACGAAATTTATTGATGGCACATAACTGTGTTTAATGCCTGAAAAAAAGAAGCCGTTTAATGCAAACAATATGCAGACAAATAAAAAAAGTCACTACTGGTTTGTCAGTGAATATTGCACGGCAAACAAGTTGGACAAGTGTTTCAAGATTTATTTTGGATAATAAGGAGAATGTACAAAGTAGTTAGGCACAAGAAAGTTGCCTTCATGAGAATACGTCACTCTGTGGGAACAGAAAGCCCAGACGTGCAACAACCTTCGCCAGACACAGTGAAAAAGTGTGGAACAGGTATCGCGGTAGTTTATGGTGTGAAGTCACTATACGTCCAACGGGTCTAGACTTCGTCTCTCTCTTCTTTTTTTTTTCATGTTTATTTTTAATTCAGTGTTGGGCTGCCTGTTCTCACTGCATAACACAAATAGTGGTTACAGCGGACGTTTAACCACCCACTTTCATAGAATGGTTTTGCAGTGTGCTGATGCCTTGGATTCGTCCTAATATTCATTGAACAACGATGTCCATCGTCTTAATCAATGATGTAATATTACGTACGGGATGAATAGTGTTGTGTCTGGATGCAGCTCTCAGCATCATAAAGTTTTAGCTGCATTTCAAGGATTAGCAACGCAAGATATCTCGTAAGTAATTTTAGTCTTCTACTCCTAGCGTACTAAGGAATTGACGCATAGAGACAAGACTATTTTAAGATGGTATTTGGGTTTCTTACCGATTCGAATCTTAGTTGTGAGTGATTTATATTATCGTTAGGACAGTACAGCCCGGTCACACCTAGGCCGGATTAAACCGGCGACCCTTGCAGTTGGCTAACCCCAGCGCTGCCAGGGTCAGCGAGACCAGACATCAAAGTAGTCAGTTCCTACTAGCAATGCTGCCAGATGGCCTTAAAATCGTAACAGCGTTAACTACTGCAGTCTATTTTACAAGTAACAGAAGTTGTTTCCTCCCATCTTCGCTTCACACGCTATAGATCTGAGCTCAGCTACCGACATTCATGAGGTCGCAGGTTCATTCCCCTTCTCACCAATCCTTATTTCGGTTTTCTATAGATTCCCGAAATCACTCCAGGTGAATGCTAGGATGGTTTCTTCAAAAGGCAAGGCCGAGCATCTTCCTTTTCCTAAATCCAAGTCCTCTTACGGCTCTATTAACATCGACGTCGACGAGAAGTAAATCTCTAATTGAAAATAAATGGCTGATTAACCGAGTGCGTACTGCGTATATTTCAGACTCGTTTTATGAACCAATGTTTGCATACACGTCACAGCAAACATTTTATCTCGGTACTTAGTTGGCCCTATAACAGGGGCGGAACTGATAACTTCATGGCACATTGATTTCTGTTTACAAGTAGCTGTGGAGTTACAAGGTTTCCATTCCTGAGGAGGCCATCCTGTAGTATCCATAATAAAGGCAGTCCAGTTGGGAGCTTTATGTGCGGTGCACAGGGCCGGCGTTAGGATTCTCGGGCCCCGGGTAAGCGATCTTAGGCCCCCTACCCCCCCCCCCCGAAGATATTTTTACTTTATACGTTATATATATATATATAAATTCAGAACATTTTAATACAAAAATTTTCAAATTATTGGTGCAGATTTTAAAATTTGTGATAGATTTCTATTTATTTAGGCATCCAGGCCGACGGGCCTCCCTTTGGTAGCCCGGGCCCCGGGTACTTTTGCCCCGCTTAACCCCACCCTAAAGGCGGCCCTGGCGGTGCAGAGCGAAATATGTTGGAAAATATTACGTTTCGAGAGCTACAAGCGAGTAATTATATTTTTTCTGCTAGATATAATGGATTTGTTAAAAAAATGAGAACTTGATGTAAATCTGTATCAATATATAAAACATGGTGAGAAAAAAACACTAATTTTTTTCTTCTTATGATCCCATGCCCGATTTCTGGCGTCAGCAGTTACCATGGTAACTCTTTTGCGAAGAGGAACTAAGGTGGTATCCAGTTGCCTTCCCCAATGTGTGTTGATATGCGTTATTGTAGGTGTGGATGAGTGATAATTTGAGTGTATACAGTACAGACTGTTGAATGAAATGAGAGATGAGGAAACGAGAGGGCGAAACCCGATGCCGGACCATTCAGTCTACCCTTTCGAAAGGCACCAAGGCTACCGCCAGCATTAACGACTTACTCGACGGATGACAGTGCCGTATGCACTCTGTCCGTACACACTGTGGAGAGGTAAGGGATTTATCCCAGGACTGGTGATTAGAAATTGTAGACCACCATCTGTCCTATCCTGCCGAACAAAACCAGACTCGAACCAGATAACACCGTGTAAGCGCCGGACACCACAACCGAAGCAACGGGGCGTGCAGATTTCAGTTAAGCAAAAATCAATAACGGATAATTTAATTGGCATGAAATTTATCTAAGTACACTTGTAAAGGCCGGAAGAGAACTGAAAAGCTTTTCACGGTCTGCTTCCAAGAAGTAGTATGAACAGAATACCTATATCTCAATTATCAACCCCTAATTACTTTTGTCTCGCAGTTACATCAATACAGTGAGATATAAGATGTTGCCGGGGAGGTGTATCCCACCTGAGCGTGTTGTTTACGGAAGGCGACGTCGTGGTTGGCGCCAGGAATTGGGCAACGCGCCATCACGAGGCGGCCGCCCAGCGGCTCATTACTGCCAAACGCATTCCACGACCTCGGCGGCCTCTCTGAGCACACGGCCTGCAATGTACAATTAGCCAACTAATCGACGACAGCAACAGAGCCTCGCGACACATACGCGCTGCTCGTTCGAAAACCGCTTGTAAAGCAAAATTTTCAACATCCCAAATTAGGGCACCACTGTTTGAGAGCGTGAGGTTCGTAATCACCAGATTGTGCACCTAAGATCGTCACAACTCTCAACACGGCACTGCTGATGCTGCTACAGAGCCTGGTGGATTAGTTTTTACGCCTCGGGTCTGGCATTCGTGAAGACACGGGAGCGAATCCCACTCCGGCCATCCAGATTTCGATTTCCACGGTTCCCGAAATCACTGCATGTTATATATATATATGACTTCCTTCGTGTTACAACCGCCTAATCTTTTTCCATCTCTTATATCATAGACGTCAAACACTTACAAGAAAAATCTTTAGCGTTAAGAGAACGTTAAACTTCACGCCGTATTTGATTTCGGAGGAGTGGCATCGTCACAGGGTTCCACGTTTTATCTTCTTTAATCGTTATTCTCTTGAGGAACAATTCAGTACACGTGATATTCAAACTCATCAGAAATCTTAACACCAATCATTTTCGGAGGTAACAGAAAACTTCCGCAATTGAATTTCGGGGTATGGAATGTACTTTCAGAGCTAAGGATAGAATAAACTTCTATTCTTGAGAAGATTACCTGTTATGATTAACCAATTATGTCAGGTAATGACTTAGTCTGTCAGGTAAGAATCTAGGTATAGCATCTTCGGCAGTTCTCCGCCAACTAATTCCAGCGACCTTTGTCCAATCGGTAAGGCGGTTTTCCTTATGGTCCGTGATGATCTCTTGGACTATTTTTGACCATCTTTCACCTTTTTTCTCGAGCCACTTCCATACCGATGTGGCTGTTTTCTCGTAGATTTCTTTGACCTTCTTAACTTATATCGGTTGCTATGTTATTGTTTTTGTTACATAAATCCAGACAGAATTAATCTTTACATATCTGTTCGGGCTGCTATAAACATACTTTTTATAAATTCATTGAATATCCAGGTTCCTCAACCGTATACGAACATTGGAAGAGTACATTGATATTTTCTTCAGATTTGTGGGCATATTGGATCTAAGGGTCGCAACATGTTTCGCGTTGGCTCGTCACCCCAACTTGATGCCTCCGAAAATTTCTGGTCTCAAATCTCCTCTGGCGTAGATATGTTTTAAAGGTATATTATTTGTACGCTCTCAGCTGAGATACAATTGTTGGGTATAACTTTTGTATTTGAAAGATTCATGCTCAGGCCAGTTGACATACATTCAGAGGCAACATTGATAATCAAAGTTTGGACATCATTAAAAATGTCTTACGCCAAAAGTGCAATGTTCCCAAGGAATCTAAAGCAATCAAGTATTCGTGCATTGATTCTGACTCATGTTTCCGTCCATTCCGACTTTGGCATTTCCATCTATAAGACAGGCGAAACCAGCTTCAGAGAGTGTTATATCAAACATACGTCATATCGTGCAATAAAGGTTTTCACAGACGCCTTGTACGTTGTAGGTTCATCCCTTACGTCACTTTATGTCTGAGAAGGTCCGAACCGGGATTCTAGGAAATTTCTTGTTGAGAACAGACGGCCAAATGGCCATCCCTTCAAGGAATTGGAAGACGAACGAGAAACCCCCCTCCCCTCTCCTCCAAACTCATGATTCTCATTGGTCACCCGTGGTGGCCAATATCCCTGTGGATTTTGGCAGAATCGGAGAAAAAATTAACAATAATAATCAGGTCCCTTTTTTTATTCCTAGTATTAAAGCCAAAGTTACGAGTAACATAAACTGATTTGTTATTCTTGTCGAAGTTGTCGTAAACGATTCTCCGGTACTCTGCAATAGATTTTCACTTGTAAGTAACCCAGAAGGTAATGTAGGTAGCCAAACCGTGACGCTGCAGTCTATAGTTATCATTGATTGTCTGTGTGACCTGTTTGGATATATCTTTAAAGATGTAATTAACGTCTTTATAGCTTCTTTTTATTAATGACATAAGACGGAAGCATGTACTGTAGATATGCAGTTTGGTGGCAGAGCAGAATTCTGTCGCTCTCACTGAGACATAGAAACATATCGTATTGTGTTTAGCACCACCTTGATACCGTAGCGCCTCCCGGTGAAGGTCGCAGCTGAGCGGAGAGGTGATCGTGATTTAAAACTCGCGAGGCGGCGGTGAGAGAGGACCAACAACGAACTAGGCAGGCGAGCAGAGACGGCGGCACAGCGTCAAGGATAGCGCTAGTACAGCATCTAATTGCCAGTTGGCACATAAATAGTGGATCCACGTTTAAAAAACAGCTGCTTGAAGGTTTATGAATACTTTAATACACTTTCGCTTGTCCTAAACTTGCCGTGAAACAAGTTAAATTGCAATGTTGTTGCAGGCCAATTAAGTTACAATTAATTTTGTTGAATTATTTGATAAATAAACAGGGTATCCATAAATAATAAAACACAAAAATTTTCTTTAACTTTCTTTAGTAAATTCACGAAGGCCCTAAGTTACCTACTATCCTAAATCTGAAGACTGCAAAGAACGGAAAGGTTACAAATTAGTAAGAGCCTCAACAGATAGTGGGTTCTGCATCGCTTCCACAAGTAAAACGAAACTGCGCGCTTTCAATGCAGAACCAACAATTAGAACGGAAAACATTCCAAACCTGTGCATTCCTCAGTCAATGAGACTGTATTGGACATTCGTGTGTTTCCTGCGATTGGGTACGCAAAACGTATTTAAATTAATAACACAGACTATACCTTTAGATGCAGTTGAAGGTTCCCGCAGCCGGAGTCAATAATAATTATTGGCGGTGCATCTTACAAGGGGAATTTAGTTGGGGATGAGACTTCGCAGGTTGGTAGTATACCTTAAGGGTGTCCAGCCCGTAAAGTAGTAAAGCGCACTAGCCAGAAGATTCAGAGAAAAGGGGATCTAAAGTTTTACGCGCAGCTCATATAATGATCGATTTATACGCCATACCACCACAGCGAAAGTGGCTGAGCCCTATAGCGAACTCGCGGGCAGTCCGGGTTCGATGCTACCTCGGGTAACTTTTTTAATTGATAAAAATTGTAACAACTTTTTTTAAAAAAAAAAAAAAAAGTAAATGACATAAAATATTACCAGTTAAATCATAAAATTACGATAGTTATCATTCTGATGCTTGTATGTAAAATAAAAAATTGTCAAATAAAGATAACTAGACTACCCGTGCGAAAATTTCGCTAATAAAATACGATGAATAGTGAGGTTGAATGCTTGTAATAGAATTAAAAGTAGAACCACACTTTTTTAGAAAATATTTATTTGTTTAGTATAACAGGTACGTATCAAAATACTTGCAACATATTACGAAACAGTTAGGAAACTTTAAAACACACTGTATGTACGACTAAATGTCACTGACCTTAACAAAATACAACCAACCTGAAAAAAATGCACACAGCATATGTGTTGCTGTGTGAATAAAATGATTACATTAAAATTCTATAGCAAAACAAAAATGTTTCCGTAACAGAAAAAAAATCCGAAAAGCTACTTCTTGTATAAAAAACAGACTCATGACATCTCTGTGATATCTGCTGCTGCAGTCTAGGGACTTGGCTCTGAACTGTCTCATACGAACGACTTCTTTAAGCATCAAATTCCGAAAAATTCTTTCTTAATTTATTATTTTACCTAATTGGAGACCTTAATCATTAAAACGATATGTCATTTATCAATTTCGGTTAGGTATCGAAAGAGATAAATGGCTCGTAGTAAAAAAAAAAAAAAAAAAAAAAACGTTGTAGAAATAATATTGATGCTTTTTTCCTTTAAGGGTTGAATTCCAAAAAAATCCTTTTATAAATAATGCTGTGACCAAAGCGCAAACACCCTGGTGTTTAAAATGATACCTCATTTATCGATTTCAAGCGAGGTAAATAATAATAATAATAATTAAAAAAAAGATATTTTGCTCCTTAAGGGTTGAAATTGAGTTCTGTCTAAAAATATGATGTGACCAAAAGGGATACTTTAAAATGATACCTCATTTATCGATTTCAGTTCGGTATCAATGGAGACAAATGGCTCGTGACAGAAAAATGCGTTGTAGAAATATTAACACTTTTGCCCTTTGAGGGTCGAATTTTCAAAAAATCCTTTCTTAAAATAAGGTGTAACTAAACCGAAGACCTCAGTCTTTAAAAGGATACCTCGTTTATCAATTTTGTTTAATTATCAGTTAAGATAAATGACTCGAGACACAAAAAACGCATTTTAGAAATACTGACATCTTTGCCCTTTAAGGCTTGAATTCAGAAAAATTCCAGTCTTAAAATATGATGTCACCACAGCGGAGATCTTAATCTTTAGAGTGATACCATATTCATCTATCTTGGTTAGATATTAATGGAGATAAATGGCTCGTGACACAAAAATGCGTTGAAGAACCATTGATACCTTTTCCCTCTAAGGGCTGAACTGAAAAAATTTCTTTCTTAATATATGATGTCACCAAAGCGGAGACACTACTCTTCATAATCCTACTTCATTTATCGATTTCGCTTAGGTATCCAGGGAGATAAATGGCTTCAGGAAAAAGAAAAAAAAACGCATTTTAGAAATACTGATATTATTGCCCTTTAGAGGTTAAATTCGGAAAAATTCCTTTCTTAAAATATGATGTGACCAAAGTGGGGACCATAAGCTTTAAAATGACATTTTGGTTAAGTATGAAGAGAGATAACGACTAGTGACAACAAAAAAAAAAAAAAAAAAAAAAAAACCTTATAGAAATAGTATATATGTTATTGTAAAAAAAAATGTACATAAATAAAACCCTACCCTAAATTTTATTATAGTAGTAATTAAAGTTTTAATTTTCTTCCATTAAAAATGTACTTGAAATTATTTAACTTTTTAAAAATAAAATTATCATTGATTCAGATTTTAATTAGCTGCAACAGTCATTTCATAAATAAAAAAATATGATTTAATTTACAATATTTTAGGTCATTTGCTTTTTCAAAACAATTTTAATAAAGTTCCCTGAGGTAACATTGAACCCGGATCGTCCGAGTTGCAAGCGAGTTCGCTACAGACTCAGCCACTGCGCTGTGGTGATACGGCTTACAAATAGACCAGAATGTGAGCTGCGCGTAGAACTTTAGAGCCTTTTTTTCTCGGAATCTTCCGGCTAGTGCACATTCTACTTTACTGGGTGGACACCCTTAAGGTACACTACTAACCTGCGAAGTATCATCCCAAACTGAATTTCCGTGATCGTAAGGTCACCTTGATAGTGTAAAATGCCAAAGTTTCGATCGACATGCTTACACCTTCTCCTCTGACAAAATTGTCTGCAATGTTCCGCATGCTCTACTAAACACTAACCCTCTACCTGGATCGTTCGACTTGCCTGGCCAATCAGGATAACGGAGTTGTCATGTGTCTTGTGTTTGGCAGCTTGATGGGAGTCACGGCGAACGTTTCAAATGAGAAATTAATTGTGTTTAGCAGAGAGGGCGGAACACATTGCAGCGCACCTGCGAAACATTGGCATTTTACTCTAGGACATACGGGCAACATACTTCACAGCGGCTTAAAACAATGCCGACGTCTGGTTACTTGAATTTTACTACCTAAAATTATGTAAATAGTATAAAATGAACAGATACTTTATGAACTGTTAGATTCGTTGACCGAGCGGGGCGGTGTAACGGTTAGCGTTCTGGCCTCGCATTCGGGAGGACGGCGGTTCGAATCCCCGTCCGGGCATCCAGATTTGGGTTTTCCATGGTTTCCCCGAATCACTCCAGGCAAATGCCGGGATGCTTCCTTCAAAAGGCCATGGCCGAATTCCTTCCCATTCCTTGCCCCCCCCATCCTTTCCCGTCTCTAAAGACCTCAATGTTAAAAAAGACGTAAAGCAGTTACAAAAAAAAAAAAAAAAAAAAAAAAAAAAAAAAAAAAAAAAAAAAAAAAAAAAGATTCGTTGATTAAGCTTGCTTATAGTTTTGCGCTTCGTATACTTTGCCGCTATCAGTGTGGAGAAAGAGTGGGGGCAAGAAACTGGCAGGAATTCGGTAATGCTACCTTGAAGAAACTGTACTGCCACTCTCCCAGAATGATTTCGGGAATCCATGGGGATTCCAACCCGCGGCCTCCAAAATGCGATGTCAGAGCGTTACCGCTCACTCGCCAAGATTGGTATTTGTTTAAGGACGGACGGACTAACTGATACGTCCAAGTTATGCGCGCGTATTATCAGCATATACACTTCAACTGAAGATGAGGCCCGGAAAATAGCTTCTTGGCCCAGCAAGAACATCCTACCTCTATATAACTCACCATATAATTTGCTAAGCTCTCTCACTCACCTCGATAACTATTGGCTGGAGAACGGTGTCACGTGTCAGCCTCCGCTCGCAAATTAACAGCAACCAGAGATATCATTACAAGAAATATGAGGTTATGTCCACAATTCAATAGCTAAGTAACTGCTACCGAATTAATTGCCATAATATATTAATTAAGTTTGCTTTTCGTAGCATTTCATGGGTAAAAAGAATATCGATCAACTTTACGACTGGAAAAAACGTGGAACTGCTTTTCTGTAACATGTTGCTAATGAAAGCAACATAAAAAACTTTTAAAAACATAAATTACTCATGGTCTCTGCTGTTACCACGAATACCAACTGTCATTCCGGCCTATGCTAAATTTCATTTTAGTAAAAACTTTCAGTAATGTTGTTGCTTGACCAAAGTTTAAACATTACAGTTTATTTGCTTTTTACGTATTTTACTGACCACTTTCGTGAATGGTCTTTGTTGATGTTCGCTGTACGTGAGTTGTTATGTTATTTAAAGTGGATGTCAGACCAAATATGTTACCGAATCAAGTATTCTGGCAATTCATTTCTTCGAAGTTGCTTAGCTGTTTGCATTAAGTTCTCTGGCCATTACAGACACTGTCACCAAACATAAAAATAACATTATGCTTTTGAAGCAAACAGGAATTCTTCAAATTTTGGAGAGTGAACCTTTAAGGTCAAATGCAAGTCAAGTTTGGATTTCAGGAAGTTCGAGTCTACGACCTTTGATTAATTAATTATTAATTTCATTTCATTTTTTGGAACACATGCTCTGGTGGCAATCTACCCACACACCCATTTTTCCCCCTTACTGCTTCTGCCTACTTTTGCCCTCTACAAAATTCAAAAACAATTATACGATAGCGCGATCGTTCCTGTCCGTGTTTAATAGTTCTTCAAGTTCAAGAGATTTTATTCACTCTAAGGGTGAAACACAGGTGAAGTTCGTATCTGGTCAGATCAGGTCAGCCTGTCATACTCCTTGACCCCAAAAACTGGAACTGTTCTAGACCCGTGACGATACGCTAAAAACGGTTACGGGCTTACACATGTACACTACAATTTGTTGGAACATCTAAAGATCTACAGCACGATTACAATGTAAACCGCATCAAATCCAGGAGGTCTTAAGGTGTGGAATAATGGTGTGGCATGTACGAATAGGATATTTCGAGAACCTGTCGTATCATGCTGGGTCCAAAGACAGGAATGTAGTACAGGGACAAGGGAACATCAATTTGATTTGACAATAATTTCTTACAAAGCCAAACAGGATATACGTAGCTACAGATCCGTGGTTTCGATGCTCCTTACTGCAGAATTGAATCTACACTTCCCGTGATCAACAAGTAGCAGTTTTCGTACCATTTAAACAGCAAGAAAGTCCTTCGGTCCACTCAGTATATGGAACAAAATTCATGCAACTGGTATTCTTTCTCAATACTGTCATCGCAGCCCAGAAGCAGACTGACTTTACCTTAGCATTTATTACCTGGAGCTGTCTTCATTGATTACCCGAGGCAGGCAGTAACTCGTCCTATGTTTTTAGTGCCGTAACTTGGTTAATCCTTTTGAATTTATAATAGTAGTAATACCAGCTTATAGTCGGAAGACACAAAGAAGGTTAAATTCAGATGGTAAAAACGTGATTTAACCCGCTTGTTACTTGAGCGGCTAAATAAATTGATGCTGTTATAAAAACCATTATTTCTGCTAGTTTTATTTCTGTGAGCAACGTGTCTGTTAATCGCAATACAAAGACGCCGCAATAGTGGTCAATGTTTGATCAGAGAATTTCTTGATTCATCGCATGGAGCGGCGGATCACATACTAAACTGAACAGTGTGCCTCAGTGCATACCAGAATAGCCCAGAGCGTTTTTTGTCGACTTTTAAGATTTTGTTTTTTACTTTTACTCCCTACCTTACTTTGGTAAATTAATTTTATCGTTAAATGCTCGTTTCTAATTCTTTTTACTTCAGCAGAATTCTGTAGTAAATAAACAATTTGTTAAAAATAAAAAAAATTAATCGCTTTAGTAAATTGTCTTAGTATGATATTTTTTAATTCTCGACAAATTTTTAAACTCCCAGGTGTTTCAAAGATTTCTTAATTTATGGGACTTTCAGAGCTTATGTGATATCGTTTTTACAGTCTATTAAGGTTTGCATGTTTCTGTGTGTGGTATGAGGGCACACTATAGTGTTGATCGATTCGTTCACCAGATTGGAATGTTGGCTGCTTTGGTGTCTTTATGTCGAATACGCTTGAGTAGATTGGTAACGGTTTTCACGTTGTTCCTTCTTACAACCTCATGTACAATAGGAATAACTTACTATATTTGACACACATTAAGCTATACATATATCATGAAATTTATACAGAGGAAAGGAACTGGCCATTCTATTTCCGTATAATGCCTAATTCGACTAAAAGAATATTTGAGCCTGCTTTGTGGCAGAACGCCATCACTGGTATTTCCGCACTGCTCTACATTTTTTTCACCACATTAAATTTACTTAACAGAAAACGCTGGAGAAATACTTACCGTTTGAGATCCTTAATTATGGCATTGGATAAAATGCAGCAATATCCGGATGTTATCTTACAATTTTAGTGCTTACCTGCGAAAAAAAAGAAAACAAATTTTTAAATTAAATATCAGCTTCGTAAGTAAGCATGTTTTATGAAATTTTTCATTGCAGTATTACACAGGGTTGCAGGATTTAAATATCATAAAGAGATGCACCATATAAATAATTTAAAAATTAGTGAATTAGTGAATAGCAGACAGAGCGAAGAGCCTGTGATTTGGAGCGTTTAATTGGTTGATCAAATCCAGCGTTTTCCAGGAGATTAGTCCTCTGAGAGATGAGTGTTGGTGCTATTAGCTGAGATGTATCTGTAATGAGACGCTTAGCAGGCAGGCTTCCTTGGCGCCACAAGTCCATTACACTAATGCGATAGCTTTAACTAAGACAAATTAGACGCTGCTCCAACGCATTTAAATAATCCCATTCGCCACCGACAGACAGAACGCAGGGATGCAGCGTGAAGGTCTCGCTAATCCAGTGTCCTGCAGCATTAATGTTGCCGCTTTTGGTTTTGGTACTTAATGTAAAGTTGAATGCATATTAATATTTACTAGAGATTTCATGACGAAGGTGTCATTCATCCTTTTATTTTCTTAAAAAAATTCCTGAGGGTGTACATCATTCAGACCTTTGCATCTCATTGTAATATTATACATACATGTTGCAATTTATCAGTTTATATCTATTTTATCTACATATCAAAAAATAGTCTACCAAGATTCCTATTGTGTACAAATATTTTATCGAGTTTCGAACCATCTTTATATATATAAAAATCTCGTGTCACGATGTTCGTCCGGGATGAACTCCGAAACTGCATAACCAATTTAGATGAAATTTGGCTTAATGTGTGTAATTTAGTCCAACTTAAAAGATAGGATACTTTTTATCTGGATTATAGACCTCAATAATTATTATTTGCAAAATATATGTTCATTAAATGTTTGTCATAGGACAATGGTTTGTAATTATTTGTAAGGCACCGAGACTAAGCGGTCTGCTGGCTAAGTGGTTAGGGCGTCTGCCTGGAGATGAAAAGGTCCCCGGTTCGAGTCCCTGTCTCGGCGAAGATTTTTATTGACACTTAACCCGGCATTAACCCCCGGCGCAGTAAGCTGTATGTGGTGAAATACGCCAGGGTGGTACTGTGGTTCGGATTCGACGTTAAAATGTAGGTCCTCTGTACCAGGCAGGATGGGCGGTCTAGGTAAAGGCGGCTACGACAGGGGCAGAATGCCCAGCCAGTAGAAACCATGTCACCAGGTCATTACGATCATACGTAATTATTATTATAGTTCCATAAGTTTCTAACAGATGGCGATGTGTTAACTTATCTATACAACACTTGGTTAGCTAGGTTGGGTAATCATCGGGGAGATCACGTTCTGTTTCAATTTATTTATGCTACAGTTTATTCCTAACAGATGGCGGTGTATTAATTTATCGAACCATGTGACTCAGTTGATTACATTCACACGTCAAGATAAAACTGTTAGTATAATTTCGGATCTACACCGTTCATATGACGCACTCCAGTATCCACTGATATTCTGGCAAGGGCAGAATGAATATCAAATCAACATCAAACAGCGTGATCCAGTTGCTGGTAAATTTAATATTCAACTATTTAATTCGTTATTTTATTAGTACAGTAGACCCGCGGTATTCCGACCAGGGGCCGGATTATAGCGGGCCCACTATATTAATTTCTTATTCTTTTTTTTACTATTTAATTTATTATTTTTCCAGGTAATAAAACAAATAAAAAAGTTACTTCAATAAAGTACTACGCCCCCCGATTGATGATTAGACGTAATTAGGATAACTATATCCTTCGATATCGTCAACTGTGCCTTCAATACGTCGTGGATATGTACGCCAAGGTTGAAAACAAGCATTTGCGATTTATTCGATACAACCAGGCTAAATTACGATCGGAGGAATACATCCTCTTACGAGATACTGTTATCGGCAATATTTATGAAAATTTAAACGCCTATGATATCGGTAATGCATTTATTTTACCTTCAAGCTACATCGGCAGTTCACGGAACATGCAGGAATTTAAAGATAAAATTTGTAGAGGGCAAATGTACGTGGGCGCAGGATAGGGGGAAGATAGCTGTGTAGGGAAATTGCCACCGGAGCCTGGGCTCCATTTCAATTAAATTAAATTAAATTAAATATATACAAGATGCGATGACTTACGTACGTCATTATGGTCGTCCAGATTTGTTTATTACATTTACATGTAATCCGAACTGGGACGAAATATAAACTTTGCTATTACCAAGCCATCAATCAATGCATCGTCATGATGTCACGGCACGTGTGTACAAACAAAAATTAAAATCACTGATTAATTTAATCGTAAAACATTCAGTTTTCGGTAACACACGTTGCTATCTGTATTTATTTGAGTGCCAAAAGCGAGGTTCGCCTCATTCTCACATTTAGATTTGGCTTGAAGTTAAAATCCGTCCAGAAGAAATTGATCAAATAATTTCATCCGAAATGCCGAACCTATTAATTGTTAAAGAATTGTTTGATATTGTTACCAGTCACTCGATCCACGGACCGTGCGGTGCTTTTAACATGACATCGCAATGCATGGAAGGTGGAAAATGTAAGAAGCATTTTACAAAGGAATATACTAATGATACTATTACGGATATCGATGGTTATCCGTTGTATCGCCGCAGAAACGCTGAGAATGGTGGCCAAACATTTACAATGCGAATGTCAAATTCTAGAAACCAAGTTAAAATTAACAATCAGTGGGTGGTACCACACTCACCATTGCTTTCAAAAACGTATAAGGCCCATATTAATGTCGAGTTTTGCAGTTCTGTAAAATCCATTAAGTAAGTTTGCAAATATGTGAATAAAGGCAGTGATTTGGCCGTATTTGAAGTTCAAAATGTAAACAAAAATGACGAAATAACACGATACCAAATAGGTAGATACATCAGCAGCAACGAAGCTATCTGGCATATTTTTAGTTTTCGCATCCATGAAAGGGACCCTTCCATCCAGCATCTTGCAATACATCTTGAAAAACGGTCAACGTGTATATTTCACCGAAGAAAATATTTTCCAAAGAATACTTGAGCCACCAAAAACGACAAACCACAAACTGAATTTTTCACATTGTGTCAAAAATCTGATGTGTTCCTCCAATTCGCAAAAACATTATCATATACAGACGTTCCAAGCTATTTTTCATGGAACAAATTAGGTAAAATATGGCAGCCACCTAAACAAGAAGAACCACATCCTTCGATCGCAGGCATTTTCAAAGCAAAGACTTTACACAGTGCATCCAAAACAACGTGAATGTTTCTTTCAGCGTTTGTTATTTGTGAATGTTCCCTTACCAGCTTCTTTCGAATGTTTACGAACAATTAATGGTCGAGTGTTCAATACATGTCGAGTGTTCAATACATGTCAAGATGCATGTCGCGAGTTGCAGCTGCTGGTAGACGACAATTATTGGAACCTGACACTTGCTGATGCAGCGTTGACAGCCACCCCTAATAGTATTCGTCAAACTGTTTGCAATTATTTGACAACATGTTATCCAACAAAATCTTCGAGTTTGTGGGAAAAATATAAAAACAGTATGACTGTAGATATAACTGAAATTTCAGTTTATATAAATAAATAAAACATAATTTATTTATTTATTTTATAAATATCAATTTTTATATAATTTAAATTAAGTAATTTGTAATGAAATGTAAATTAAATTTTATTAAGATCGTTTGTCCTTAATTTCAGCTCTCCGTAACTCTTTACCAATTACATTTGAATTTCCAAATCGACTAAAATCTTTTTGTCTTTATTAGTGAATATTAATTTGACTACTTGAGGAAGTTTAGAATAATATTAATCCAACGTACTATAATTAGTAAGTCACAGCAACGCGTGACCGGGTCAGCTAGTTTCTATATGAAAACTTAGAGGGTGATATTCCCGTCATCCGCCAGTGCGCTGAGGGAGGCACAGCAGGTACCAGCCGTCCTCGCAGCCATCCAGATGATGCCAGGATGGTCCCCAATTTGTGCATTATAAATACACATTTCACAAACAAAAAACACACTTATCACACGCTGAAAATAGTTTACACGTTCACAGACAGGTGGCAACACTTGACTTCCCCCCATTAGTACTTAGTACGACCAGGCAGTAAGTGTAAAGTGCTTGGCGTCACCAAGGACAAGCGGCCGGAAAACCACAGTTCCGAATTCGACCACGCCAACGATGGGAAAGACTCATCGAAGGCAGTCGATCCCAAAATGGTGAAGAAGAAAGTGATATTCACGTCGCATCTTTACTATTCCGTATCTACTTCTTGTATCCTATCGAGTTGTTAATACAACAATTTAATGCTAAACTGAACATTCTTGATTTTCCTTGTTTTTTACTGAAAACCTCTTGGTAGGCGATAAACTGAGAGATTGCTAACGAGAAATAAAGAAATAGGTAAGAGACTCACAGTATAAAGTAATTGGCGAAGCGTTATGAAGTGGGTGATCGTAAAAATTATTAAGGAAATTCTGAACTTCCCTTTCATGTAGGGATAGACCTTGGTTTGGTTTATATAGCCTGATAGCGCATGTGGGAGCAGGTCCTGGAATGCGCGAGTTGCCGGCGGGTTCCACAACCGGCCCCGGCCGGCCTGCCCTGGAATGCAGCACAAACCAAAAACACCGTATTCGAAATGCCTCTTCGGTTTAAAGTGAGATGAGACCATGGGTATAAATCAGTACTCGACTTCAGACATAAACCAATGGGTAACTTTATTTGTTGATAAGTTTTCAGCCACTACTACCTAGCGCAGACCAATGGTGTTTGTGTGCAGTAGTAGTCTCGAGTCTCTCGTCGTGCACTATGATGGTAGCATGTAGACAGCAGAGATATGGTGGTTGAAGGTGGTAGACCTAGGGCCTTTTCATATTTCGACCAAAGTATTCTAAAAAATCTTTTAGAATGTACTAGAATGTTCTTGATTGTACTAAGATATTTTAGAATGTTATTGAATAAACTAGAATGTTCTTCAATACGACACATTTTTCAGCTATTTCAGCTCTTAACAAATATAAATAATTTATATGCAACATATTTACTGTGTGAACCGATTTTGATGAGACTTTCAGTGGCGGGTTGCTGATTTGGCCGGCAGTAAAAAGGTTACTTTTTATCCTGGAAATATTTAAGGTTCCGTGCGAAAAGACAAAAACCTGCAAAAATCTTAACAAACCCGAGGTCGTGGGCACCAGCGAGTTGGAATTACTCTGGCGGCTGCCACAGCGGCTGAGAAATCAGAACACATATTATTATGGCAGGAAGCGAGAAACGGATTTACAGATAATCTGCAGCGTAAAACTGTCCATTCATTAAGATTTTTATCTACTGTACATTCCATTACAGCAGTTTGTATCTATCTGATTTTTAAGGCTTTCTGAATGCAAGGCAGTACTGCATAAAATTCTGTTAGTCGTAATCTAACCGAAATTTAGAGTTTGGTGATTGAAAAAACTAAGTAGTGTCTTAAAACAGTTCTTAAGCTTTGTCAACCAGTGTTCATTAACACAGACAAACGTTTAGTAGTTTAAATAAAAGAAAATCAGGTGAAATTAGGTGAAAACTAGTCTTCTCCTTCCGGAATATTAGCAAAGTTCAAACTGTCGACCATCATTGTCAAGACATAGCTGATAACGTCATTTGATAGGTTAGAAAACACTATGTATCTTTTCATTTAGAATTTAGAGACACTGTGCATCAGTTTCCTTTGTCCACCATCGACTGTTAGTGCTTTTGCACCATAATTGTATCCTCCAGGTAAGTTAAGCTTGCTATCTAACCAGACCCTATCAAACGAGGTATAGTTGGAAGTACAGTAGCCAGTTCTTTTCCTCCTTACCTAACCTAACCCGGTGATCCTACCAGTTAAGAAGAACTTTACTTTAAATCCGGAATCCGATCCATAGAAGGGCTCCTGGTGTACTTCACATTATACAGCATGCTGTGCCACAGGTGAAGGTCGGGTTGAGAGCCCTTGACAATTCCCGTCGAGACAGGGTTTCGCGTTAACCACTGAGCCTACAGGCCGCTCGTCACCCAGGTACCGGGAAAAAATTGCTGAGTGAGCTTCACCGGAATACACCACATTATCGCGGGATTGTTTCTTGTATGGTATTTTTGGCTGTAAAATCACCAGCTGCCGGTGGTCAGTGGTCGCATTTATCCAAATCGAGGGATGTAAATGCCACCGTCTGTCTCAGAACAGCGTAACTTGTAACCTGAATGCTTAGTGCAGATTTTTGTGAGTGAATGGCGGGAATATGGAACCCTACGAGCGGTGCGCCAAGACCGGCGCCCTAAGTTAGGGGGCGTCCATTAATTACGTGAGGTGAAATATGGGAAAAGGGGGCGGCGAAATCCCACCAAGGGGGGAGGAGGGAGGGGGTCTCTCACGTCATCTTTTTAAATTCAGTAGAGCTAAAAAAAGAAAAAGGTCTGCAAACGACTATAGGGAGGGTATAACCGCCCTCGGCAGCATGAACGCAAAAAAAAAGGTTTATCAAAAAACGAGGTCGCTCAGCAGGACCGAGTGGGGTGGTGTAACGGTTAGCGTTCTCGCCTCGCATTCGGGAGGACGGCGGTTCGAATCCCCGTCGGGGCATCCAGATTTGGGTTTTCCATGGTTTCCCCAAATCACTCCAGGCAAATGCCGGGATGCTTCCTTCAAAAGGCCATGGCCGAATTCCTTACCATTCTTTGCCCCCATCCTTGCCCCCCATCCTTTCCTGTCTCTAAAGACCACGATGTTAAAAAGAGACGTAAAGCAGATACAAAAAAAAAAAAAAAAAACCGCTCACCAGGGGCAGGGGGTTTCCTCAAAATCTCACGTCATCTTAGGGGGGGGGGGATATTCGACCGGATCACACCAAATCTCACCACAGGAAAAAGGGGTGGGGGTTCCGGAATTCTGGAAAAACACCTCACGTAATTAATGGGTGGTCCCTTAGACCCGTTGACACTCCACGCATCCAGCATGGGAATGCTTTAACGCGAACGCTCGTTTCAGCGAAGTAGCATCTCTTCAGTGCATTCGCCAAGGAACTTCCTCAAAAAACTTAGGTAAATTTCACATAAAAATGATCCTTTAGTTCTGCGGCCTGAATTCTACTAATATCCTTTTCTATCATCGCCCATGCTTCGGAACCATATGTCACCATAGACACGAAGTAACTGCTGTGAATAAACATTTTCCACTCCAAATCAGACACCTATGAAACCCATACAATTCTTGTGCTTTTCTGCATCATTCATTTATTACTCATCAATCGCATCAAACTAGCATAATTTTTAAAAAAAGGAAGATTAAATGAAAATATGGGAGAATTTAATACTTAAATCACTGATAATTTCCTAATTTAATAATCCGCTTGATAATGGTTGTATTCTTTGGTTTTCTCGATTTAAGAGTATGATGAAAATTAAGGTATCTAACTAAAATTTGAATCATGGGATTAAATTTTGTTTTGATTTGCTATTTCTACATTTTGTAATAAACAATTAAAAGTTGTTAAACGTAACCAAATGTATCTTTAAATACTGGAAGCCAAAGTGCGACATATATCCACCTGTATAAAAATGTCTAAAATCTCCACTGAAATGAAAGAAAGAGACGTGTGTTGAATCTGTTACACCGCTGCAGTTTAAAGCTCGTTTTCTTTTTTTTTTTCTTTTCTTTTTTTTTTTTTCTTTTTTTTTTTTTAATCTGCTTAACGTCTCTCTAACAGCGAGGTCTTTAGAGACTGGAAAGGATGGGGGGCAAGGAATGGGAAGGAATTCGGCCATGGCCTTTTGAATGAAGCATCCCGGCATTTGCCTGGAGTGATTTGGGAAACCATGGAAAACCCAAATCTGGATTCCCGGACGGGGATTCGAACCGCCGTCCTCCCGAATGCGAGCCCAGAACGCTAGCCGTTACACCACCACGCTCGGTTTAAAGCTCCTTTGGGATTTAAAAAATCCTTGAAATTAGGATTAAGGATATACATATCAGGGGCCTTTTAAATCATACAAAGCAGCTTCGTGATACATTCACATCTATCCAGACAGACGGTGTTGTTGCAATGAAGTACAACGTGTACAGTGGGATATAACATTACCTAACTCGATTGCTGCAAAGAGGTTGTGAATATTCTACAGCAAAAAATGAGCACTGAAACAGACGGAGCTGTGAATACAACAAAAAAAATGAAAACGAGTAGTCAAGGCTTCATTGCAGTGCCATGACAGACGTTTAGCACTAATAGCAAGATAACAGCCGCATAAACTTCAGACAGAGGCTGACTGTGATTGGCTATAAACTCTCGCGGCAGTCAGTGGGGTAGACAACTAGTAATCGATATTGTCTAACAAGTGCACATAGCAACAGCAGATGGGCAGTTACAGGTACAGTCATCTTTCTCAACTGAATCGTTAGGTACAGACAAAGGCCTAGTCAAAACTATGCAGTTGCAGCCAGGATTTTTATTCCTCTCCAAAATAATACAAGGTTTCCTTCGTCTGATTTATAATTTAGTCTTTGAAAAAAAAGACAAAAAAAAATTATTGCAAGGTGTAATTATGGAACAGTGGCTCTCATATTATGACATATAATTCAAGGATGTTCTCTAGAAACTTCTATCACGCTTAAGAATAATTGTTTTTTGCTCTCATTAGTCTCTCCTATCTTGCGCAAACCTGTTCATCGCAACCTACCGATTACAACCTTCGTCCTCAATTACCTGTCTTCCCATACAATCCTTATCTTCGATTGTCCCTCCACTAAAAATTTAATTTATGGTGCACGTGACCCTCCAACCTGTCTCTTCTTTCTGTAAGACTCTTCCACAAACCATCATTCCAAACACGTTCATTTCGAACTTCATGTGTCTACTTATTTTTCAGTATTTTTCTATAGTGTCACATTTAAAATTCTTAATTTTACTTCTTTCTCGTATTCTTTAAGTCCACGCTTTGCTACCACAAAGGGCTATGCTCCACGCACACAGTTTAAAAAAATTCTGATTTGATACAATAATAGCAAATATTATGGTGGAGTTGAGTGAACTCAAAAAAGTAATAAGAACATTTTTGGTAGATTACGACAAATGAAGTTTTCAGTAAAAGAAGTATTAAAACAATGTAAAATTTTAATTTAATCAATTAATGGCTCTTCACATTATAAATTTTATAGAAGTCATTCTCAGTACCCGTATCGTGATTTCTGTCCTACTAGCTACATAACAGTCTGTGTGTTTACTTGGGTTATAGATCCTTTGACTTCAACATCCGTAGATTGAATTGAACTCACTTTGTTTAATTACGTTAAATATGTAGGTGAATATAATTACTAACACTCTGTGAATAAAAGATTCATTAGGCTTCCAATAAACTGAATCATTTCACAGGTTTCTTACTATTTCTTTTAAAACACTTTTATATTTTTACATCCCTGGGCTCGTTGTAAATATTTCCTCTTGATTTCGTTCAAAAAACAAAGCTACATTTACAATTTCTTTAAAAAAAAATTTGTGGCTTTACGCCTCGTCGACGTCGAAGTCATTAGAGAAGGGATGGGACTGGGGACAATCTACGGGAAGGAATTCAGCCATGGCCTTTTGAAGGAAGCATTCCGGAATTGCCTGGAGTGATTTGGGGAACCCATGGGAAAACCAAATCTGGATGGCCTGAAGGGAATTCGAACCGGCGCCTCCCGAAAGCGAGACCATAGCATCCAATATGTTACATTTATGTCTACAATTTTGAATTTTAAGATTGCTAACTGAAATAAAATTAGAATTTAATGTCTTCCAACTGTGAATCGAAAGCAGTGCACCGAGAGCGGTTAGCAGTGCTCTGGCCTCGCATTCGGAAGGACGTTGGTTCGAATTCCCGTAAGGCCACTCAAAACCCAGATTTCGGTTTTTCATGGTTCCTCGAAGTCACTCCAGGTGAACATCGGGTTGGTTTCTTCTTTCTGCCTAATTCCTTCCCGTTGTTTGGACGTCTCCGCCGTCCTTTATCCTCTCTAACGGCCTCGACGAGGCGTACAAGCTGCAGAAAAAGCAGTAACTAATCTCTTATTGTTTTTCAGTCACTACAAAGAAATATTATTAAATACGGCAATCCATAGCGGATGTAGTTCACGTTCGTATATACAATACGCAAGAAATAGTGTTGCATAACACCGTCGTAAATAATGAGTAAAGTTCTTAAACTTTAACC
Source organism: Vandiemenella viatica (assembly GCA_031002005.1). Taxonomy (NCBI): domain Eukaryota; kingdom Metazoa; phylum Arthropoda; class Insecta; order Orthoptera; family Morabidae; genus Vandiemenella; species Vandiemenella viatica. Next base: position 96,106,491 of record JARYHS010011408.1, read on the forward strand.
ATCAGCCAGTTACTAATTCCAGAGCTGTTCCTTCGGACGGTAAACGCCCGTGTCTCCTCCGATGTTACGAGCAGAAGGCCTGTACGAACTGGTGGCACCAACCTCAGACCGTCCTTCTGAGGCTAAAATATTGCCCATTAATTATTACGAAATAATCGTATTCAGGCGTCTAGTTATCACCCGCCCGAATAGAACCATTACGCGCTTCGTCTGGCAGAGAGAACAAGCCCCAAGTGACAGGTTATGATGTTTACAGAGAGGATCCAAGGTCAGCCTTCAGAGCATCCAGACAGAACCACCACAAGGTGACTAGCTGGGAAAAAGAGATTAGACACTTTATCACAGTTGCCTCTCCTTTCCTGAACACTATCTCGCCATTAAAAAGACTTCTAAATGACTTTCCGTAAATTTTTATAACGCTCTACGCCTTGTCGATGTCGACGTCGTTTAAGGCAATACTGGAATGCAAGGAACGGGAAAGAATTCGCCTATGACCTTTTGAAGGGATCATCTTGACATTATCTTGGAGTGATTTCGGAAAACCAAAATCTGGATCGCCGGACGGGGATTCGAACCTGTGTCCTCCGGAATGCGACGCCAGAGCTCGGCAAATTGCTACAAAGCGAAATGCAGTGTTTCCATTTTTTAGAAAATTTCAAATGTTTGGTTTCATCTTTCGCGATCTCTTACGGTTGATCACAGTTCGTTATTTTCGAAACAGAGGACCGTAGTGAGCAGAAGATGGAGCAAACCGTAGTGAACAGAAAATGGAGCAAACAAAAATGGTTTCTGAATGAATTATAATAGCAATTACTTAATATTTTCTGAAATATTATTATTATTTATTAATTGCAATGGATCATACGCCGCTGTAGAACTTTACCGTCCCACATACTTTTTTATTCCAGACCCTTCTCTCCATTCCTCCCTTGATATGAAACGTTGTCAATTTTCTTCCATGTCAAGTGCTACTTCACAGCAACGGTCATTTCTTCACTCCCATAAAACATTCCTAATTCTTCCTCGGTATCCATGTAGCCTTCATCACCAATGCATTCAAATGACTCTCAACTCAGCTCCTGTATCATGTCAGCTATTGACTGTGTTTTGTATTTGATACTCGTACTATTAACGCTGGTCCCATACTGTCCCACCACAATCAAACTCCTGTATGAGCAAAGTTTTGGACCGGATTTCCCTCACATCTCTGGTAGATCCCTTGATCACTCCCGTGTAAATGCGGGTTTATCAAACCTCTATATTCCACCTGCATGAAGTATGACAATACGAAAAAAATCTGACACTCAATTAAAGTTTCCTTACAAAATCCATTGTTTCAACTTGTCTGAATGAAACATAAATTTTTATGTTACAACGATAATTAGATTTACACTATTATTTTAATTCCGAACTGAATTGTATCGTTGCCCTATTTGAACGTATTGCTTTATCCTTAACCCATTAGTATAGTTCGAATTAATATAATCTTCATCTTTGGAGAAGCCTATTATCAGTTGATGGATTTCTTTTTTCCTTATGGCTTTACGTCCTGCCGACGACGAGGTAATAAAAGGCAGGAAAGGAATGGGGGAAAGGGACAGGAAGGAATTCGGCCTTACCCGTTTTGAAGGAACAATCCCGGTATTTGCCTCGACTCCCAAATCTCGGTGGCGTGTCCGCGATTCGAAACTGCGTCCTCCGGAATGCGAGACCAGAGCGTTAATGTGATAGATTTAATTAGAAAAAGATTTTTTTCACCAAAAACCAAAACTATGTGATTATTACAGAGAATTTGAGGTGTGCAGTCGCTTTTCAGTTCAGTCAGGTGGTCTGCTTGCCTTGCAGTCTGAATAAATAATGTCATCCTGGGAGCTTCGAGAAAATAACTTACTAAGCGTTCATCGTGTTAGTTTTTATCGGTCCTCAATGGAACTCAGAGTCAATGCAACCACCGAAGAATATTTAATATTATTATATGATATAGAATATTTAATATATAATTACATTAACATCAGCTGTACGAAATATCCAGTCAACGCAAACATTTTCTTACTTAAAGAAAATAATTTACGAACCGAGTTAAACATTCTGTGCTGATAAGTAATTGTTCTCTACGTGTGGAGGACCGCACTTTATGGCAGCGAAGGAATACCAGAAAAAAGAAAATTGAAACATTTGAAATATGGTGCTATAGAAGGATGCTGAAAATTAAGTGGACAGATAAAATACGAAATGAACGAGTTCTGAAAATGATGGGTGAGGAAAAAAGTTTGTGGAAGAGTCTTATAAAAAGAAGGAACAGGATGGTAGGTCATATTTTGAAATATGAAGGATTCATTAACTTGTTAGTGGAGGGAACAGTCGAAAGTAAGAACTACAGAGGAAAGAGAGAGATTAGATTATATCAAGCAGATAACGGAGGACGTGGGTTGTAAGGGGTATGTAGAGATGAAGAGGTTGCACAAAATAGTGAGGGATGAAGGATTGCATCAAACCGGTCGCAGGAAAAAATAATAATGAGGAATTGTCCTACGGCTCTCTGATCCGGGGTTTCGTTCTAAGCAAGCAGCTCAGAAATTAATTGTTTCCTGTTCCGACGAAGTTCTGAAGTAAGCGACCACCTCTCTTTACATATAAACGTTTCAGAGAAACTTGATTAGCAATACCTTCACTGTTACATCAAAAATTTCTCGGGACCGATGCTTTATGTTCAGAACTAAGTAATTTTTGAAATAGTGTAATTATTCGTTATGTTTTACCGACATGTGTAATGTCTATTCTCAGGAAGGATTCAAGTACATTGAACAATTTCACATCCTGTCAAACGTCGATTTCTTAAGAGGCAGTCATGTGCGAAATACTATTTGCCTGAAACCATTTTACTAAGAGATAGATTGCCGTACATTAGCATAGTTTTCAAAACTTTGTTCTGCAGAGGAGTGTCAGTCATCTCAAGGAATTGTGTTGATTGTAGCCTCATAACTCACCCAACAGAATCGATACACAATCCCATGTTGTCTTAGGCAGCGTTTACTCCCTTCTCCTTAAAACACCAATAAATTTTTAATATGAACTGACTGAAGGATCTTAGGTGTTTCTGTAAACACTTTAACAGGAGAGATGTTTCATTTAGTTTACTGTCTACTTCAACATGAGTGTCCAAATCCATTTTGATAAATCTTGCAACTGGTAGTCTGTTGTTAGAAGGAAACAATAAAACTATCCAAAACCATTACAAAAACCTAGTGAAATAATAGCCCACATTTCGGAATAAAAAAGGATATAAATTTTAGCTAAATTCATAAAGAATTTTTTTTTTGAATGGTGTCAAATTCCACCATACGAAAAACAGGAAAAAAGAATCATTTCAGAAGGCGACTGTCAGTAGACCCACTGAATTAATTCGATCGGCCATACGTGCATTGTGCATTCCATTTCGAGAGGTATCTTCGTGTATGCTCGATTATTATTTCTTGCGCTAAACTATTTCATCTTCATCTGCAAAAAGAATACCAAGTTGCGTTTCGTGCTGCAGTTATGGTCACTGGAAATAATCATCCCTTCTCTTTTACTTTAGTTATATTTGCCAGAGAATCTTAGTCTCCTTTTTACGTGAGAACAAAATCGATTTAAGGATGAAGATCAGCATTTATTGGTTCATTACGGTCAAAGATATTTTGAATAGCATTACATATTGGAATTGATATTAAAGATATGTAGGAATGAGATTATTCAGGGTCAGGATAGTTTCAAGTTAAACCTTTAGATAATTTCTGATTGAAACGAGAAAGAAACATTGTACAAGTTTGATTGCACAATGTGGATGATGAACAACATTAGAGATGATCATCAATAGAAGTGAAGTAAACAGTTCAAAATTCTGAACTGTGTGTTAAGTGAAATACTAATACTATAATACAAAACACCGAAATTTTGAATGAGCGTCCAATAATTTGCAATGAAATTGCTCATGATGAATTTTGAAACCAGATTGCAAGAAGGTGCTGTTTTAACCTCAAGAGAATATTAGGTAAATAAAAGAGATGCTAGAGATTGCTAAGCACCTTACTAAAATAGCGAAGACAGCGGCCTAAGTTTCATGACAGGTGATATTCTATCCCACGAAGAGAATAGCTGACGCCACGACCACCACCAAGCCGCACAAGCAAAAACCGCGTGACAACTGCTATCTCTTTGGCCATACCTGCCGAAAATTCCAGAACCTCGAACTATGGAGCTAAGTAGAGCGTACTGAACACATTGCAGCGGAGTTCTGCCCAAGGAAAAAAGCGAAGTATGTCGAAACGTCGGTATTTAATACTATGACGTGGTGCATAGATACTAGTTCGTAAATCGTAATGAATCTGGTGGATACATAATAAAGAAATTAGTGGCCACAATATATAAGAGAATTAAAAAGACGTTATACAGAAATTGGTTGTAGAAGGTGTAACTGAGTGCTGAGTACTCTATCTTCTACTTTCATTTCACTGAAATATAGCCCCCAAAGTTTTTGTGAACTGTATTATTAGGAATACATTTAAAGATATTAAGAGTAATTCGATTGGCTTTTAGGATTCCTCCTTTTCCTAAATTTAGGGACTCTTTTGGTTGGGGTAATAAGTGTTGATGAAATAAAACTTCTGAAGGCAACAGTTTTGAAGCTACGTAAGAACAGGGTCATTAATAGATCTCCTCACACTATATTCGCTCTCACTCCCACTGTCGTCACCTTTTCAAAAATGTAAAAGTTTCTTCCTTTCCTTCAGCGTTAATTCGAAATGTACACCGTAGCGTGTAGTGACAGTAATTTCGAATAAATCATTTCTGTGCACAAGGCCTGTTGTTATGAAACAAAAAGTTGCTCTAAAGGAATTATGAAGAAACTAGTCTGACTGGTTTGGCCGACATTCGGCAAATAAAGAAAGTAACACCCTACATATTTGGTATAAGCATGAAACCGTGTAGAAAACGGTGTGAAGTAAAAATGATGCTTTTGCTTTCGGCGTTGCAGGCACTGATCAGTTTTAAACAAGGGTGCAGTTGCTGCGCAACTCCAAAGAAAATAAAAATATACTTGATTCCAGTTATTAAATGGGTTAGAAATACATTCTTGCAGAGGCTATTCGTGTGAACATTATTGAAGACACTGATATTAGCCTGAAGCACCGATTACAGTCCGGAAATGTGAGCCTGGGTACTTCTACTGGTTAACTGCACAAAATAAAAGACCTGTGACCGCAGAGTTACGATTACAACACAGCGTGGCACTGCGACCGTCGATTAACGATACCTTGCAGTCAGCCACTGATGCTTAACCTATGTACCGTTGTACGCTGTAACAGCAATATTTAAAAAGTGGTACATGAGTTTATCTTAGATAACAAATCTTTAAGGTTTAAATGTTTAAGGCATGCTTGGTTTTCTTTTTTGAGTAGATACAAAGCTTCGCTTAAGCTTGTTAGTTTACCATTGGCGTTTTAAATAAGAGTTAAGCTCTAATGGTGAAACAGTTAGTACTTGGGTTACGTTAAATAATACGCAAAACATATGTTTTGCATCGATTATAGTAGATAAAAAGGGGGGTTTGAAGCTCAATTTTGTTTTGGGATACCATGAAAATATTCCACACAAATCCAAGTTGGCATCCCTTACCAGGTTTCCAACCACATATCAGGTGTCTATTTTCGATGAGGTCCTTCACCTCCTGCGACCACGTGACATCCGGCTTTACTTGCCTAACATCTTTAATTAAAACAAGATATTCGATGCGAGTCTACATTGTTACATGACTTCATTCTTAATCTTATTCTAACGTCAATCATCTTTATCTAATACAATCTTATTATCAATATTTGAATCTCCACGAAATTCAGAATGGTGGCAGAGCAATCTTTCGTGGTCTTTCGAAGAATATTACCATAAGCATTAATTATTTGTCAATTGTATTGCTGATACAACTCGGTTTGTTGTCTTCGAGTTATACAAAATTTTCCAAAATTCGTGTATCTCATTTTATATGCTTCACTCAGTCCTCCACAGTTCAGTGGCGTAGACTGCAGGATGGAAAAGCAGACAAACATGACACAACTTTACTCTACCTGGCAGGATTTAGCCAACGGATAAATTAAATTTTGCTATGTTAGTATGTTGATGTCTGTTTTCATGAAACCTAAATAAATGTTTGACCGGCCTAATAAATGCTTGACGGAACGGTTGTTTAATTAGAACATTAAATCCATCGTCGACCATCACGTAGTACTCACGTGGGTATTATAATATGAACTAAAAAAAAAAAAAAAAACACACACACACACGTTTCTATGAAGACTTTCCATTAGTTCGTTGTAAAAAGCTTATATTCTACGTATTTACTCTTGTCATTATACGAATGTTATAGAGTTGAAACAATAAATTGCCTCAAACGTGATCAGAACTGTGTCTATAAACGAAAGAGAAAGCACCTTGGAATCGAATTCAGACTAAATAATAAAAACGAAAAGAAAACACAGCATGCCCTTCCAGTCGGCTGTGGTCGTGATGGTATCCAATGCATTTCACGGGGTTAGCCGTTTCGAGCCCCACTGGTGGAAGAAATTTACATCATCGAGACTTAGGTCGAATAGTAAGAAAGACGATGCAAACAAGTAATCACCAGATTGTGTATCATAACAAATCCCAAACCACTACACGGTGTATAGAGTGAAGACATACGGCACCGTTAATTGTATTCGTTGGCAGGATTCATACGTTAAAGTTGGGTGCCTATCCTGACGTCTTTCAGAGCAGTAGGCTTCGAAGAACTGGCACCGCGTTGCAACCTCTCGCTGATCAATCACTAATATTTAAAACAAATAACAAAGGATATGGAAAGTAAACCATCACTTACTAAAGTTTGTGGCTGTGACGAGTGAATAACACGTAAGACGGACACAAAAAACCTTTTTTCACGCAGTAGAAAATCAGTCTTTTGGTTCCGGAGGTGTGCGCACACCAAAGGTACCCACATCTCCAGAACCAAATGACTCATTCTCTGTTGCGTGATTAAGGTTTTATACCGAAGTATTATATTTTTGTGTCCGTCTTACGTGTCATTTACTCATCGCAGCCATCAACTTTGGAAGTGATGGGTCATTGTCCTCATCCTTTGTTATTTATTTCACCTAAAGACCGTTTTCTTTTTCCTTTGTGTCATTAATATTTAAAACAATAACTGAAATTCATGCGCGATATTGAATAAACGATTTTCGGGAGATTGTTTCATTATTCACGCTAATGTTTATTTCCAATTTTCAGTAATTCGTTTTTTCCTCGTGTTGTCCTCATGTGTGCGATTATTTCAGGTTCACTCAATCAGACTGCCATGGTGCTGTCATCATTTCCAAAAAGTAAAACAAGTTAGTCCTCCAGATGCTAACCAGTAACTCGTTCTTGGTGAACTTGTGCGAATATTTGTCATAAGTAAATGCTATGTGAAGGAAGACATCCAATCCAGTTTAAATCCTCAATCTGCGAACTATTTGTGATGGGGAAACATGAAGAGACATATAACGCAGCTGTGCCTAACAGGCAGCAACAGAAAACAGGCAAAGATCGGAGCCCAAGGTTTTGATGCCCGGTCCAGTAAACCAGTTTTAGCTTTTCCATGATTTTCCGAAACTACTCCGGGCGAATGTCGGGATGGTTTCCTCGAATGAGCATTCCAGATTTCTTCGACGTCTGTAATCCCCCATCGGCTATAATAACCGAGACGTCAATGAATCGTAACAAAAAACGAAGAAAATAGCTTCAACTACACGTCAGAACGAATACCGTCATATTAGCCGCAAATTGCTGCCTCCAGAGGTCATATTAACAGGAGAAATCACCTCGTCGATTTAATAATCTTGTCCGTTTAACAGTTGTTTACAGAGCTCTTAAATCCCTTCAAATTATGCGTAAGTGCTGAATCCTAAATAATACGATCGATTCGTAGCTAATAAGCCCCTAAGAGTGAAATTTAACACAAATAAGATGCCTGTTGCTTACGTCTACATGAATAAGTGATTACAGGTAATAGGGACAATTGCGAAGGTTAATAACTATTTTTTTTATTTTATACATAAATAATTTTTAGTTGAATTTTTCAACATGTGACCTTTAACTTGTATAGGATGTTGAAGATTGATTCTGTGGATGGGAGTATTGAATATCTTATAGAGAAAACAATTTTCATGGAAATCTGATCGGGAGTAATAACCGGATGAGAGAAACAACACAAGTTATTTAAGAAAAGCGTAGAATAGCTGATTGGTTGCTAGGAAACATTATTGGGAAAAAGGATAAACATAGAAATCAGATCATAGCGAAGGTAGCAAATATAAGTTGTCCTGCGGGCTGTTATTTCAATTGTTCCTTAAACTGATCAAATTTGGAAAATCTAGCCAGTAATTTACTTTTTTCACTTATGGCTTTACCCCTCGTCTACGTCATTAGAGGCGGGACAAGATGGGGAGGGGTGGGACAAGGAATGGGTAGGAAGGAATTTGACAATGACCGTTTTTTTGTTTTTTTTTAAGGAAGCAACCCGGCATTCGTCTACGCTCGGTCTGTAATCATAAAATTTCTAATTACACGTTTTGCTACCGTAACTGCAGGAGGCAGTTGCAGAATTCTACACCAGAGCTTCGTTTGTATATTACTATTGTATTGTTTACTACGCTCATTTAATTTATTACTGTACAAGTTCATCCAGTCCTCTTGCTGCCCCACATCCTCACTTCCTAAACTTCAACTGAACACATGTTAAAGACGATCGCAAAATATTAGGCTCTGTCTTAATACCTCTCAACTTTGTTTCTATTTGTTTTTCAAATTGTTCACAGAACACTCGCCTCACCAATGCTATCTTCAGAACCCAACAGTTGAATTGATTCTCAGCGATCTTTAATAACAACATACACCAAAGATAACGGTCAGTTCTCTTCAAGTCAAGATTTTATCTACATAAAAAAAAACCACACATCACATAAATGGTTTGAAAAATGAATGTTTAACTATTACATCTGCGTCTGACGTCAGCAGTTTTCTATTTTTCACACAAACTTTTTGTCAACGCCACATACACCGTCTTTACTTTCTTCCTGTGATAATACTTAAGGGATGTCCTTTAAAAACGTTTGATTGAAGTGCTATTTATTTTTAGTTGGGAGATAGAGAAACAACCAGAGGTAAGACAACAAATCTTTCCAAAATGGGGTACTTCACTAACGATTAAAACCGAAAAGAATCGAATTGTTTTTCAACAGCGGTAAAAATGTTGAAAGAGGAAAATACCAATCAAATATTCTATCAGTTTTCATACTGGCTGTTGATTAAAGCCGAGTCTTTCATTAATAGTCTTACCACAGTGCAAATAACCAGATCTTCATGGTTTAGTGTGACAGCTGGAGCCTTGTAGCTTAAGGAAAGATTTATCACAAAACATGCCTTAGAAATTATCTTAAATCAATATACTCAGAAGTCCCAAAGGCCTAAACAAGCGACAACTGCAACAAAAATTTCTTCACCTAGAAAACTATCTCACAGATATCGGAAAATATCTGTTTAATGCCCTAAAATACCGCTTTTTGTTCATATTTCTAAACATCAAATGAAAATATTATCGTCTTGCTGCAAATATCGTACCCAACATGGATGTTAGACTTCTATAACAAAGACAAAATATTCCTTTGGAAGTCGGTTCGCTGTTATTTATTTTTTGCTTAGAGCAAATGTAATAATTCTACAGAGGACTAGTTTTTAATGCTGGTGTAATAAAGTACGTCACTCTGTGGCCGGAGCCGGTGTTTAGACACACAAGTTATAGTGCTATAGGCGGCAGTGCAGGTCCTTAAGTGAGGCCGCAGTTAATAATAGCCCTCCTGTCGTGTGGGTCCTTTCTGCATACAGAACTGGTTTGTGTCTCAGCGGCAGGTGGCTGGGGCATTGTGGTATGCCTGCCAGCCGACCAGTTCTACCTGTCACATCTTTCTCATTGCGCCCAGCCTTGCAAAATATGCCCTGCTCCGAACAAATTTCCGTTGAGCTAATGGAAGCTGTTCGAACAGGAAGACAGGGAGGCCTGGACGAGCGTTTAATTTTTCTTAGGGCAGAAAATTGCAAGCGTCCTGGAATTTGAGTGAATAGCCATTGCCCACCAACAATCTTCCTGGTGTAGAATGCCATCGTATTTACCGTACACTTCGTCTGATGTTAATAAACAGAACTATTTTACCATTATTGCGACATGACGGAAGTCAGCTAATTCGTGTTTACGTTACCGATGCTATCAGTTCTAATACTGTGGTCTGCCTAGAGATGAAACTCTATGGTACAGCCGTGAGTCACTAAAGATTAGCTATCGCTGCTTTACTAGACTAGTTATGTTTGGTTTTATACCACGTAACAACGGTGTCGGGGATGTAGCAAATAAGAGGGTATTTATTTTTGGCCTTGTAAAACTACATAATATCCAGTATTGATTACTGATTCATAATTTTAGGAGTTAGTTACCAAATCTGAATACGATTTTTAAACGTTCTTACTCATTTCTATACCATACACATAGTTTCCAAAGAAAAGTAAACTCCATAAATGTTTGTAAATCACCTTACGCCTTTCCCTTCTTATAGCTTTATCGTTATCTGAGTATTCTATAGTTTCCAGATTCTTAGAAGGATCGCTTTCACGGATTAAGAGATGTTTTGTAGAAGAAACGTATTCATTATAGACTTAAGGGTGTCAGGTTTTGTAGTAAACATTTTATTTCATGTTGCATAACATCGAATAACAAAGCTCCAGAACGTGTCATCCTCGTCTGTACAATTGACAATGCCTTTCAGTCTTTTAGGATGTTGTATTTCTTCCTATCAATAAAACGTACCAAGCGTGGTGGGTGAGTGGTTAACGCTCTGGGCTCGCATTCGGGAGGACGGCGGTTCGAATCCCCGTCCGGGCATCCAGATTTGGGTTTTCCATGGTTTCCCCAAATCACTCCAGGCGAATGCAGGGATGCTTCCTTCAAAAGGCCATGGCCGAATTCCTTCCCGTTCCTTGCACCAGTCCCACTCCGCCTCTAATTACCTCGACGTCGAGGCGTAAAGCCACAATAAAAAAAAACTATCAATAAAGTTATGAATGTCACCATACAGATTTTCTTTTATTTTTTTAACCACTTTAATTGCTCCAGATCCTCCCGGAACATACAAAGATTTAAAAATGTTGCTAGATTTTAAGTGAAACGAAACATATGTGAAAATTTGAAGCTGGTAACTTATTCTGTTTGCGAGCTAGGGGCCCATTACAGACTAACAGAACTGAGTGATAATAATAGGGTTCCATTTGCAAGTGACAGCGGAAAAACAGATAGATCAATTTTAAATACAATGCTAATAGGCTACAGTTCGTCCGATCCAGTAAAATAATTTGATTCTTGTAGTGGCTGGCAATTTGCAAACTACGCACTGATACAACATGCTGTAGGCCCATGTTGCGCTATGTTAGAATGCACCCAAACAGAGCAAGTCGCCATTTGACTTGAGCATCTGTCGTACTGCGCCATGAAAGGCTGTAGAGAAGAACCGTACTGCTAGTATGTAACAGTTACTGGGCTTATAATTAGAAAAATTAACTCAGCGAGGCAGCCTAGAACAATTCCAACACTCTGTAAGGAACCTTCGACCGAGCGTGGTGGGCGAGAGGTAACGCTCTGGCCTCGCATTCCAGGGTTTGAATCCCCCGTCCGACCATCCAATTTTAAGTTTTCCATGGTTTCCCCAAATCACGCCAGGCGAACGACGGGATGCTTCCTTCAAAAGGCCATGGCCTAATTTCCTCGCGTTCCTTGTCCCCACCCTTTCTCGCATCTGATGACCTCGACGTCGACTAGACGTAAAATCTTAAGAAAAAAAAAAAAGCACAGGAACTATCGAAAAACCAAGTCAGCATAAAACAAAAAAATATTTCCTCTTCCGGATCGCGTATTTAGTGGCTGTATTATTGATTATTAACCTTTCATCAGCATCATTAAAAGTGCAGATAATATTATAAGGTCGCAGTCCACGAGACAAATTGACTGCAGCTTCGTTACGGCACTTGGTGTTGGGCAGTTCTCCAGCTTTCACTCCTGAGAACAAAGAAAAAAACTGGAGTATAATGCGGCTAATAAGGATAATCATGTTCCCATTACCGCACAGCAAAACGGTTTGATCTTTGGCCTTCAGGATCTTTGACATTATCAGATAAAAAGTTCTTACTTTTTTTCTTGTTACTGGCCATATAAGAGAAAAATATCGATGATTTTCACACTGTATCATAGCTTCCAGCTAGAATTAGTTCCAGCCAACTCTAGAACAGTTGTCTCTCAAGGATTTGCGCTGTTTTGCAATGTCATGAGACCTGTGAGAGAAGAAATACCGTGCCTGTTGCTCATTACAAGGACCCGGATTTAAAAAAAAAAAAAAAAAAAGCATATGGGCATATGCAAATGCATATTTTGAGGGTTAGTGCATATTCTAAAGATATGTGCATATTTCAGCATTTATTTCATCTCATAACCGAATATCCGATACTTCTGAAGAAACTGAAAAGCCTAATGTATCTGCACGTTGGACATCCTTGGGCACCGCAATAAGTCTGTCAAATTGTTGGAGTAAACAGGATTTTCAAAAAGTTGACGTTAGATTCTTATAGACTCCCCCCTCCCCCCCTCCTCCTCTCCACTTACTTGAGATTTGGTGAGAATTTTTCAGCCCCTCTCTCCCCCTCCCCCTATTTTGAGTTCACGTTATTAACAGGTGGCCCTCTAAGACCGAATGCCATGTTGTTTGATGAACGATAGACGAGACTACACGGATACGAGTTTGCTTAATAGTGTTATTGACACTGTTATCTGCGAACAAGGAGAGGACCAAAGTAGAACGGGAAAGCGCTCATCCACTGCATGGCCATACACCACCAACCCAGAGACTCAAATCCAGGAAAAGCTTTCTGAGAACATCACGGGAACTAATTGGGTCACCTGAAAAGGCAAGAGTACAGTTATGGAAAATGAAGGTTCCTAACATCTCAGGACCACTGACAGTTGCAGAGCACTTGCCACCTGGTCATGCAGAGGACTGGAACGTCTGGCGGTCCTTAAATCGATTGCGAACAGGAGTGGGCAGGCCCAAGGAAAACCTAGTCAGATGGGGTTATATTGATGCTACAAATATTAAGTGCGAATGTGGTGAAGACCAAACTATGAATCATATGCTCGAGTGCTCTATGTGCCCATCATCCTGCAACAATGAAGACTTGTTTCAAGCAACACACAATGCAATTGAGGTTGCGAAGTACTGGGCTAAGTGTGTTTAAGGTTGTTGATTTGCACAATGTATTTAACTGTGTATTTTGACGTTTGTGATACGAGAATAATAATAATCTTCATTTAGTGTTATAGATTTCTCATTTTCATTTCATGCATTTCTCCACTTCTTGTCATTTTATACTAATCCCTTCAATATGATAATTTCGTGTGGTCTTAATGACATGGTGACCGTGTTTCTTACAGGCTGCTCAATCTGCTTCGGTTGTCGCCGTTTGACCAGTCAGGTAAAGGAAACCTACAGTTCAACGTAAAATGATCAGTCTTAAGTTACTGTTTTTTTTTGTGCTAAGATGACGTCGAGTTTATTAGAGGCTGGGGGCAAGAAACGGGAAGGAATTTGGTCATGGCCTTTTTGAAGAAGCCATCCCAACATTGCCTGGAGTGATTTGTGGAAAATTCAATTCTGTATGGCTGGACGTGGATTCGACCCGTGTCCTTCTGAATACGAATCAGTTTTACAGCCGCTGAAATCCCCGGAGGAGAGCGGAATTCGAACCGGGGACTTTTTCATCCGCAGCAATGAGCCTTACTCAACTGGGCCACCAGAATGCTGGATCTGTCCCATTCAACAAACCCGTTACAATGCACGCCCACAATTATCTAATTTGAAAACAGTGATCGTTGGGGTCCTCAACAGTTCTTTATACCAATGTTAATATTGTTTTATAGAAGAGAACAGGAACGACCATAAATTAATACTTTATTTCAGACGAAGGAATTATGACAATTTTTCTTTATAGATAACAGTCGGGGATTGTAGTACGTTACATAAGAAGCTGTTCAAATAGTATAAAGTTGAAGTAAAGACGGGTATAAAATAGAAGCTGAATTCTAGGGTTAGTTATTGAAATATCCTCATCGGAAATGATTACATCAAACTTCAATATCTGAAGGAACAATCATAAAATACATCCAACTTCTTTCCTACTTCACTCAAATGTACTCGGACAGATATATCTTTTCACTAAACTGCCTTAGGAACAGTTTCAGCAGTCACATAACGAAGACACCTGACACCCTCTACATGGTTATGGACAAGCGCAATCTACACTGAAGTCCCAATCGAGCTTCTTAAGGACCTCAACACTGAAAGGAACAACAAGCAGTGAAAGAATATCGGTATGGGTGAAGAGAGTGCAACACAACATCGATTAGATCAAGTCGGAAGAGGATCTGCCATCTGGGTCTGAACAGCCATGGCTCATACGGAAGTCACTGAACAAACTTCGAGTTGGAGTTGGTCACTGAAGAGACACTCTCGAGAGAACCTGCGAGAACAATCAGATACCACATGTTCCTGCGGCGAGATCGAAACTACGGTACAATTGGCTTGTTTCCACTAAGAATAAATCGGGCGTATAGTAGTTTTTAATGATTAATCATGCTAAGGAGATAACAAAAAACAACCTTATTTAATATAAAAGATAAAGATTATAATTATTTATAGAAAATAAAATCGACAAAATCAGCCATAGTGACACGTGACCGCGAACGCCAATGAGAAAGCATTACGTCATAGCGTCCCTTGCGCCACAGAAGTGGTTGACATTTACATGTAATAGAACACTTTGCGTAGTAAATATTTCGTTTGTAGCAACTTCTGTGTTGCTAATTTAGTTATTGTTAATTATTTGGCGAAAGAGAAGTCTAATTCATTATGGAACAAGGTTTTAGCAAAGCAACCAGTTGTAATTTGCCCAAAATTGACGCCGTAGCCGTTGGAAGATTTTTCGCCTCAAACATAGACTTCTGCTCGTCGGAATTCCGCAATGTAAAAACTTCCACGTAAATATATACAAGTGTCAAATATATATTATAAGCTGAAATCAGTTTCGTAAACAATAATCTATTGCTTAGACGTACGTTTATAAGTTAATTGATATGGTTTTGATGTTACTTTTGCGAAGTATAAGCAACTGTTAGGGAGTTCTATAATTACCGTGACGTCGCAATCTGATAACGAATTCTTGAAGAATTCGACGAAACAAATCGTAAATAAAGAATAATGTTTTTTGATATCTTGCTTCGTTATCGAGATATAGCACGTTAAAAATGAGTTATAGTTCTTTGTTCGGTACTATTATTTCTGTGCCGTGTCTTAACTTTTCAGGTGCATCACGCCTAAGATATGTTTCTTTTTTTTATATATAAAACTTTTCTAGAAAAATATATCCTCAAAAACAGGTGTGGTCAATTTTAAAGATATGGCCAGTTTCCAGACTGCTCTAACTTGGAGACCATCAGACGTGTTCAGAACGGATTTCGATCCCCCGAGCATATGTTGAAGGGAATAACTCCATATGTCTCTGTTACAATTATTTCTTCAAAATGAGACCTACGTATCTAGAAATTAACGCGCAAACATTTGTAAATATGTGTTTAAATATTATAATTTTAACATATTGTTCAGTAGTTTCAGCGTGGCGTATCGGTAGTGCTCTTGCTTCCCATTTTGCAAACCCGGGTTCAAATCCCCATACAAGCAAATATTTTTATTTCTTTTTTTTATATGCAGTAATCATTGAGCATTGATTTTATTTCATTTAAAATTCATTTACGAATTTTTATTATGCGAAATAACTATTAAAACATTATTTACAATAATATAATTACTTACAGTAATATAATTACTTACAATAGATAAAATAACCAATTTTTATTACAATGCTACGACCATAAAAGAGATATTCTGTTAAAGTTCCATTTCCTTTGTAGAACATGAAATATACCTGTTTCATAAAAAAGAAAAAAAATCAACAATAAACAATGAAATAATGATTATATAAAAAAAAAGTTGGGACTGTATATTCTGTAATATTTTGTTTTAAAAGTTATTTCACATAATAAAAATTCGTAAATGAAATAAAATCAATGCTTAATGATTTCTGCTTATAAAAAAAGAAATAAAAATATTTTCCAGTATGAGGATTTGAACACGGGTTCGCAAAATGCTAAGCAAGCACGCTACCCATACGCCACGCTGAAACTGCGAAACAATATACTAAAATTATAAAATTTAAACACATATTCACAAATTTTTGCGCGTTAATATCTCGTTACCTAGGACTCATTTTGAAGAAATTATTATAATACAGACATATGGAGTTATTACCCTTCAACATATACTCGGGGGATCGAAATCCGTTCGGAACAGGTCTGATGGTTCCCAAGTAAGCTTCATATCAGCCTAACATCATCATCTTTCAGTTACGATATCTCGAGAACCAAGAGAGAAATTAAAAACAATTATTCTTTATTTTCGAATGGTTTCGTCAAGCTGCTAAGAATCTATCACCAGATTGTGGCGCCACTTAATGATGTTTATTCTATGAAAAATAGCACTAAAGAAAGATTTTATCACATAAAACCAAAACAAACTCAACTCATACCTTATTCCATTATCATTACTTGAAAAGTAGTGGTTCTGCAAAATTCATCATTTTTGCTTTGGATTTAGAAATATATTACGCACAAACACTTACATCAAAATGGTCTTCACAAAAATAGATACTTCTGTCTGCAGGTAAACTGTGAGCATCCTCCCTCCTTGCAAGTTTAAACCACTTTCTCCGTATTTTTTCATTGTTTGGAACATATATAAATAACTTATCTGGTGTTTTTATTGTTGTGCTTCTACACTTTGGCACTACACAGTACTTATAAAACGAGGAACTCATGTTTAACTAAAGAAAATCTATACCTGCCATATACGTACACGACTGTTCAGACGCTATGACGTCATCCAAGGCGCCATGACAGTCTAGACTCTAGAGCGTTTTTGTGCTAAATTTAAATTCGCTTTTACAAATGCAAAATACATAATGTAAATGTTCGATTCTTTACAAAATAAGATGTTTTTTGAGTAAAATAGATAATAAGGTGAAGTATTAACCTATTTTTAAAATTTAGTCAACTACCCAATTGTTGTCATGCTCACAACTTCGAATAAATTTATTTCAGTAAGACCTTCAATCCGCCAGTGACAAAGCCATCACATCGGCGGAAAAATTACCTTCTACTTGATGTTGCCATCGATACGAAAAGGAGAAGAAGAAGTAGATATAATGCAGGGAAACAACTGACATCTTTTTTACTAGAAATTTAGGGACCAGTGAGTTCAAAGATAATTCGTTCGGTTACAACGTAAGTTATTGACCACTAGTTACTTTAAATGTTTCAAGTGACGATACTAAAGTATTAGAACTTGACTGGGAAGTTTATGACTAAGCAGTAGAGATGTGTCGTTCGCGAGTGAACTAGTTCTTTTGAACAGTTCTTCTGAAAGAGCAAATGAGCTATCGCTCACTAAAAGTGAAGTGTAGTTCTTCTTGGGGCCCGTGTCTGGCCAGGATGTTGCACGATACGCAGTCTGGTTTGAACTAACTTCAATCGAGTGAGCGCCAACAAAAAATTTGGGCTTTGCCCGTGTCTGCCACGCATTGCCCTCCACACATGTTCGTTCTCTGTTCTACACCACGACACCGGTCATTGTTGGGCACTTCGTTCTCCGCTGTACAGATCCAGAAGAACTAGTTCGTTCGTTCTCGCTCCGTTCTTTTCTTTCTGGCGGCAGGTGAGTCGTTCTGCATTCCAGCGCTGCACTGCCAGTGGTGAGCGAGTTCGTTCGACTCTGACTGGCCAACCGATCCGCTTCTCTCTCCCGGGTACTTTGTATTGTGCTAATATTATTTGTGAACAGTAACTTGCATTCGATTTAAGGCAAAAAGATTTTTGAAAGTGGTGGTACAGTACTTTGTGTTTGTTCCCATAAATAAATTAATGTCAAATTAACCGTGCTTTATTATTATCAAACTACCCTCTCAAACGTTCCCAGCAACCCATAAAGTATTTCACTGACGGTTTGAAATGGACTTTCTGCCCAAAATAATCCGGTAGTATTTAATGGGGGAAAATATTTCAGGATAAATAGAAAAATAAATGAAACTAATCGCCTGTGAGAGTAACGTACGAAATGTAAGTAAAACAGATAGTACTCTCAAAACGGAAATAACCATTCTGTTTATTTAAAGTAGGCAAGTGAACTAGTTCTTTGCACTGAGTGATCAAATGAGCACCACTCTTTTCAGTGAGTCACTTTGCACACCTCTACTAAGCAGATCTTACGTTTATGCAGTAAAAATGATTAGGTATTAACTATATGTGGTACACCCGTGAAAACCTCATTTAAAACGAGTAAATGTAAGTTACGCAATAGAAAAACATTTTATTTAAAACTTGACGTATTTGTGTTTCAAAACGATTGTAAAAATATCACCTCTCAAACAACAGTGGTTCAGTTTTATTGGTTCTTGTAATCATATCTCAGAGACAGCCTTTCTTGTATTAAGTCGCAGCAAAAGTGAAAAAAATTACGCTCAACTTCCTCAACAAACCCCGCATGAAAATGAATAATATCTAGTTTTACCGAGCGTGGTGGCCTCGCATTCGGGAGGACGCGGATTCGAATCACCGTCTGAGCATCGAGATTCGGGTTTTCCATGCCAGGATGCTTCCTTCAAAAAGACCATGGCAGAATTCCTTCCCGTTGCTTGCCCACAGTCCTGTCCCTCGTCTAATGACCTAGACGAGGCGTAAAGCCATAAGCAAGAAAAAATCTCGTTTTGATCTTCTGGAACGGTATTTGTGCAGATAGTTTCTTATTTCGTTCACATTTAGTTCTACTGTTTTATTAAGTAAACCTCCCGATTTACGTTTCCAGATCTTCGTTTTACAAGGTTGGTTCATTGTATAGTACTGAAAAAAATAAAGTGCGAATCTCAGCAATAAATATCGATCGAGCCTGGAATATTATAGCAAGAAATTGCGAGTCGGCAAGCGTGGAGGTTTCGTCGGTCAATCTCTGCGGACACAGTGGGTGGGCATGGCTCTCGACCTTGGCGGCACTTTGATCTCCTCACACGCTTTGTGGCAACTCGCTCAGCAGAGACACACACTTGACGGCCCTAATCCACGAGTGGCCTCTCGCACTCACAGAGCCACACACTTCAGTGCTCTGGCAAAAAATTAACACCCCTAATCTATTCGGAAACCATATTTCAGAATTACCTATGCAACCAGCCGAATTTTGTCAATTCCAAGTTTTGCATTAATATAACATCGTAGAATATCAGTAAACGGCTATGAGGTGAGAGTTTAACTACTACATCTATATCTATAAAACGAAAACCGGACATATTGGTCGTATAGAAACTCTGAAACTACGGATTATATTTCGATGGGGTTTTCACCGTTTAAAAGCTTAGAATATCAATTCAGTTGTCTGGCATGTCTTATATTTTAACGTTAAATAAGGCAGGATCATTAAATGAAATTCTGAACGTATGATAGATAAATCACAAAGATGGAAGGATTAGATGCTGCATACTTAGCACTAAACCGCAACACAATGTCTCTGACCATAGCCTTTAACGAAAGCAATAAGATAACTTATAGTAATAACTATTTTGCACACTAAACAAAGCATGAAGTATTCTTTCTTTTAATTCGAGATATTCAATTTTTAAAAGCCATAGATAGCTGTAACTGGAAGTCCTTTAATTCGAGATATCAATTTTTAAACGACATAGATAGCCGTAAAAACAACAGAGATTTTCTTTAAGCACGATCTCTGGACAATATCTCTGGCCTTCAGCATTAGTCTTCTGTTTACGATAATATTATTCCAGAATCACTTTTGATATTTTATCTGCGGAGTTAAAGGATCTGGCGTTTCGAGCCAAAAGTATATCCATTCACTTCGCAATTGAATCAAATGTGAGTTTTTAACATAATCTAGGGTTGTTCAGTAATGTAGTAATGGAATTAACGAAGCTTGATATACATGAATCTTTTGGGACGAATGAAAATAGTATACGTGCAAATAAACTTTAGCCCACCAGTTTCTTGGTAGGTTTGCTTTAATTCTGAAAAAAGTTAGCGCGAATTTTATGAAACTTTATAGAAATGTTTTGCGGGAATAAAAATATGGGACGGTAATCAACGCCAACTATACCGGGCAATGCCGAGAACTCCGCTAGTAATGTAATAAAATTCGTTATGAAACAATGTTGTGGTGTATGGATCTCGTGAACTACTGACGTATGTTTTATTAGACTCCCATAGACACTATCTTCAGAACCACCATTTAAACAAGAAATTAGATTTTTTAGTAACAATATAGGTTTTACACCGTACGTCAATAAAGAAAGTTCATCTACCACTTTCAAGGGAAAAGATATTTCAGTATTCATAAGCCCAAGTCGTAAACGCTGAAATAAACTAAAATCATGGACATATTTAAATGGAGGTAACACCGCCGTGTAGTGTCGGGGCTTTCACTTGTGCCACGTTTTTTTTCTCCTGTCAGCCATCTGCCCCTAGATCTATTGCTACACATTTAGAATTCTTGTCTGACATTTTTCGCCTTATCATCTCCCCACCAACACTCTTCACGTATGCAAAATCATGGTTAGACACTGGAGTGCTAGAAGTCGCGGGGTAGGAAGAAACGTGTCGTGTCGCGGCTTTCATTCGCACAGTGGTGAGTCGTGTGAAAGGTTTTCTGCCGTGGTTGTTGCCATGCGACATGAATTAACAGACTTTGAACGCGGAATGGTAGTTGGCACTAGGCGCAAGGGCATTCGATTTCGGAATTTGTTCGTGAATTCAATATTCCTCGATCCACAGTGTCAAGAGTGTTCCGTCAATAAGTAATTTCCGGCAATAACCCCTGTCATGGATAACACTTTGTCTACTTAAGGAAGAGACCAGCGTCGAAATATGTATCAGTGTTGACAGACACTGCGACACTCAATGTGGGTCGTACGACAGACGTGCCCGTGCGGACAGTGCAGTGATATTTGGCGTTGATGGGATCTGGCAGCAGAAGACCGACACTGATAACAAAATGCCATCGTCTGCAGCGTCTTCCCTGAACTCGTGAACATATCAGTTGAACTTTAGATGACTGGAAAAAGGTTGTGTAATCAGATGAGTCACGATTCCAGTTGATAATGGATGATGACAGGATTCGAGTTGATTTACACGAAAAAATATTCTGCTTCCTTTAACTGATGGTACCTTGGTCTTATATCTTAGGTTTTAAACACTGCAAGTGCTATTTTGTTCTCAGACTTACCTATCATGTGGCAAAAAATTGAGTTTGGCTTTATCGCTAAGTTGGCAAAATTTTTGACATGATTTCTTGCTTTTGCCTCGCCTTGCGTTGTAATTGCAGTATTAATGAAATTAAGTGTTTTATTGATTACAGACTACCACGCACAAACGATGAAGTTTCGTCAGTTGCGGTGATACGTGGATAAGTGTAATCTTCGCTTCTGGAAAATGATCGCATTTTACCATGATTTAAGAATATTTTCATGCAGTACACCAACAGAAGTATATTATTCATGCGTAATTAAAATGTAGATGTAAACACAGTCAGATTTTTCTCTGGAAATGATCGCAGAACACAATCAGTAAGTGATATGATAAAGGAGGTGGAATGGGATTCAATGGAAGACAGGAGGAGGATGAAGAAAATTTTGAGAGTGTGCAAAGTGTATATTGGTGATGAGGTGTGGAAAGATATTGACGGAAGAATTAGGAGACTTGCATGGAAGAGAAAAGATGACTATGACCACAAATTGGCACTCGATTTCAGGCGTAAGGGCGTGGGAAGATTTTATTTCGTACGTAAGGGTGTTAGGGATTGGAATAAATTGCCAAGAGAAATGGTGAATAATTTACAAAAAACGCTAAAAGAGTTTAAAGTTGCAATTAGTATATGAAAAAATAGATGAGAAAAGGAAAGGGTAAAAATGGGTGAGTAGGGAAATTGCCATCAAAGCAGACGCTCCATCGCAATTAAATTAAATTATATGCTTGTTGGTCCTTTGCACAAATATCCCATGTTTCCCGAATTGTAGACTGCGGTTCATTCTTTTACAAGAATTTTAGATGAACTTCAACTTTCTCACACCTTTCAAGTAAGTGGCAATGCACTGTAGTTGCTAAGTGACTGAAATAGAATAGTATTTGTTCTTTAGGTATTGTTACTACTTTTGGAACTTGATTGAGTTTCAAATTAGAATTATTATTTAAATTTGAAAAACCCTTTTACTTTCGACATAACATCCTATTCAGAGAAGGCACCGTTAGATTTTGTCCTTTCTTTGGCGCAACATCAGTTTTAACTAATATACGACGCTCCTTTTTTTGTTGCACCATTCTCTCTACTGGTTTGATGCAATGCTCCATCCCTTCCTGTCTTGCTCTAACCACTTCATCTGAAAATACCCCTTACAACTCACGTCTTCAATTATCTGCTTCATATATTCTAATCTCTGCCTTCATTTATAGTTCTTACCTTAGACTGTTTCCTCCTCTAACAAATCAACCAATCCCTCGTGTCTCAAAATATGACCCACTATCCTGTGTCTTCTTTCTGTTAGACAAGTCCAACTGGTGAAATAATGTCAATAATTTTACAGAAAGGAATGAAAACTGAACCACTGATGCTGCACTTTTCCGGTTTACATAGTGGTATCAACTCATAGGGGAGTGTGAGTGTTGTCATTTGTCTATGAAAAGTTTGTGGTAAGTTCTGGTCAATTAGTGTTAATTTGTTTGGGTACTGTGTAGTATTCGACGTGGAACGTGGCGATTAATCCAGTGTTCGAAAAGCAGATTATGGAAAAATGCGTGAACATCGTAATCAGAATGGCAGGGGTGTCTTGCCTGGAAAATGAACATGAGCCCGTTGTACACAGGGCCCAGTATAGCAGCGTTTAAACACAAACGGCCAAATTCAGTTTCTTCTCCTATGAACGCCTTACCCAGAATCGAGCGTAGGCAGTTACCATTACGGATGTTTATCCTCCATGGAAATGTCTGGGAACATGAAGTCGGATGGTTTCCCTTTAAATGTGTGCGTACCATGCTTGAGAGGACAGTAAAGAATGAAATCAATCGTGCAGAAGCTGGTATAAACATCATTGGCAAAATCATGGCATCGCCCGCGCCTGAAGTGGCATAGATATGTTCAAAGGATGGAGGAAGAAACAAAAGCAAATGTCTACTTTAATATTAACATCAAAGGTAAAAGACGTGTGGAAAGGTCCGAAAAGAAATGGATAGATCAAATGAAGAAGGATATTGAATGGAGGACTATTCCTGAACATCAGCAATTCATGGATAGGAAGAAGTGGAGAGTGCTCGTGACCAGCACCTGGGAGAATGATGATGGTTTTCCCAGTGGAGCAGTGTTCGTGTTATTGTAGTGTGGATGACTGTGATAGTGTGGTATTCGGCGTAAATTATAGTTTTGTATTTGTATTGTGAATGACAGAAGGGAGATGTTGAAAACCAGTACCGACCCATTAAGGCCTGCTGCTCTGAAAGATCCCTCGAGGGTCGTCAAGCTTAACGTCCCCATCCGACAGACGAGTCACCAATAACACTCACTCCATATCCACTGCGGAAATATTTCGGATGAAACCCAGAACTCTTGGTTCACAATCTGGTGATTACGAATTGTGCACCGTCACCTCCCCTACCTTACCGGCCACGACCTGATGGTAAAAATTCATTCCACTAGTAGTACTCAAACGAGCTAACCCTGTGTCATGCGCCTGCAACCATCATGGTGCCGCAACCATTTAAGCCAACGGGGCGTGCTATTTTGTCTTTCTCGATTTTTCGACACCAAATATTTGATGAAGACAACAGAAAACATTGTCAAAACATTGTCTTTTTATGACACAATCCAGCTGCAAAATCAATAAAAAAATTCATCCGTTCACACACTGATCGCTGAAATCTAAATTTAAAGAAACTCTCTCTTCCAAAAAAAATCAAAGTTGTTGGTCTGGATTCGGAAAATTAGTGTTGTTGAGAGATGGGCAGGGTCACGAGTTAATGTGATTCACATTTTAAACGGCGCTGACTAATGCCCTCGTAACTCTACCGCCGACAGTAATGGGTTATGATTACGCTGCACTTCTCAGCACTGCTCTACGAAACATCATCGCTACCGACGGGCAATAAAGTGAAACCATAGAAAACCGCCGCTTATTTTCTCCCGCTAGTTGTGTGATTCTCAGACTCGTAATAATTTGTGTGAATGTGTTACCAATAATTAATTCAGTCGTATTGAGAATTTAATGGAAGTAACCGACCGTGATAGTTGAGTAGTAACGCTGGTATTCACGAGAACAAGGGTTCGAATCCCCGTCTGGGCATACAATTTTGGGTTTTCCCTAGTTTCTCTGATCACTACAGGCGAATGAAAGGAAACTCCCTTCAAATGGCCATGACCGAATTTCTTCCTTGTCCCCAACCCCATACGCCTCTAACGACCTCGACGTCAACGAAGCGTAATGCCATATTATTATTTTTTTTTAAATAATGGCAGTAACAATAAAAGTAAGAATAAAGATTGTCGCGGAGACAATAATTTTTCGGTAGTGTATATTGTCCACTGAAATCGTACCAGAAATCTTCTGAACTATTAAATAACTGAGCACAAACACCTGACCGGAAATGCATTTCTTTCTTACCTTTCTTCTTTTTCTCTCATTTTTCTAAAACTATTAGTACAGAGCAAACTTTATGGAAGTGAAACTGCAGCTTTCGAATCGTGGTTTTGTGGAAGGACAGAAAATTTGTTGACAAATAATAAATTGAGATGAATGTGTTTTGAAAATGATCGCTGGGAATTGTTTCTCTCTTAGTCTTACACATTTGTTAATGGGGGAAGGGAAGAATTATAGAGGAAGGTAAGGATTAGTGTGTATGAAGCTGGTCATATGTTGCATTGTGTACTTTGAGTTAAATATAGGTCTCATTCATGAGTCTAACAGCAGACAGATAATTGAATCGAACAAGACGAGAGACTGACGATAAAAAATATTGTATTTATGCAAAATTATAATGGTACAAGATTTTTCGTCTGCCTAAATCTACCATAGCACTCAGTTAACCCCGATTTCTTGTTATTGCACATGCCTGCCAGGTGAACTTCTTCCGTTACCGCACGAATGCTTGAATTTGGCAATATACAAAAATACATATTTTAAAAAAAAATCAAACTAAAACGCGAATAGTATATTATATTAATTTAAAAGAAAAACATTGTCTTACATAAACCAACACTGAAGGAACAGTCGTTCTAATTTTAAACTAAAATTAATTCGATGAAGGAGCTAGAAGACTATTCCTGGCGATGCCTTGAATCATTTTAGCACAGCGAATTATGTATCATCACGACAGCATAAATTGCACCTACTGTGATGAGAACGAAATTGAAGGATATGTGGCAGCCCCTTGGCGGAGGTCGCTAAAGCTCAGTCTCTGTGGCTCGTCCTCCACTTTCTGGAATATTCGACTTCCGATGGCGGACGAAAGTTTTGCCATCCTGTACGTCGACAACTGAATGGGAGAGATAGCGCTGCACAAATCCCTAATCACCAGATTGTGTATCAAAGTCATGGGTTAAATCCCAAATCTCTACGTAGTGTAAAAATTATATGGAGCATGGATATACAACACTTTCGATGATGTTTATATCGTTGGATGGACACTTGGTGTGTTTCCGAAGAGTGGCACCTGGATTCACTATTCTTTCATCTTCACTCAGAGAACGAACATAACACCCATGCTTAGCACACGCTAATGAGAATCGTCTACACGCATACAGACACCCCCCATGCTGGGTGAATTAACTAGGAGCCTCCACAGTCAATATTTCATCCGGAAATTCTTACGGAGGGATAACACTAGTGGGCCTGGCATTCGGGAGGGTGCAGTTTCGAATCCATAGATTTCAGTTTTCTATACTTGCCAAAATCACTCCAGGCGAAAACTTAAGAGACTGAAAACACGAGTTCATAAATTGTACCCAAAATTATTACCACAGCTTGCAACAGCTGATAGCTCTCAGAGTAGCATTGCTCTGTCTACTAGGAGCATCCCTGTGAAGATGTACGGAGGTTCTGAAGTACCTAGGTTCTGAGAAGCACTGAAATTTGCTCTCGGTAAGCAAGTGTAAGAAAGGTAGAGAAATAACCCTCTAAATTTACGTCTTTGTGGAGAGAGCTGACTGTAGTCGAGGGGCGCGCCAAGTGAAACAAACAGTGCAAATCCGGTCGCTTCTGCGAAGAACTCGGATAGCTCTATTATAGCCTTGTTTGCAGCGCATTCTACCATCATTTCCTCACGTAGTTACAATAGGTACCTGCGTTTTGGAACATCGACACCTAGCGGAGCGGTCTGGCTGCTCAATGGTTAAAGCGTCTGACTGGATATCGAAAGGTTCCGGCTTCGAATCAATGTCTCTCCTGGGATTTTCAGACGTCCTCAACCCGTCCTTCACCTCTGTAATGTGAAGTGCGATAGAACTCTTCAGTGGTTCGGATTACACTTTAAACTGTAGGTATCATTTACTCGATAGCATTAGGGGGTTTGACACCAGGCTTAGTATGACTTCTGCGGTAGGTCCAACCAACTTTCGCGTTCAGTACCACGCTTAGTTAACACCTTGCGGAAAACACTGGATACATCCAAATATGTAGAAATTTATGGCATTTAGCCTTAAAAGCATGAGGTGAGAAGATAGCATTGCTATCGATGCATTTTTTTATTGATTTTTTTTGTGACATTGTTACACATATCGCAATATCGAACTTGAGTTTCAACTTAATTTGCGAAGAATGTTTCTTGAAAATACTTACTGAATACTTATTTTGTGCATATATTTGAAATCATGGGTAAACTGAAATATTGTGCATCCATAAAATTCCTCGTTTTTGACTGCTTCTCGCCAACGGGAATTCATCCAAAATTGGAAAGAGGTTGCTCCTTCAATTTCAACTGTGACGAAATGGGCGATTGAACGTAAACGTGGTCGTACATTTCTTGAGGTTGATCCACAGATATAAACATCGAAAAAGGTATACAATGTTGTACTGAACGATAGTATGACATAGTTGAGGTCCAGACATTTCAGAAGAAATTGAATGTTACATTTTACATGAAGAGTTTTATATGGGGAAGCTTTGTGCAAGATGGGTGCCGCATTTGTTAAATGCAAATACCTTTTAAAAAATATCCTGCCAATTTTATTTGCCAATCTGTTACTATGAATGAGATGTGAGCCCAGCACTGAACTGAAAAAATGAAACAACAATGAAAACAGTGGGTCGAACCCAACTCTCTGACCAGAGCGGTAAATAAACTAACTTAGTCCACAACCCGAAGGTTGTTTGGATCCTCCCGAAGGAGGCATACTAAGCCATTGTGTTAGAGGTAGGACGGCCAGTTCGTTTCCTCCGGGTCCTACAGTTTAACGTGGAATCCGAACCACGGAGCGACTTGGCGCAGCTCATATGATCAAACATTCCTGGGCCTACCGAGTCGAACCCGGGACAAGCGCCTTAACCACTGAGCTACCAGACCGCTCACAAGAGAGGTAACGACCAGTATTTTCTGGAAAGCAAAGGGATTATTTTTATTGATTAACTTGGAATGGGTAAAACTGTAACTGTCGAATTCTACTCAACTCTACTGAAAAAAAGATGATATTAATTCCTGAGAACAGACCCAGATTACCAATGGAGAAAAACAGCATAAAGTATCTGCCTCAAAGGTGAGGGATCAGAAATACGTAAATTCGGAAAATCAACACTCTTTACCAGATTTTGCCCCCGCTCGCCCACCAGTTTCGGTACTTGTTAATTAAAAACTTTAAATAAACTCGTAATCTAACCGGAACGAAAAAATACGTATAAATAACGAAATTATTAAACTTCTTTAACAGGGTTGGGATATTTATGATTATGACATATGCATGTAAATATGACCTTAAAAATTGGTAAACATGACCTAAAAATGACAAAATATGGCCAAACATTTAAATTTACTGTACATCAAAACATGCTCAATTATACGCCATTTACTTTGTCTAGTACTGTCGCTTTCATGTAGACAGTATAATTTGCTGCCGTGTGCTCATTGTATCATTGAGAATTTTTTTAATGTTTTTTTCTTGTTCCTGTAAAAGAATGGATTAAAATGGTAATATATTATATATTTTATTTTTTGCATGGCGGTGCTCAATGATCTACTGCAGATTCAACAGTCATTGAGGATTATTTTCAGAAGTATTGACGACAGTGAGACATCGATTGATGCGGCTTGACGAAGGCATGCTGCTGCTGCATTGTCGAGATTAAAAGGCGGAGGAACATAAACGTTTAGAGAGTGATAATAAGGTATAACTGTAAATATTGACTAGTGAATTCTGACCAATTCAGTTACAATTAGTTTTTTTCCGTGCAGTGCGTAATAGGAGAAATTTTCTGTGAATAATTATCTTAATTTCTTTTCATCTATAACTTCTAGTTAATTCCAGGTAATACTCCTATTTAAAAAATACCACATTTTTCCACAAAATATGATTATATGACCATAAATATTGTCGTAATATGACCAAAACTAGGAAAATGGCCTGAATATGCAATTTTATGCTATATAAAATACATTTTAATACAAGCAGAAACGTTCAATCAGCGTTTAATTCAGCGTTACAGCTCAAAAAGAACCAGAAAAAAATACGACTTGTCATAAATATCCGAACCCTATTCATAATAATCTGGGTTTATTTTGTTTTTGGGCTTGGACAAGATGCAACGTCCACGTACGTGTTCACAGCGGTGAAAAGAGGAAGACGGTATGAAGAGACCTCTCCAGGTATAGTTGAGAGACAGAACGCTGGGATCCAAATCGGTACACAAAGGGTACGTCAAGATGACAATCGCCATGTCCCCACACTGGCCGAGTGGACAGCGGGAAAAGACGTAAGTCGACTGTGAGTGACGTCGAGTGTGGCGGGTCTGCAGGTCTAGCTTTAGTGGAGAAACCGAGTTTTAAAATAAACAATGACTCGCGTAGTTTGGATACCCAAAACAGCGTCTTCTCGGGAAGCTGCGTTGGGAACTAATGTCAGGAGAGAATACGTGTGTGAAACTGCGCGTACATGAGGTAGCAAAGCCCTTTAAATATATTCAAATATGCTTCCTTTCAAAGGTAACTCCGATTCAGGGACAAAAATAAGCATGCGAGGATAAGTAGGATGGATAGTTGAGCCACGCACAGTAAATTTCGGGCCAACCAGTGACTTGTGAACCACTAACGTGACAGCTTTCTATTATTCCCTTCATAACATAATTCTCCCTTTCCTTTGATATTTAGTGCTTAGAGAGTTGTGCTGTTATTTTATGGATGGCAAATATTGCTTTATGATGTCGTCTCGACCTTGGAAAATAACAAAACACTTTTGTTTTTATCAACAATTACAAACAAACTCATGCTTTGGTCACAATTAGGGATTGCAATCCAGCAATGCAGGATCCTGCAGTCCCGCAGGATCCCGCATCATTAGACAATCTGGCGGATCCCGCACAAAATTAAGCGGGTCCGCAATCCGCAAAATCTGGCGGAACCGTGTATCAGTCTGCGTGATTCGCTGCCCCGTTCTATATCTCTATCGGATGTTTTGCACTGTTTGCCTGTACCCTTGCAGTTGGAATTTGACGCGTGTGAACAAACGTTTGTTTTTGTTAACCTTCTTCATTCGTAAGTAAAATTGATACACTTTTACGTATTCATTTTCGTATTTCATTTCTGTAATTTGAGTTATGTTGCGTATTTAGTAAGATTTTCTAATTATATAATTATTTTTTATGTGTCGCAAACTTTATCTGAACTACACAGTTACAGTTTTTTATTCACGGTTTCGTTATTCCCATTTTCTGTCTTTGCAGATAAAGTTACTGTGACAATTACATTATTTGCGGCTGAAAATTTGATTATTCGTTGATAGGAAACTAATGTTATCGTAATTTTAAAGATCGCATACTTATTTATTTAGCAGCTATCAAAAGGCAATTGTATATCCTTTGATTTATTGTTGTTTTGGCCGCTGCCTCAATGCGTTTCTTTGACGAAAGCCGCCTGCTTGCATGTGCCGCTCAGGCTATCGATTAATACGAGTACCTCTTCTCCTTGTTATTATTTCTACTAAAGGCAAAAAAGTTATAATGAAGTATTCACGAGTTTATCGACGAATTATGTTGTAGGAACACAATACTTCGACAGCTGCCTCCGCCATCTCCTTCACATGTGAAATTTCGTGTTTTTATAATGAAATCCTGAGATACAACCTAAGAAAACTTCACTGCAATCATTCGCCGAGAAAGTCTCCTTTCTTACTGAAAAGTAATAATTTCCTCTCTAAAACCGTCGTTACGCCGCATAAGTAAAACTGAAATACTTGACAGTTTAAGTGTTTGTGAACAGTTTCTATTAATAACATTGAATCAACTGTAAGATCAATCAAGGAATCAGGAGATATAATAAGGAATCCCACAAAAACAATTTTTGTAAAAAAAGACCAAGTCTCGTGCTTGTGCAGTGACAAAAAGTTATGAGATCTTGTACTGAGTCAAGTCTACACTTTACAGAGTAAACTCACTTCACTTTGTGAAATAGATTGCTTTCTCTTGGTGTTATGGAACGTTTATTTAGAATTTAAAAAAAAACTCTGGTAACTTGGCCATTAAGCAAACCATGTTTTGAAACTTATGTGATGTATTGTAAGGCACATAATGACCTAACACTGAATATTTTTCATTTTTTATTATTTATTTAAAAATTGGATTAGATTAAAAAACAAAAATGTAAACCTCGAAAGTATTTAAGGCATGCTAAAACGTTTTTAATGTCATTTTGCCAATTAAAATATTGTTAACTGTTAATTTTTATCATTTAACATTAAAATTTATTTATTAATTTAATTATTATTTAATTTATTAACGTTTTAAGTAACTATGTTTTGAATATATGCGTTAAAAAAACTGTTTGTGCGAATCCCGTACGGATCCCGCGGGATTGGCGCAAATCCCTCACGGCTCCCGCGGGATTGAAATTACTGCGGGATTGAAATTACCCGATACATGTACTGAATCTGATATCGATTACCCCTACATATTTTACTTTGCTTTAAGTATATTTTTACTTTAAAATTTTTCACTGTTTGTAGTACACTGAAGAGCTATTGAATTAGAGACAAGTGGCGTTATGCAGATATGGCGCCTTAGGCGGCTCCTATGCAGAAAGGGAATGACGCAAATAGAAATCCGACAGTAGGCCTATAAGGGATCATGTTCACGGTATCAGTCGTGGTTGAATGTTGTATTGCTAACGCGAATGATCTATGTGCATTTGATCGTGGGCAAATTCTTGGGACTGAAGAATGGATCATTTTATCTTGGAAGTAGTGTAGCGACATTCAGGAGTTCACTGTGTCTGGATCTACAGTAAGTATATCGATTCCGGGGAAAAAACTATCCGTATCAGAGCCAACTACCATCGGCACCAATGTGTGGACAGGCAGGATTCATCGTTGGCTAGCTCGAATTGTAACAACGTATAGACGAGTAACAGATCAACAACGATTAGCCCTCGTATCCACTTGAGCACTCTCAGGCGAATGAGCCGCTCATTTGTTTGGCCGCGCTGGTTTTAGCACTCTCAGGAAAAATAAAATTTTGGTTGAACGAGCCTGGTGCAAGTGCTCAGTAAACACTCGGGTAATGACTTGTTTTCACGTGTGCGTGTGGTAGCTGCGACATTTATTATTATCCATACGATGTCAAGGAAGAAAAACATAAGTACCAAGGTGGTGAATTAGAGAAAGTTATCTTCAGTGAAGAAATTATCTAATAATTTAATTCGCGAATTGACTTTTGATGGAGATGATGAGTCTTTTCCAAACTTTATGAGAATGTCAAGGATCGATTTCGAATATTTCCTGCGTTTAGTTGAACCTCATAATAAACAGCACTGGACACCTAAGCGTGAGGCAGGAAATAAATTAAAGATTCCTGCCTTTCGGAGATTCCTATACAAACCTGCAGCATATATTCAAACTACATAAACAAAGCATCATCCGTTTTGTACCGGTACTCTATGATGATATTGTTCAGTGCAAAATTATATGTAGGTTGGTACCTATTTATTATTTTTATCGACTTTTACTAGCAAGATTCTCTTATGTTTTTTTTTATTTACGTCATCAGTACCATGGTTTAATAACTCGCTGATTTCACGCCTGCATTCTCTCATTTACTTCGATTATAAATATTGTTTATATAAGCTACCCCATAATACCTTCTTCGACGCATACCAATCAATTATTGTCAAGCAAGTGTCGTTTTCCTGCATGCTCGTGCTCAATGTAAAAACCGCCAAACTGCCGTCTCGCATTTGAGCGTTCTAAAATACCGACACACGATCAGCTCGCCCCGAGCGCGCTCGCTGTCGTTCGTTGCGAGCGTGCTCAGGCGTCCACACTTGATTCGCTCACTTCACTGAGCGGCTCATCCGCCTGAGTGTGCTCGAGTGGATACAAAGTGTAAGGAGACATCCATAAATTACGTGAGGTTTTTTTCCGGATTTTCGGACCCCCCCCCTCTGGTGAGATTCTGGTGAGATCTGCCCCCCCCCTGTGGTGAGATCTGGTCCCGTGACACCCCCCCCCCTACAGATCGTCTTTGCAACTTTTTCAGACAAAAACCCCCCTAAAATCGACTTTTCGCGTCAATTGTAGACCTTTTTTTTATCTCTACAGTCCTGCCCAATTTTAAAAAATCTCACGTGAGATTTCCGTTGACCTCCCCTCCCCCTTGGTGAGATTTCGCCGGACCCCCCCCCCTATTTCACCTCACGTAATTTATGGATGCCCCCTAAGCAGCTACACCATCCAGAACCATGTCAACACCATGGGGTGTAGGAAACATACTCCCGCTGAGTTACTCTGCTGACGACACATCACAGAGCGCAACGAACAGAGTGGACGCTGGAACAATAGATCCCAGAATACTGCCTGGACTGATTAGTCAACTTAACATAGGAACTTTACATAGTCACATGACCTTAATTCCATAAGTGGTGCCATTGAAAGAGATGTTCGAGTCTCTGAACAAACGTCACCAAATATTCACGAACTGCGAAAAATTGTTCAGGGTTCGGTGATCCGTCTGACTTCTCAGCGTTGTCTAGTCCATGCCGAGAGTAATAGACGCCATCAGCAAGACGAAAAGAGATATGGCACGGTACTAGACAGCTATCTCTAATTCAGTCGGTCTTCAGAGTATACTGTTCAGACTTACATCCTCCATACCTAGGACCCCTTACAAATAAATTAAAACTCTGCCATTCCATTCGCATCAATCAAGTGCTAATTTAAGCTCACTTTTACACGCTACTTCTAACTCATAGTTTACTAGACAATTTTCGGACTGTTGTTGCAAAACCGTATATTTATTTGTCATATAATCTTCACTGCCATCAAATAAAGAATGTAGTCTTTACTATTTCCAACAGTTTCAAACTTTATTGCCGTGCTTTTATTTATCTCCTCAAAGAAATACGTTGAGAGATCAAGTATCCGAAAATGACAGGTTCTTTTTGAGCCATGACTAATATTCGTAGCAGCAACTCATATATCCTATCTACGCTGTTCAAAACTCGCTGTGTTCTCTTTTCACAATGGTAACCCAAATTTTTTTTCTATCTCTCTCTCTCTAAGAGCAATCGTTATTCAACTGCGTCCATGCCCAAAGAACAAAATAAAATTTTCCATAACAACTGTTACTATTAAATCCTAGCTCAATCTAAAAACTATTTCTGTTGTGTCACACTATGTTGACTGAGATGTCATCAACAACTTACGAAATATGACACTTCATGAAACTCATCACTTTCTAGAAAACGAATGAACGTTCCTGACCACATTCTGTAAACTGACTGTTCAGAATAATGTGACTATGAAGCAGAGACCATTTCCGCTTCATATTCTCTGCCAATTCCCATTTCATTCTTCCTGAGGCAAAGTCATTTATGTGTTAGTTCACTATTCTGATCGATATCGTTTGGTTTTAATTTTACAAATTCGTTCATATCCTCCAACACAAGAGTTTTCCTGCGAGTAGCTTATTGCGTGTTGGTAACTTGTTTGAAATGCACACTCTCGCAGTGCAGACTGCGAACAAAGAAGTTTGCTCACTGGCCGACATATGTGACAATGACTACATCTGTTCCGTCTGCCTAGCGGGCTACTGGCGCCTCGTCGCGCTGCAGCGGGTAAGTCCTTATCGCACGTGTAAACACCGTCTGCTGGCAGCTCAAATACAGACGTTGCGTACACAAATTTACAGTACTTACAGATACTATCACGGTAGCTACAAATTTTATTTTCCAAAATTTCAGTTTTCTCAATTCAGTAGACACTTTGAATCCTTAACCATCGCTGTTTTCAGTTGAATGATTTTAAAGAAGGGAGTGCATAAACCATGTAGCTCGATTTTTGCCTCCTGTGAACCCCCCTCCCCCACGTAGCCTACGTGGCTTTGCCCCCCCCCCCCGTAGCTTTTTTCCCTTTTGATTCCAGAAGACATTTTGTACTGTTTTCTCTTGTCAGACTATTGTAAATTACATACGGAGATAATTAACTGAGGGAAATAAATATTCACATGCTGTTGTGAGTTCTGTTCCTCATTTTAACTGTGAAAAATGTTATGAAAGGAAAGCTACGTGGTCTGGCTCGGAACCCCTCCGCCCCTCCTCCCACGTAGCCCAGCGTATCCTACCAGCCAACCCCCCCCCCCCCCTGGACCGAGTCACGTAGTTTGTGCACGGTGCCGAAGACGTTGACTTATATCACATAATTTAGTTTGTAACGAGTTTTATATGTAGTCTTTAAATTGTAAGGTTTCTACCTGTAATAATATGCGAATATGTAACGTATTTTGTACCAAATTTCTCATCGTCGTTTGTGCGAGAAATTCAACACAAGCAAAAAAAAAATCATATCTCACAATTTTTCCATTTATTTGTTCGATAACTGAGTTAAAAATGGAAAGGTTTATATAATATTTCGTACCATCCTATACCAGAAAATTATACACTTTAAAGTGGATTGAAACTATACCCTACTAGGAACATCACAAAGCAAATAATAACTGAAGTCGAATACGATTTGCATCCTACAAGATGAGAACAGACAACCAAACATCGCAAAACCAAGCGGAAATTTCTGCATTCCATAAAATCAATATTGACGATACCAGTTCAGAAATGTTTTTCATTAAATTCTGAAATTTCAACAGAAAATGAAAAACATATATATTATGCACAGCTACACTCAAAAGCTTAAGATTTTTTTCCTGTTCCTACGAAAAATCGAAATCTGAGGGCAACCAACGGCAAACAAGAGTCATAAAACCCTTTTGTGCCCCTTACATTTTCAATATTTATACGATATGTTGCAGCAAAATAAATTCTAACTTCTACACACTTTTATCTTTCTGGAGCAAACATTTTCAGCGAATGAAACAGGTCCCTAGATTTAGGGGTGTCAAGCAAACAAACCGTTGTTTCAAATAACTAAATGATTGCAACTTTAAAATTAAATTGAAATGTATATTTTCCATATTCTTGAAAAACAGTGTGACTTTGTATTTCCTGTCGCTCCTCTGGTAAAGTTTTTGCATTAATGTTTGATAGGAGTTTATGCCCATACCTTAGGGCAATTTTCACTACATAAATTATTGTAATTTAGATTTACATCAGCAAGTCTTTCTTCAGGCATATCGATAGTAGTGTGTAGACATACAACTGGAGACACAAACTGTGAATCATCTATAATAAATTTGTGTTAACTAAAGTATTATGGTCACTCATGATTTACCTCCTTAATTTCCAGATATCTAGACTTAGATACGTATTTAAACTCTAAATTAACCCAACATAAAATTAAAACAACTGAAGATAAAGATGAGGTACGAACCGAAAATTCGAAAAATGCTGCGACTTCTTACATCATCAACTACCACCATCAGCACCCCCACTCCTACCTTCTTCCCCCTCCACATTTTAGTTGCGGTGGTCTTTTTTATTTTTAGTGTTGCTTGGCGGAACATCTGGTGCAGATCCTGGAATAGTATTTCCTAGGACTCTATTGGTTACTCTCATCTTGCTATAACTGTCTGCGCCAAACAGCCGCATGTTTTTGGAACAGACAGCGATGGATTGCGTGCGAAGAGAGCTTCTCCGACCTCACTAACTGTTTCTTTGCCGATTCCTGAGATAAGACCACCACCGACAACAACGTGGGCGAGAGAAACAGCGGGGAGCTCAAATGAATCAGCTTGTAGCGAAATATCCTCGTTGACAGAAGTTCTCCTCTTGGCCCAGTAACCCAGACGGCAGTCAATTTACAGGATATATCAGCTCCTGTTACTTCTGAAAACACGCCCACAGACTAAACACTAGTGCGTCCAAGATTTTCACGAGTCAATAAGCAATGTGTTAGTTTTCGACAAGCGATAAACAAAGCACGGCGCCATATTCCGGATATCGACAACACGTAACCTGTGGAGAAATCTACCGGACGCACTGGAAAAGCCCATCGACGTAGTGAGCTAAATCTGGTACCAGTTCGCAAGCAGGGCTGCATTTATGCCTTATAAAGGATGGCAATAACGTGTGTCTAGTAATTAGCTTCTGTTATATTTAGGCAACGCACACTAATAATGACTCAGCTGGTCGATGCACTGTGATCGTTCCCGGAGATAATTGATTAAGTCTTGGGTTAACATCAACGCAGTGCTTATGGATTAAATGTAAATAATACCGCTGACCGTGATTCGTCTATCGGATGGGGATGGAGAACTTGGTGACTCCTTTGGTATCTTTTAGAGGGCACCGTTCTTTACACTTCCCTTCTTTGATATTCAAATATCACAACACAGTGAAACAGGTATCAGAGACATATCTATGTTACTGCTAAAGTGCAGAAATCAGTTATTCTGCAGATTATCTAGCTAATGTGCAGATTAACTAGGGTTTCGCCGGCCTCGGTAGCGTAGGGCTAGAGTGCTAGCTCCACGTGCCGAAGGCCGCCGGTTCGAATCCGGCCGCGGGCATGGATGTTTAAGTGTTGTGTGTCTGTGTGAATGTCCTGTCCGTCCCGTGGCGTCCGTACATTGGAATAATACACACTGAGAGCTACAATAATCACATAGAGCTGGCTGTATGGCCTCCGTTGCCAAATGCCATTAAAAAAAAAAAAAAAAAAAAAAAAAAAAACTAGGGTTTCCTTAAACTGCCGAAAATTGTTTCATTCCTCAAACTATTTAGGCAATCCGCAAATTACCTAGATAATCTGCACATTACCTACTAGGTACTCGTTAAAGTGAAAATAAGAACTTGTTATTTATTTATTTTTTGATATCTAAAGAATCAGGTTAATATAATTGAACAATGAACAAATTAGTTTATAGAATCAATAATAAATAAAAAAAACTATAATAAAAAATCAAGAATAAAATATGTCAAACAATTATTCTTCGGCATGGACAAACGTTTTCACACTTACTCCCTCATCTGACAACGGTTCAATGAGTTTTTCGCAGCCTAGTACAGTCAACACATCATACCATTGAATTATTCGATAATCTCGAGATGGAAACTTCTATTCGCATTACATCTTTTACATATTCAATTATGTAATTATACTTTCGTTTTGTCACTAAAACACTACTATATTTTGAATTTTCGCTAAAGAGGTTTTCAAAGTATCTTTTCTTCATATTATTCACAAATTTAGTAATTGTGAGATCGAAGGCTTTCACGGCGTATCGATAAATGTAGTCTTCACGGGTTTTCCGCCGTATATTGTTGAAATGCGAAACGAGCTTTCGGCGGCTGACTCTGCCGCCATCTTCAGGTTGGATGTTGTGCAGGGAGAACCAGAGCTGCAATCAATGGTAACTGAGATAATTGCTTATATACTAAGAGTTAAATTTACCAGCTTTAAAAAAAAATATCACGAAGCAAATTCATGCGCTAACTGGTAGAAGCGAATATGGAAACAGAATTAGCTATCGCAAGCACTG
The DNA here is from genome assembly GCA_031002005.1 of Vandiemenella viatica. Taxonomy (NCBI): domain Eukaryota; kingdom Metazoa; phylum Arthropoda; class Insecta; order Orthoptera; family Morabidae; genus Vandiemenella; species Vandiemenella viatica. The sequence goes on from JARYHS010011408.1 coordinate 96,144,894, forward strand.
GCAGCCAACATAAATTGGGGGGAGGGGGCGGAAGATGGAAGGAATAGGGAAAGGAAATGAGAGAACCAAGCTTTTGAACTTTAACGACACGGAAGCCGTTAATGTGCAC